>CP139507.1:15395662-15851864 GCA_021014915.2 Artemisia tridentata subsp. tridentata | reverse complement strand
TAAAAAGTAGGACTTCATATGTAACAATTTTTGAGGATTTGGAATTTGGAATTTTTGTCCTCCGGTATGTTTGGCAAAACTAGCTGTAAGCTGTAAACTGTAAACTGTAAACTATAAAGCTGTTAACATGAGCTATAAGCTGTATATTTTTTTCAATAAAAGTGTTTGGTAAGTTAGCTGTTGACCTAATTATAAGATGTTAAATGACATAAAAGGACATATCTATAATTGTAAACGAATGTAAAAAAATAAAAATGATAAACTCATTTTATTAATAATAATCGTAGTGAAGAGAACATGCTTGTAAAAGTTATTGATGACGTGCATTCTATATTGATGTAGCAATATCATTCCGAATTCGTTTAATCACATTAGATGTTCATTGAGAGACATTTTCAATTTATGGCCACAAACATCGTGAAATTCAACAGATGTTATGTAATTTGGATGTTGCTCGGTCATAGTAAATATCAATCTTCTTCATATGAATCTATTATATCTAAAAGTTGAGTACCTTAATTCAATGTGCAAGGGAGGTTGTGCACAACCATAAGTACTGTACAAACATGAGTATGCATACCAAAATAATTACAAACAATTTCGTTTATGAAGAGCCTCATCTTGAATGCAAATAAACTTATCTTCAATGCTCACAATGAAATATGCGGTTATGGAATACAAAAGGGCTGCGATTTGATGATGGGTTGTTCTTATCAAAAACCAGGGTGCGTAATCAAGGTAGGTATGTTTGTCGTTCCAAAATACATTACACACATCTCTATCTTCTCTCTCAAATCTACTGCAAATCAAAAGCGAAAACAAAAACAAAAACAAAAACAAAAATTTAAAGGTATTTATGATATCCTGAATCTTTATTTTTTCCTATTAATTATGAAAAATTATGTTTTTTGTTCGAAATCAAAGTATGGTATATGATGATCCGTTTTTGTTGTTGTTGTTGTCAATTTGTGTTTTTTGATGTCTAAATCAATTTAGGTCTGAACCGGTGACTGAATAACTCCGGCGACTGAACCGACGTGCGCCGTCATCTTCACTCCGGCCACCATTAGTAAGTCTACTTCAAACAAACCATCACATTGTTTCTTTGTTTTTTTTTCTTAATTTGTTGATATGGGATTTTGTTATTTCGCTATAAACATTTGACCTTTTGTAGATTTCTTGAAGGTTTTTTGTATTTGTGGTATTTTATGAATAACGATTTGTTTATTTATAATTTAAGGATTGGATTTTTTATCATCTTCTACTGTTATTTTTTACAGTAGAGATAGTGACTTCGAATTCTTGGTAGACAATGGAGAACGAATGGGGAAAAGGGTTGTGTTTGTGAATCTGAAAAACATGATAAAATATAGCTGCTGAGAAGATAGGGTTTATGATATTGAAGATGTTGAAAGTGATAAAAATTAAAGAAGATTGAAAGTGTGGTAAGTTCTTCTACCTTATTATTTTTTTGCTTGAAGTAGCTTTTAATTCAGTATTTACGCATGCTAAGATTGCCTATGAGTAAAGCAATAAGCAACTAGCAGTTATAATAAACAATGCCAAACACTCTCAACATTTAGTAACAACAGAAAGTATACATATAAGTTCGTATTTATGGTTAACTTTTATGACATGTTGCATTTTGAGGGAGCTTTTGAGTTTTTAGGGTGTTCAGGGTAGTTTTTTGGAACTGCTTATATGGATATATGTGAGTGAAATGAGTTGTGGCGTGGAGGGTGTAAAGAAAAGGAAAGATGCGTTGTTGGACCGCATGTTTGATTCATTTTGTGTTTCGAATAAGTTGGTCATAAATGAACCAAGTTCCGATGATGAAGAATACAAAGGTTGTTGCCTATCTCAGGAAACCGTGAGTGCACATGATAAAGGAAAGAGAGTAGCGGATGATATTCGTACGGTTGATCATAATCTAATTGAAGGTACTTTTGTTTTATTTATTTAACTGTTTGTTTTAATTTAACCGACCAACCGGTTCATTATTCTTAGTGCATTTGCCTTGCACATTCCTATAATCTGACAAGTATATCACGACAAACAAATAACGTGCCTTATGTTTCTTTACATTGACGGTCTTCTCTTAATTGTGCAGGTTCAGTTGCGCCTCACTGCAGCGTGTCAGGCTGTTCGCGTGGGTGTACCCAACATACACGGAAACGTAATCGAGGTGTCTGGCTATAGGATTATGCTTTTCAGTACATTTTTTCGGTCAGATCCATCGTCAGTAATATGTAACGCCGAATAACTTTTGACTATCATCTTTACAGTTGTACCTCAACAGTTGCATCGAGCTTTCCAAAAAACATCGGCACAGAACGGGCCAGCAACGAATACTCGGCTTGGTGAGTTATCCGATTATGCTATATATCTCTTACATGTTGTGTTACAGTTATCTTAAATTAGTGATACATTGGTATGCGGTGTTGCAAGAATGTTGTTGCTTTGTCTGATGTGCTCATTGACCATTCATCAGGAACAAAAGATTACCATCTGCATCCGAGATTAAAGGTATGCGCTGTTTCCAAACGAACCCATTTACTTATGAATGTCTAACAAGTAAGTTTTATGCAGTATCATCTATACTTTTATCGTTGCCTTACATGTCCTTTGCTCTTATATAGGAACAAAGTAAACAACATCTGAATTATATTTCATAGTATCTCAGTTATGCTTTCTGAAAAGTGCAAATGTTTTATTTCAGGAGATATAATTACAAACAATTTCGTTATTGAGGGGCATACCAAGTGTACATGTATTCATTGATGCACTAAGTGTGTTTTTTGAGGGCCATACGAAGTGTTCATGTATTCATTGAGGCACTTATGATTGTAGAGGTTACATGGAAGAAGAATGTCGACCATCATGTAGTAAATACAACAATTAAGAATCGGGCATCTATAAATTAAAGATGCTTTGCTTAATCTTCCACCATTCCTATCTTTCGGCGAGGCATTGGAATTGATAGCAGTACCATTCCACAAAGTCATGAAAGAGGTGGTGATTGAATGAGGTGATTTTGAGTTTTCCTTTTTGTTCTAGGTTGTCTTCATGAAAGAGGTGGTGATTGTATTATGGATAAACTGAGGTATACATTTTTTATCTTGAAAGTCAACAAAGGAGCTTAGGAAGTCATTTTGTTTCAAACATTATCTATTGGTCAGTAAGGTCTATAAGGTGGTTTCAAAAATTATGGTTAATTTTCTTTTGGTTTACATTTGAACTATATTCGGCCTTACTTTTTCATTTGTGGATCTATAGCATAAGAATGGAGACCAGAAGAAGAACAAGAAGAAGAAGGGTAGTAGTAGTAGCTCAAAGTGAATAAGATATAATATACTTGAAGGCAAAATACGAAATATTTCATAATGTACCCCTCTACTTTTTTCTTTTTATTGAAGTTTCACGGTTTCTTAACGTCTAATTCTGATTATTTGTTAAATGTCTCAGCGCAGTGCATGGTCCTTCTTCTTTCCCTTGCGCGCTCAGCAGCTCACCACCAGTGAGGCAAGTTTTAATTTAGTACATCATGATTGACTTTTGAAAATAAGCACGTATTAACTTGCTGGTATATCACATGTAACGTGCCTGAATGATATATTTATTTGTTTAGCCAATCCAATAATCGATGCCGCAATACACGACTTCCATGAAGTATTTGACGACGCGGTGGCTCACTTCAGCAAATGATGAAGCTAAGAAGACAATGGGGGCTGCGTTTTTTAGTTCAAATGTATATGGACCAATGTATAGTGGGTTTTCTTTATATATTTGTTTATCACATAACTTATATGCAGGTATATTATATTAATATGAAGTTATTGAGTTTCACATCACATGAGCTTAACAAAGTCAAGCAAGTATCATGGAAAAATGCTGATATGCAATTTTATAGAGTTGTTTGCCCAACGTTTATTGAAGAACCTATTTGTATTTGTTGAGTTATTAGTTAAAAAGTTTATTAAAGAACCTGTCTTTGAAACTATAGTTAATTCTTATGTATCATGATTAATCAATAAAAATAAGTTTATTGTCTCTTTACATTTCCATAAGTTACATTGCAAACATATCATCTAATAGGGTTATTTTGACAATCAGCACTAACAAGTAGTACCAACAGCATTAACTGAACAAGCAGCATTAAGTTTTCACAACTAGCAACATTAATTTATGAGGAGCAGCCGTATTAACTTTGGATCTACGAGCAGACTTATCTACTTGAGTTAGGATTTGTTTCCACCATAAAATTCGACTCCAAATATTAGATTGAATAGTCAGCAAACAAACCTGTGCATCGCACGGGTTGTATCATGCCTCGTGTAGTTATATTTTCGTATACTTATAAAGTTAGAGTTTTGTATTCATATAATTATGGATTCATTAAAATGGTGCGTAAAAATTGATGCACATGAGTATGCAATATGCTCTTTGCTAGTGGACTCTTGGTGGCTTCACTTATCTCCATAGAGTTTTCAAATAAGATTCTAGTCCAACCCAGTATACACCTTTAAAATTTTGGTGTGACCACATAAATGATCATGGGGCATGTTAGTAATTAAAGATGCAAACAGCTCTATGAAATTTACAACGCTTCTTTTGATAGCTGTTAAAAATTGAAGCTTTTTCTATATATAAAATCTTTTAGCTAATGTATCCAAACAAAACTTTTTTAAAATTGGAGCTTTATTTTAAAAGTAAGAAGCTTACAGCTCTTATAAAACTTCAAAAAGCTGCCTAACAAACAGGGCCATCGTAAAAATTTGTGAGGAATTCGCGAAGCCATATGGCCCAATTAAAACGGTCACGTCATCAAATTATGATTGTATAAAAAGAAAATTTCTATTTTCTTGATTTTATAAAAAGAAAATTTCTATGTTACATGCGGAGTCTTCACATTTTTTTTTTTCAAAAAATCCAAATTAAACAACTAAAAATTAATTTATAATATAACAAAGTAAAAGATTGATTTATTATATAGCGGGTTTATGACTTATTTAATTTTCAGCTTACGCTTACATTTTTGGGATTTATTTTGCGACATTTCAGCTTTATATAAACTTAAACAAACGCACCCTTATTCCTTTAATTCTCTCATAATAAAAATTCTGTAGTAGCTAAGAGGGAGTGGAAAACCGTATTTTAGCCCAACTTCATGTAGCCCACCTCTTTATATAAACTCCCAAGCCCACATCCCATTACTTTTAAATCCATCGAGAGTCGAGACGTTTAAAATTTAAATCGAGCGGTAATCACGTAAGTCGACTTGCATCACTCTAATAAACTGTTTCGACTCATTTATCTAGGTATGTACGTTATCTCATTTATTAGTTTTAGAATACAATTCTTGTTTCGCAACCCGCGTTTATTCTGTTTAAGTGCTTCTATAAAACACTAATTTAACAAGTGTTTAGGGTATGTTTGCTGAAATTAACAGTAGTAGTTATAGTTGGAAGCAAGTAAGTGGTAGTTGTTTTGTTTTATAAAAGTACGCGTTTGGTGTAAATAAATTCTAGGGATAATTCTTTAAATGCCCCACAAGTACAAGGGTACTCACCTTAAATGCCAAAAAAAAAAAATTCTTCAAATACCTAATGGGAGAGGGTCGCCCAAATATCTTGGGCGGATTTCCTAAAAATGTGCCAAGTGTCCCCTACCATGTACTTACCAAGTACTAAGATGGTACCACTTACAATAGGTACTTTCTTGGGCGACTGGGTCCTACATTTCTTGGGCGACTTATGTTTTTTGTCTTTTGGTAAAAAAATATAATCTTATTTTATTATATAATAGTACATGCGTCTTGGGCGACTGTGTCCCACATTTCTTTATTCTTGGGCGACTTGTTAGGTAGAGGGTACACTTTTATATTACTTTATTGTATTGGAACTTGTGCCATACTTTTATACTATTATACTTTACATACACAAATAATTTATAATACAAAACACACTTTATACTAAAATACAAATTAATTTAAAATACAAAACACACAAACCCAAAATACTTCTTCTTCTTCTATACTCACACAACCCAAAATACTTCTTCTTCTTCTACACTCACACAACCCCTCGCATTCCTGTACTCAAACCCTAAACACACAATCACATTCCTGTACTCAAACCCTAAACACACCCACATTTTTATACTTCTTCTTCTACACTCACACAACCCCTCGCTACTGATCAAACACACAATCACAATCACTCAAAGCGTAATTGATACCATATTTTACCCATTTTAAACCTAAGGGAAGGGCAATCACAATCTTTCGCCATCCCTGCTACTCCCTCGACAATGTCTGACGCAAAGGTAACAGTTAGATCGAGATTAGATCATATTACAACGATTAGAGGTTTGTTGAATAGTAATAGAACCACCTTGTTTAGGACCACTGTATTTGGGCCATGGTTAGACATCCCCCCTTTTCTGCAGATACCCATTTGCTAAATTATTTTTATCAAAATCAGGTTAATGTCGATGAAAGTGATGATTGCCCTTCCCTTAGGTTTAAAATAGGTGATAATGTGGTTGAATTTGGACGTGAAGAATTTTGTCTGATAACCGGTTTTTTTTTGGTCTGTTGCGAGAGAAGAAACCGACGTAGGTCGTAATGTTCATGGTCTAACAGATAGTCCATTCTATGATCGTTTGTTTCCTCAATACCAAACCCGTAGGACTAAGAAACTAAAGGGTGAAGAGCTTTTGGCACTGATGAAGCCTGGTCCAGCGTGGGATGCGTTATCGGATGCGGATGCTGTTAGGGTTTGTTTGTTGGTCATTGCAACATGTGTATTCATTGGTCGTGAAGGAAGGTTCTACATTCCAGACCACATGATGACAATGATTGAGGATTTGTCTGTTTGGAATTCGTATCCATGGGGTGAGTATATGTGGGCACATTTGTACAAAAGAACGGTAAATGTTGTAAAGAAGCATAATGACGCTGAAGCAAAGAAGGCGGTAAAAAAATCCCCAAAGAAAGAGCAAACATACAATCTGTATGGCTTTGTATGGGCCCTCAAGGTGAGATTTTACTTGTAACATGCGGCCTTTCTAGTTGTATATAATTATCATGCTTAATATGTCTACCATAGATTTATGCTATAATTACTTGACTAATGTAAGATTTTGTGATAGACCATAGAGAAGTTACTATACTACTTGTAGGATCAGACAGTTCATCTTCTGTCGTAATCAAAATCTCTCAAAATCTCTCCATTATACGGGCAATTCATGATGCCATTGAATTTGGATAAAGAAATATGTAGCAGAAAAGGAAATAGAAAGTGATGATGCCATTGCAACTTTTTGTTTTGTATATATAGACAATGAAAAGGCATTGTTATGAAATCAATTAATTCACTTTATTACCCATAAATATAATCATTACATATCACAAATTTTTATTATATAATCTTTTTACATAGCTAAAAACACACAAAAGAAAAACTCACAAAAAAACTGGTCTTGACATCTCATCAGTGACACACAAAAGAAAAACTCACAACAAAATTCAGTAGTGTTACCCATTGTATATGTATGCAAAATCAGCTGAAAACTTGGCCTAAATGACAAAAGAGATTCAATCACAACTACCAGAAAAGAATATGATTTGTATATAATTATCATGCTTAATATGTCTACCCATAGATTTGTAACATGCCGTCATTTCTTGTAAACATCGGGTCTAAACATAGATATTTAAACTTATTTTAGATTAGTTTGTTGTGTACGATTATGCAATTAGAAGCCTTGTTTGCCTAAGTATAGTTAGTTGTTAGGAAGTATGCAATTACAAAGGTTCCGGGCCTAAGTTTGTTCCTTTTTCCAGATATGGATTTTGGAAACGTTCCCTAACAACATGCAGTGGTTGAGCAAAGACCCTACAAAGACCCCACGTGGTGTAGCCTGGTCAAAATTTAAAACCTTTGAAAAAAAACATTACTCCATGCTATTTGATCCGGTAAGTAAACCCTGTATATACCCGAAAATTAGTTATGTATAGTTTGTTTATATTGCGTTCATCATATAAGGTTGGTTTGTTTTTCTTCTAGGCTTTTAAACCAATAAAGAAGCTGGTTCCAAGAAATGACGAGGTAGTCCGTCCATGGTACATTCGTAGCATGGATTATATCCGAGGACTACAGTTGCAAATGTCAGTTGCAACAAATATGTTGGTTGAGCCAATCGCTATTGTACAAGAGCAAGATTTTGGGGATGTTGGCGGAGATGGTGATGCTGCAATTGACCATGGTACTCAAGCTGGAGTTGGTGGAGAAGGAGCTGGAGTTGGTGATGATGGTGGAGAAGGAGCTGGAGTTGGTGGTGATGGTGGAGAAGGAGCTGGAGTTGGTGGAGAAGGAGCTGGAGTTGGTGATGATGGTGGAGAAGGAGCTGGAGTTGGTTTTTCACATTGTGAACAAGAGGAATCTATTCCGGATTGTTATGTGGAAGAGGGTCAAAATGTTTCCGACGAGGCTGAAGTGTTACCAAAGTTGGATAGAGATCAGATTGAAGCTGAGCTTAATTCTATTAAGTCAACAGTCGGAGGCATTGAAGAACGTGTTGGAGACGTTGATGTCTCAAACCTATTAAGTGAGCTAGACGTTGTTAAAAAAAGGATCGGGGTGCTTGAGGATGTGTTAGGAGTTAGGTTTGAAGAAAATTTGGAAGTCCATGATGACAAGTCCCAAGATGTTGTTTGTCACAATAAGGTATGAATACAAGTTTGCCCAGATGTGCATGCCAATTTGTATTCCTGTTTCAATTGCAGACTGTTTTGAATTCCTTTTCTTTCTATAAGCATAAACCAATTTGTATTACTGTTTCAATTGCAGACTGTTTGCCCAGATGTGCATGCCGACACACCTGTGAAGGCCAGTGTTGTTGAACATGATGATCATAAGTTGTATTATACGGACACACAAGCGTTTCAAGGCCCTATGACACAACTTATGAAAGCCGCCTTCCCCTCGCCATCTGATCCTTGTACCGAGTTTATGCAAGTGGACGATAACAATAGGTTTGATTGTGAGTCCTTGCCGAATTTAAATGCAGCATTCTCCGAATTTGGTAATGATGGGATTGAACTTACACCTCATGATGTATGTATATATTTACAGTATTACTTTATTTATATAATATTATATTATTATTATTATTTTAATAATAAAAAAAATATCATTAAACATAATAAATTTTACATAAAGTTGGATGTGAGTCTAGACACAAGTTGTGCTCCCACTCCTTTCTGAATACAAAAGCTAACTCTATGAAGGATAAAAACACCACTTTTAGCATTATTTGAGTGACTATTGGCAATAGACTTAATACGTGAAAGTGTGTTCAAAGGAAACTGAGGAGGTGGCGGGAAATGAGGAGGTGGCGGGAAACGAGATACAACAGCAACCGGCTGGGGACAGGCCTGAAACAGCACAACAACCGTCTGGGGAGGGGACTGAAACACAAGAAGAACCGGCTGGGGACGTGGGTGACAGAGCAGGAGAACCACAAGGGGACGGGGGTAATGGAGGTGACAAGGGAGTGGAAGTTATTTACATCGATGTGGAGGTCGACACGGAAGATGTTCAGGTAATTTTTTTGTTAAATCAATATTATGGAACCCTAGAATACATCACATGCAAAACCCAATATGACAACAGAATAAACACAAACATAGATGGTTGATGCACATATGACACAACCTTTATTGAAACGATTCTAGATTCTTTAGACCCATAACTTGACCCATCACATCCCACAACATATGTCTCACAAGGGCAACATACCGTTGAGCCTCTGAATAAATATATCAATTTCTTTGCTCCTCATCTCCATCTCCGCAGCCAATATCTGCAACTCCATCACCTTTCTCTCATCTTTGTATTGAAGCTCCCTCAGAAACTGTGCAGTTTTTTGAGGCACTCTCTGCCCAACATATGTCTCCAACTCCGCAATAAGAATAGCCCTCTCACGATTGTTAGCATTCACCTTGTTACACATTGCGCCTATCTCTCTAGCCAATCTAATATACTCAATTCCTGATGTTTGGCAATACAACTTTAGCATGTCTTCCCACTGGTACGAATTCGCCGCTGCCCAAAACTCAGCCACCTTTACATTATTTGCCATTCTTCCCCTTTTTTTCTTTTTTTTTTCTTTGAGATGTCAATAAAGAACCCTCTGTCCACTCTTAAATAGCAATAGCTCTTAAAGAGTCATCAAGTTGAATTCACTCACATGCAAACAGTGCACATTTGTCTCCACTCAGTTGTAGCAAAACCCAAACCACAAAGTCAGTCATATGCAATCATGATTTATATTTGAAAATAATTAACCATGAGTGACACAATATTCCTGACCCCTAGAACCCACAACACTTTATTTTTGCCTAAAAAGCCAATGTAGAAAAATCCAAAGACTTGTATATTGTATATCTTCAAGTTGTGTTTTGTATGTGCACTAATAGAACATATTAAGTCTTATCAATATATAATTTATAATTTATCATGTGTTGATGATAGCGTTACTTTGGTTCAGGGACAATATATCTCCCCGCCTGACATCAACGTTGTACGAGAGAATGTAAGATCCATTTTCAGCGGACTTAAACGAAAGAGGAAACCAAGCAAATTTAACAGCTCTCCTTATACCAATCCTCCAGACACTACTCCAAGAGTCTTGAGAAAGCGTTCATTGAGAATCAATCAGGAAAACATATCCCCTCCTAAAGGTCCTGATTTTGACAATACTTTGCAACTACCACAATTGGAACCATGTGTAGAGGTATGTAAAACTTTAACTATCTATTCCCGTTTCTTAGTTGCCTTGATGTCTTGCAACATAGTTAGATTAGTTTATATGAGATATGATATTATTTCAACTAGATTGAACAAATATTCATAAGTTAAATTTAGATGGAACAACCATTAAGTAAATTTTTTTGTATTTCAGAACCTGTCAAGAGCCCCCAAGGCGAAGAAATATACGGTCACTGTGCCACCTTCTATTCTAAAGTTTGTTAAAAGCGGCGATGAAACTAAGTTCATTTTTCCATGGGGCAATCAAGACACGGTTGCTGATCGCCGTTTCTGGATGTGTATATTGGGCATAGGTAAGGAAAGCGACGGATGGCTTAGGGACGAGGTACGTTAAATGTTAGTTTGTCTGTCACTATTTATTTTCAACATAACAAAACTTATTCACATCTTTAATTAACAAAAAACAGCACATAGACGTATGGGTTGACTTGCTGTGGACATTCCGACCACCAGATGCAGATTGGGCTATGGCCGGTTCATTTTTCAGCCCTTGTGTCATGGCCAATAACATACGAAGCTTTTGGTCAAATGGTGTCAAGTATCCAGTGGCTTGGTCGGATGTCGAGAAGGTATTTATATCTTATCTTTACATTATGTATATTATTTTTCACCCCTTGTGTGATGGCCAATAAACTGTTGTTGCTCAAATGTAGGTGCTATTTCCAATTAATGAGCCGAACGAGCATTGGGCGACAACAGAGCTTCATATACGTACAGGTGTTGTAACAATATATGATTCGCTTCCTAAATATACAAAAAGACAAGAGTGGTGGAATAAGACCATGCCAGCAGAATTTGGAAAAAATTTGGCTAGGTATCTTAAAGATAAAGGAGTGTTGCAGGCAAAAGGCATAGATGTCGATGGTTATGAGATAACTTGGAAAGATGTAGAGGATGTCCCCACCCAATGCGGTGGGTATGGTGACTGCGGAATATGGGTATGTATAAACCTTTACCGGTTGGGTAATAATATGTCATTAAAGGTAGACAATCCTGCAATAGCAGGTCTAACCTATCGTGAACGAATTGCTGATTACCTCTGGAAGTACAAGGTGCAATATTCCCCCTAGTTGATACAATGCAATGTTGATGGTGTGTATTTTTCATTGAATTATTTTATGGTTGTTTAGATTTGGTGTACAAATATTGTATCAAATATATGGGGTGCATAATACTTCTGGTTGGAGTTAGAGTGCAACATATAAAAAACGTGTGTCGTTTATGTAGACAGCATTTATCCTATGCTTAGCTATTCATGGTTGATGCGTGGTTTTGCAACCTTACAACAGGTTTTACCTCTCGAAGGATCTCAAGAGGCTTACAACCCCACCAGGCAGTGTACCTGACCGATGTAGTATAGTGTAGTGGTAAGTACGGGGGATTGATCGTTCTCCACAGGGAATAGTGTTCGTTAGGTATGAAAAATTACTCTAATAGGTCTAAGGGTGAGAGAAGATTCTTTTTATGTTTTTATATTTTTTTTTGGAAAGCAAGTAAAATCTCGGGTTTGAAAGAGTGGGCGGAATTAGTTGCTAGTCAACTAACCCAAATTACTACGAATACAAATTAAATAAAATAACAGAAAATGAAAATGTTGGTGAAAACTTATGTGGAGGGAAATGTGTTTACTTAGATTTCCTTACTCCCTAACTATCTTTTACCGGTTGATTAGTGTGTATTAGTCGCGTGGATGACGGGTGTATTCCTTAATACCATTCGTGGGGTGGCGTACGTACTTCCCCAACTCTACAAGCTCCTACTTCACTCCTATGTCGAGCCGGCTAGGAAGCTCCTAACATGGGATCACTAGAATTCGCTTATGCATTAAATACAACCATAAAAACCTTTAGTACGCATTGGTTCATGTTTCTTAAGACGTTCAAGCAAGTTACCGAATAGGAAGTTAGCCAGTTTTCTTAAGCCTAACATAGATGAACAATCATCCAATACAACTAACAATACACTAATAACCAATAATCAATAGCTAGGTTTCATTAGATCTAAGCAAACACAAGATAAATCTAGCCTAACATGTTAAACAAAAGACAAGAATAAGATAGAATCAAACAACACATAGACATATTGAATGATTAATTGATAACTTATCTTCAATGTAACATGGAAGATCTCAAGGCAAAAAGCCTTGAAAGAGCTGCCAAATTCGCCCTAGGGTTTTCACACACAAAGTTCCCCAATAAGTTCCACACCAATGACAAAAAATTGCAAAACTATATATAGATTTTTGGATCTGACGGCGTCACGTTATGGAGTGTGACGCCGTCACCTCGCCGCTTTTAGGGTTCTCGGATGACCTTCTTGACGCCGTCCCTCTTTAGCTCTCCAAAATCCGTTCTGGCTTATCAAGGCTTGACGCCGTCAGACTATGAACGTGACGCCGTCCCCCTTTGAATTATAACGTGACGACCTTGATCAGATTAAAGCGTGACGCCGTCAGAATTTCCATGCAATTTCTCTGGCTTATCATGAGTAAATTTCACATCCACCACTTTTGCCAAGGTATGACGCCGTCCAGGGTTAAATATGACGCCGTCAAAGGTAACTTTCAGCCGATTTTTGAGACTTTGCCGTTTTCTTCACTTTTATGCTCCAAAAACGTCCAAAATGCCTCCTTTTTCAGATATCTTCTCAAAAGTACCTAAAATGACAAAAGGAACGATTTAGGGCGATATTTGATCAAATAAATACGATTTAGGGCTTAAATGACCCCTTAAAAGCGGTACACTTTTCGCTTCATCAAATACCCTTACACTTGAGATTTGCTTGTCCTCAAGCAAATGCGCTTTTATTCTAATCAAAATACAAGTTAGGGGTCATTTAATGCTAACATAAAAGTAATTACAACAAATATTCGTTCCACTTTAATCATAATAAGCACGGAGATTACAAACTAGCACCTCACAAGTAGTGTTTAGATACTCGCATCTCTCAAGTGTCATCAAAATAAATCTCATAAATGAAAACGGATAATATCTCTCACTACCTGTCATAGCAAATAGATTACCATAGGCTTGGGAAAGGATCAAAAACCTCCTCCACTCGGCGTAAGCACCTAAGATAAACTATCAAAGAGGGCTTTTAAATGGGTTATAATGTTAGGTGTAGGGAAAAGGAAAACACGGTTTTGTTGGATAAAGGATATTTTACTGGTGGCGAGTTAAAGATCTTGATCAATTACATGTACTATACAATGTTGCTAAGCCAAGACTCGACTCAATCTTAAGCTAATGAAAGAAAATAATAAAAACATAAAATAAACATAAAATGAAACGGGATGGTAGTCCGTATGTTTTTTCTACCTTTTTTTTTTTTTTTTTTTTTTTTTTTTTTTGTATTTTTCTTTATTTTTTCGATTTTTTTTTTTTTTTTTTTTTTTTTTTTGACATACACTTTTGCCCTACCATCCAAAATAATACATCATAGGGGCATTGCATTCCCCTTACACTTGAACTTTTACATAACTTTACAAATAACTATTCTAATGGCTCGAATTAAGATAATCAAAACTCTTGGAGTACTTTTAAAACATTTAGCACATATGGGGGTAATAAATGATGATCTTCCCCATTACTCCATTACACTAGTACTTTACCCATGAGTCCCAATCGTCCCAAAACAATATGTACAAGGATATGACTCGACTTAGCAACCATGTAATCAACTAGATAATTAACTTGGGTTTAAACAAATGTTGTCACAATAATGCACTAAAAATGAGTGCATACAAGGTAGGCTAAGGCGATTTGGGTGTAAATTTAAGTGGGGTGTAACAAATTCTTCCTTTAAGTAAAATGCTTTAAGGTCGAAACGAAAAGATAGGCTCTGAGGGGTGTACTAGGGGTATCGTGTACTAAAAATGAGTACAACGCAAAGGGTGTGGGAGAATTACTTGACCAATGTAGCCAATGTAATTATAACAAAAACACAGGTGTAAAACAATGGGTTAATCCTAATGCCTCTTATCATGTAGTAAATCTAACTACACGAATGTAGTCTTACTTGTGGCCTCGGAATGGTCCTAACGCAAGTTCTAGAATCTAAGTGCTACCGGTACACACATCATAGCAAAATGCTTTTCCTACCAATTCTAGGGGCGAACCTCACATATTTGGGGGTGGAAAATTTTTTTAGTGGTACGGTTTTTGTGCTAGTCATATAACTCCTATCCGTGAGACGCTCATTAAGATCAAAGTTTCACTCCTATATGTTGTAAAAAATTTTAAATTTGGCACTAAACTTACCCTAACAGGTATTTATCTCAGTTTTATTACACATCCACTATTAAACAAATAAAAATCAAGCGCAATTGTATTCTCTAATCGTACTTTTACCCCCCCTTACACTTAAGATGAACATTGTCCCCAATGTTCAAATAACAAGATGTAAAAGTATAAAGTAAAAGAATGAAATCAAATACTCCCCTGATTCGTTCGGTGGATAATGAAGTAACATGGTTAAATCTTCTTCCAAGAGAATGTTGAAGCTCCATGACTAATGCATCGCCATAAGCTTGATCCAAAAACATTTCCTTGTCCAAAATAACCTGTTAAACCTGAGAAAACAAACACGAAAACCTGCATAACATCGGCGGGATAAATCTATATATATAAGGATATAATGCTTGTGGAATGATAATTTTGCAGATTCCTGGAGATTATAAGTTATAGATTTAATAAAAACTTTTTATGAAAACAAAACTTTCAAAAATTTTCAGAAAATTAAACCTGACGCCGTCAGGTTGTAACTCCTGACGCCGTCAGATATGATCTGACAGAATTCTCATGTTACGTTTCTGGAAAAATTTTGTAAAAACCTATACCTTACTTCCTGGAAATCCTGCAAAACATCATTATGACTCGATACAAGCATTTGACTCAAACAAATACTAATATGTATGTTAATTTATTATTATTATGATTCATGTTCATTTGTGTTCTAATAAACCGATTTGGATTTCCCTTACACTTAACTTTTGCAAAATACCTTTATATGTAGTTAAGACGAAGTTAAAAACAAGATAAAGCATTTTCACAAATTAGTTTTGAACATGAATCAATAATAATAAAATTTAAACATACATACGGAAGCAAATAAAATCAAACAAACAAATAAATAAACACACAAAGCAAATAAAGCTTGGGTTTCCTCCCAAGAAGCGCTTTTCTTTATTAACGAGTCTTGTAGCTAGACTCAAAGTCACGTACATTACGTGATTCCATCATTCATAATGACGTATCCCTGATAGATATAATCCTTGTTATCAGGGTGGTGGTGTCTCAATCGCTTGACATTCACAGTCACATCACCTCCTCCCTTGTTGGTCAAGCTTACTACCCCATCATGGTGTAGACTTTTAATTGTGAATGGTCCGTACCACCAGGGACTTGGTTCATCGGTAGGTGCTTTTGTTTCTGAATGCCTTAGAAGCACTGAGTCTCCTTTTGTAAATTCAGCGGGGTTATTAGGCTGCTCACCAGCCTCAATATAATCGTTATTTCCACCCTTACATTCTCTAATCTCATTTTCATTTTAATTCTTAATCCTTGCCTCCCATGCAAGGATTTTCTCTCGAACATTACCACGGATTACATTGGGGTTAGCCTCCATCTTCTTTTGTAGAGCAACATCTCGTATATGACGTGGAATCGTTGGGAAGTTTATCGTCTTCTTCCCCTTCTTCATTTGGATGGTGCTTTTTTCGTAATTGATTTGTGCCCTAGTGGTCGCGAGAAAGGGTGCCCCAAGGATTATTGGCATATTCATGTCATTTCTTTCAATAATCATGAAGTCGACCGGATATAGGAATCCGGCAACGTTGACCAACACATCTTCCGCAATTCCTAACGGGTACTCGTAAGAATGTTTTGCAAAGGAGAGTTTAGTACGGGTGATGGATGGCAGTTCGTCGGTTAACTGGACATAAACGGATAAAGGCATCAAATTTACGTCGGAACCTTGGTCAGCTACTGCATCCAGATACTTGAGTTTTCCAATGCTGCATGGTATTTCGAAGACCCCGTAGAATTCCTGCTTTTCCACTAACTTTTGTCTTATGAGGCACTCATACAATTGCCCTCCGGGTAATGTGTCGGATTCATCATCCGGTTCCATCCTCTTGGACTCCTTGTTGGGTAGATGAGTACGTCGATGGTTTCCCACCCAATCGTTTATGGTTTCCTTGTTTATTTCGTGCTTCAAGTAATGCCTCACTTGTTGTGACTTTGGTGGTTCTTCCAATTGGCGCTCCTCAGTGGGCGCCTCCTTTCCCTTGTCGGAATCACATGTGTAGGCATTGGTGTTTCCGTCTTTAAGTGGGACGAGGTCAATTTTGTTAACTTCCATAGTTATCAACTTTCCTCTTCCATCATTTTCGCCCTCTTGGACGACGGAGACGGCATTAACACATTTAGTGTTGGGAACTTCAACATCTTTCCGCACTAGCACATTTTTAGGAGCCTTTGTATTTGCGTATTCTTTCAAAAGGTTCATCATCTCCGCCATCTTCTCTTCCATTTCCTCCTTCTGTTTGTAGACGGCTTCCTCAAATTTCGCCAACCGTTCGGAGTGTTTTGACATGTATTCTCTCATTCGAGCTTCGAATGTTGGACTAAGTTCCTGAGGTGGTGGGTTGGGTGGAGCGTGCTTATGGAAAGGTTTAGTATTTTCCCTACGGGGTGATTCGGACAATGGTATTTGCTTAACGCTTGAGACCGAGTTAATTGTTGCTTTTTGTGGACTTAAGGGTCTCTTTTGCTTTTCCATAAGATATGCAACCCTTTTCTCAAGTTCACTTACGCTTTCCTCAGTAATTTGATTGGCTGTATCGGGTGACGAATATGTCTTGACCGCCAAGCGTACATCGTGGGAAACTTGCCACAATTCATCATCGTCGGATGCAAGCTCATCAATGATCTCCCATGATTCCTCGGCGCTTTTGTCGCGCAATCTGCCCCCGGCGGCTCGATCGATGGCACGCTTGGTATGGTAATCAACATGGTCATAGAAGATTTGGATTTGAAGCCATAGATCTATGCCATGATGAGGGACTTTTTGGAGTAAGTCCTTGAATCGAATCCATGCCCCGTAGAGGGTTTCGCCTCGACGTTGTTTAAATGTCAAGATATCCTTTCTTAGCTTGGTAGTTCTTCCCGGTGGGAAAAACTGAGCAAGGAAACGAGTGGTGAGATCATCCCAAGAGGTGATGGATCCTGCGGGTTGACGTTCTAGCCATTGACTAGCTTGGTCCCGCAGAGAGAATTGAAAGAGACGCAATCGGGTCGTCTCTCGGGTGGCAACATCAAGGTCTATAGAATCAACAATTTTGAGAAAGTCCTTGAGATGTTGATTAGGATCTTCGGAACGAAGTCCATGGAATGCGCATCCGCTTTGCACCAACCGGATGGTGTCGGATCGCAAGGGTGTGACATTGGCTCCTTGAGTGAGCTCAATAGTGTTTCGATAGCCATGGTGGCTAGGACGGGAGTACTCTCCTAAAGTACGGGCTCTAGGAGGTGGTGGTTGTTGTTGTGGTGGTGGGTTGTTGGGATTAAGGATATTACCATCTTCCATGATGTCAAATGGTAATGGTTACGAACAAAGAAACGAAGAAAATAGATAGACTAAAGAAAACCTAGAAAAAGAAAATAAAAGTCTCACTAGAAAGGAATCTAGTGAGTAGACCTATAAAATAAAAAATTCAACCTAAACAATAACTATTCCCCGGCAGCGGCGCCAAAAACTTGATGCGTGGTTTTGCAACCTTACAACAGGTTTTACCTCTCGAGGGATCTCAAGAGGCTTACAACCCCACCAGGCAGTGTACCTGACCGATGTAGTATAGTGTAGTGGTAAGTACGGGGGATTGATCGTTCTCCACAGGGAATAGTGTTCGTTAGGTATGAAAAATTACTCTAATAGGTCTAAGGGTGAGAAAAGATTCTTTTTATGTTTTTATATTTTTTTTGGAAAGCAAGTAAAATCTCGGGTTTGAAAGAGTGGGCGGAATTAGTTGCTAGTCAACTAACCCAAATTACTACGAATACAAATTAAATAAAATAACAGAAAATGAAAATGTTGGTGAAAACTTATGTGGAGGGAAATGTGTTTACTTAGATTTCCTTACTCCCTAACTATCTTTTACCGGTTGATTAGTGTGTATTAGTCGCGTGGATGACGGGTGTATTCCTTAATACCATTCGTGGGGTGGCGTACGTACTTCCCCAACTCTACAAGCTCCTACTTCACTCCTATGTCGAGCCGACTAGGAAGCTCCTAACATGGGATCACTAGAATTCGCTTGTGCATTAAATACAACCATAAAAACCTTTAGTACGCATTGGTTCATGTTTCTTAAGACGTTCAAGCAAGTTACCGAATAGGAAGTTAGCCAGTTTTCTTAAGCCTAACATAGATGAACAATCATCCAATACAACTAACAACACACTAATAACCAATAATCAATAGCTAGGTTTCATTAGATCTAAGCAAACACAAGATAAATCTAGCCTAACATGTTAAACAAAAGACAAGAATAAGATAGAATCAAACAACACATAGACATATTGAATGATTAATTGATAACTTATCTTCAATGTAACATGGAAGATCTCAAGGCAAAAAGCCTTGAAAGAGCTGCCAAATTCGCCCTAGGGTTTTCACACACAAAGTTCCCCAATAAGTTCCACACCAATGACAAAAAATTGCAAAACTATATATAGATTTTTGGATCTGACGGCGTCACGTTATGGAGTGTGACGCCGTCACCTCGCCGCTTTTAGGGTTCTCGGATGACCTTCTTGACGCCGTCCCTCTTTAGCTCTCCAAAATACGTTCTGGCTTATCAAGGCTTGACGCCGTCAGACTATGAACGTGACGCCGTCCCTCTTTGAATTATAACGTGACGACCTTGATCAGATTAAAGCGTGACGCCGTCAGAATTTCCATGCAATTTCTCTGGCTTATCATGAGTAAATTTCACATCCACCACTTTTGCCAAGGTATGACGCCGTCCAGGGTTAAATATGACGCCGTCAAAGGTAACTTTCAGCCGATTTTTGAGACTTTGCCGTTTTCTTCACTTTTATGCTCCAAAAACGTCCAAAATGCCTCCTTTTTCAGATTTCTTCTCAAAAGTACCTAAAATGACAAAAGGAACGATTTAGGGCGATATTTGATCAAATAAATACGATTTAGGGCTTAAATGACCCCTTAAAAGCGGTACACTTTTCGCTTCATCAATGGTAAATTGATGACTCATGTAGTCTTGTTCTCCCAGTTTAATCCTAGACAGCATTTATCCTATGCTTATCTATTCATGGCAAATTGATGACTCAAGACAGGATAAAGGTATGGAAGAATTATTTTGTGATGGAATGTCCTTTATGTAAGAGTTGTGAAGATAGTCTGGTTGGAGTTAGAGTGCAGGGTGTGCAGCATCTGAAAAAAAAGTGAAGGTTTGCCATTGGCAAAACCCCAAGCCCTTCCTTGTGTTTGACATTGGCTGTCTTCTTTTATTTTTTATGTGTTTTGTTTGTAGATTTGGTGTACATATATTGTAACAAATATAACAAACAAAGCACAATGAAAAAGATAACATTAGAAAGTTCTTTTAGCATAACATACCATAACATAAACCGACAAAACATTAGAAAGTTCCTGAGAATCTTTCAATCCTAATCTAAGAAACAAAGCACAATGAAAAAGATAACAACTACCAAACCCAAAAATAACATGAATGTATCATGAACTTTAGATTTTGTCTTTAAATCCTTCATCTCTTGTTCTAACAATCCAATAATTTGTAAAGAATCTTCCGCATTGGACACAACACTTCCTTGTTGACTGGCAAGTGCCTTTTTTTTCTTCATCCTCTCTCCAAAACAAGTCTTTGTAGTATTGTGACGGGAGCTCGGGGTCTAGAAAACCATAAACTCCGCATCTATTCATAGGACATGCTTTGTACCTTCTTCCTGGGTTCTTATGTGACCAAGATACTTTGATAGGTAGTGGATATGGCGGACGACATTTGCAATGCGTCATGTTAGCAACATCGTGGTATTCGAATTGGTTCCTACGATATGACATACTTGAGGAGGAAGATGAATTCATGAATTATCCTTTTTTTTGTTATAACACAAGGGAAGGTTTGTGTTAGAATTAAGTGGATAATGTGAGGCTCCTTTTATATTGGAGTCAAACATAATTACGCAAGTACATGAGATGGTTGATGAACCTAAATGAACTGGTACAATTGGTGGTTCCTTTACTTAAATATTCTTGGGCGACCTAGTACAATAGTTGCTTGAAACAATTTGACATTTGAACACAAATGTCCAAAGTCTTAAGGAGGAAAGTTAAATACCTACAATTAAAACCACCTACAATTTCTCACATTCAGGTTACATTTGGACATTTGAATACAAATCAACAACCACTGATGCGTGGTTTTGCAACCTTACAACAGGTTTTACCTCTCGAGGGATCTCAAGAGGCTTACAACCCCACCAGGCAGTGTACCTGACTGATGTAGTATAGTGTAGTGGTAAGTACGGGGGATTGATCGTTCTCCACAGGGAATAGTGTTCGTTAGGTATGAAAAACTACTCTAATAGGTCTAAGGGTGAGAGAAGAATCTTTTTGTGTTTTTATATTTTTATGAAAGCAAGTAAAATCTCGGGTTTGAAAGAGTGGGCGGAATTAGTCGCTAATCAACTAACCCGAATTACTACGAATGCAAATAAAATAAAATAACAGAAAATGAAAAGGTTGGTGAAAACTTATGTGGAGGGAAATGTGTTTACTTAGATTTCCTTACTCCCTAACTATCTTTTACCGGTTGATTAGTGTGTATTAGTTGCGTGGATGACGGGTGTATTCCTTAATACCAGTCGTGGGGTGGCGTACGTACTTCCCCAACTCTACAAGCTCCTACTTCACTCCTATGTCGAGCCGGCTAGGAAGCTCCTAACATGGGATCACTAGAATTCGCTTGTGCATTAAATACAACCATAAAAACCTTTAGTACGCATTGGTTCATGTTTCTTAAGACGTTCAAGCAAGTTACCGAATAGGAAGTTAGCCAGTTTTCTTAAGCCTAACATAGATAAACAATCATCCAAAACAACTAATAACACACTAATAACCAATAATCAATAGCTAGGTTTCATTAGATCTAAGCAAACACAAGATAAATCTAGCCTAACATGTTAAACAAAAGACAAGAATAAGATAGAATCAAACAACACATAGACATATTGAATGATTAATTGATAACTTATCTTCAATGTAACATGGAAGATCTCAAGGCAAAAAGCCTTGAAAGAGCTGCCAAATTCGTCCTAGGGTTTTCACACACAAAGTTCCCCAATAAGTTCCACACTAATGACAAAAAATTAGAAAACTATATATAGACTTTCAGATCTGACGGCGTCACGTTATGGAGTGTGACGCCGTCACCTCGCCGCTTTTAGGGTTCCCGGATGACCTTCTTGACGCCGTCCCTCTTTAGCTCTCCAAAATCCGTTCTGGCCTATCAAGGCTTGACGCCCTCAGACTATGAACGTGACGCCGTCCCTCTTTAAATTATAACGTGACGACCTTGATCAAATTAAAGGGTGACGCCGTCAGAATTCCCATGCAATTTTCACTGGCTTATCATGAGTAAATTTCACATCCACCACTTTTGCCAAGCCATGACGCCGTCCAGGCATAATCCTGACGCCATCAAAGGTAATTTCCAGCATGATTTTGAGACTTTGTCGTTTTCTTCACTTTTATGCTCCAAAAATGTCCAAAATGCCTCCTTTTCCAGATTTCTCCTCAAAAGTACCTAAAATGACAAAAGGAACGATTTAGGGCAATATTTGATCAAATAAATACGATTTAGGGCTTAAATGACCCCTTAAAAGCGGTACACTTTTCGCTTCATCAAATACCCTTACACTTGAGATTTGCTTGTCCTCAAGCAAATGCGCTTTTATTCTAATCAAAATACAAGTTAGGGGTCATTTAATGCTAACATAAAAGTAATTACAACAAATATTCGTTCCACTTCAATCATAATAAGCACGGAGATTACATACTAGCACCTCACAAGTAGTGTTTAGATACTCACATCTCTCAAGTGTCATCAAAATAAATCTCATAAATGAAAACGGATAATATCTCTCACTACCTGTCATAGCAAATAGATTACCATAGGCTTGGGAAAGGATCAAAAACCTCCTCCACTAGGCGTAAGCACCTAAGATAAACTATCAAAGAGGGCTTTTACATGGGTTATAACGTTAGGTGTAGGGAAAAAGGAAAACACGGTTTGTTGGATAAAGGACATTTTACTGGTGGCGAGTTAAAGATCTTGATCAATTACATGTACTATACAATGTTGCTAAGCCAAGACTCGACTCAATCTTAAGCTAATGAAAGGAAAAAAACAAAAACATAAAATGAAACGGGATGGTAGTCCGTATGTTTTTTTCTACTTTTCTTTTTCTCATTTTTTTTGTATTTTTCTTGATTTTTTCGATTTTTTTTTTTTTTTTTTTTTTTTTGCATACACTTTTGCCCTACCATCCAAAATAATACATCATAGGGGCGTTGCATCCCCCTTACACTTGAACTTTTACATAACTTTATAAAAAAAAAAACTATTCTAATGACTCGAATTAAGATAATCAAAACACTTGGAGTACTTTTAAAATATTTAGCACATATGGGGGTAATAAATGATGTTCTTCCCCATTACTCCATTACACTAGTACTTTACCCATGAGTTCCAATCGTCCCAAAACAATATGTACAAGAATATGACTCGACTTAGCAACCATGTAATCAACTAGATAATTAACTTGGGTTTAAACAAATGTTGTCACAATAATGCACTAAAAATGAGTGCATACAAGGTAGGCTAAGGCGATTTGGGTGTACATTTAAGTGGGGTGTAAACAAATTCTTCCTTTAAGTAAAATGCTTAAAGGTCGAAACGAAAAGATAGGCTCTGAGGGGTGTACTAGGGGTATCGTGTACTAAAAATGAGTACAACGCAAAGGGTGTGGGAGAATTACTTGACCAATGTAGCCAATGTAATTATAACAAAAACACAGGTGTAAAACAATGGGTTAATCCTAATGCCTCTTATCATGTAGTAAATCTAACTACACGAATGTAGTCTCACTTGTGGCCTCGGAATGGTCCTAACGCAAGTTCTAGAATCTAAGTGCTACCGGTACACACATCATAGCATAAATGCTTTTCCTACCAATTCTAGGGGCGAACCTCACATATTTGGGGGTGGAAAATTTTTTAGTGGTACGGTTTTTGTGCTAGTCATATAACTCCTATCCGTGAGACGCTCATTAAGATCAAAGTTTCACTCCTATATGTTGTAAAAAAAATTTAAATTTGGCACTAAAATTGCCCTAACAGGTATTTATCTCAGTTTTATTACACATCTACTATTAAACAAACAAAAATCAAGCGTAATAGCATTCTCTAATCGTACTTTTACCCCCCTTACACTTAAGATGAACATTGTCCCCAATGTTCAAATAACAAATGTAAAAGCATAAAGTAAAAGAATGAAATCAAATACTCCCCTGATTTGCTCGGTGGATAATGAAGTAACACGGTTAGATCTTCTTCCAAAGTAATGTTGAAGCTCCATGACTAATGCATCGCCATAAGCTTGATTCAACAAACATTTCCTTGTCCAAAATAACCTGTTAAACCTGAGAAAACAAACACGAAAACCTGCATAACATCTGCGGGATAAATCTATATATAAGGATATAATGCTTGTGGAATGATAACTTTGCAGATTCCTGGAGATTATAAGTTATAGATTTAATAAAAACTTTTTTATGAAAACAAAACTTTCAAAAATTTTCAGAAGATTAAACCTGACGCCGTCAGGTTGTAAAGCCTGACGCCGTCAGAAATGATCTGACAGAATTCTCATGTTACGTTTCCGAAAAAATTTTGGAAAAACCTATACCTTACTTCCTGGAAATCCTGCAAAACATCATTATGACTCGATACAAGCATTTGACTCAAACAAATACTAATATGTATGTTCATTTAATATTATTACGATTCATGTTCATTTGTGTTCTAATAAACCGATTTAGATTTCCCTTACACTTAGCTTTTGCAAAATACCTTTATATGTAGTTAAGACGAAGTTAAAAACAAAATAAAGCATTTTCACAAATTAGTTTTGAACATGAATCAATAATAATAAAAATTAAACACACATATGAAAACAAATAAAATCAAACAAACAATTAAAAATTTCACACAAAGCAAATAAAGCTTGGGTTGCCTCCCAAGAAGCGCTTTTCTTTATTAACGAGTCTTGTAGCTAGACTCAAAGTCACGTACATTACGTGACTTCTTCATCAAAAGTTATGTCTTCCTCATTGATCATTTCATTACCATTCTCTTGATAATACTTGACTCGTTGTATATTCACAGTGAATTCTTTATCTTCGTCGTCAATCAACACAACGGCTCCGGTTTTAGAGGAGCTCCTTACGGTAAAAGGTCCATACCATCTAGATTTAAGTTTTCCAGGAAATAGTCTTAAGCGAGAATTATATAATAAGACCTTGTCTCCTTCTGAAAACTCCTTTGGTCTCTTAATCCGTTGGTCATGCCATCTTTTTGCCCTTTCTTTGTATGTAATGGAAGATTCATAAGCCTCTAATCTCAATTCATCGAGCTCTTGGAGTTGTAAGAATCTATTTGTTCCCGCAACCGTATAATCCAAATTACAAGCCTTAAGTGCCCAATATGCCTTGTGTTCCAGTTCTACTGGAAGGTGGCATGCCTTGCCATATACCATACGAAACGGGGTTGTCCCGATTGGCGTCTTATAAGTGGTTCGAAATGCCCACAAAGCTTCATCGAGCTTAAAAGACCAATCTTTTCGGTTTTGATTGACCGTTTTCTCCAATATTCTCTTTATGGCTCTATTAGTGTTTTCGACTTGACCGTTGGTTTGAGGATGGTAAGCGGTGGAGAATCGGTGAGAGACTCCATATCTTTTCATAACTTTCTCCATTTGCGAATTGCAAAAATGGGTTCCCCTGTCACTAATAAGAGCCTTCGGAATTCCGAACCTAGCGAACAATTTTTTTAAGAAATGAATTACTACCCTAGCATCGTTAGTCCTAAGGGCTTGTGCTTCCACCCATTTCGAAACATAATCGATGGCCACTAAGATGTATTCATTCCCACCTGAAGATGGGAAAGGTCCCATGAAATCAATTCCCCAAACATCGAAAACCTCACAAACTTGTATATAATTCTGTGGGGCTTCATCCCTCCTAGAGATATTCCCAGCTCTTTGACATGCGTCACAGGTTTGTATCATTCCCTTCACATCACGAAATATTGTAGGCCAATAGAATCCTGCGTCGAAGACCTTTCGTGCAGTAGTGTTCATTCCGTGATGTCCTCCCGATGGACCGGCATGACACTCTTTCATAATTCTGACAGCCTCTCTTTCCGAAACACAACGCCTGATTACCTGATCCGGACATCTTCGGAATAAGAAGGGTTCATCCCAAAAGTAGTACTTTAATTGATTAAAGAACCTCTTTTTTTCATGCCTGCTCATATGCTTAGGAATGACTCTACTTGCCAGGTAGTTAGCATAATCCGCATACCAAGGTTCAGAATCATTTATTGACATGAGCTGCTCTTCAGGAAATGTTTCCCGAATCTCACCCTTGTCAGATTCAGCGAGGCTGGGGTTTTCGAGACGAGAGAGATGATCAGCCGCAAGATTCTCTGCTCCTTTCTTATCACGAATTTCAACATCGAACTCTTGCAATAGTAGGATCCAACGAAGTAACCGTGGTTTAGCATCCTGTTTAGCGAAAAGATATCGAATAGCTAAATGATCCGTAAAAACAACCGTTTTAGAAAGGACAAGATACTGGCAAAATTTATCAAAAGCGAATACCACGGCTAGTAATTCCTTTTCAGTGGTAGTGTAGTTTTCTTGAGCAGGATTCATGGTTTTGCTAGCGTAGTATATTGGCTGAAAGTGTTTGTTAAGCCTTTGGCCTAATACTGCTCCAACAGCATAATCACTAGCATCGCACATGATTTCAAAGGGTAACTCCCAGTTAGGGGTAACCATAATTGGAGCTTGGGTAAGTTCCTGCTTCAATCGATCGAATGCGTCCTTGCACTCTTGAGAGAAGTCGAACGGGGCATCCTTCATGAGCAACTGAGTCATTGGTTTAGCTACCTTTGAGAAATCTTTAATGAATCTCCTATAGAAGCCAGCATGACCCAAAAAGCTACGGATTGCCTTGACAGTTGTTGGATAGGGAAGTTTGGATATAGCTTCAATTTTTGCCCGGTCTACTTCAATTCCACTTCCTGAAATTTTGTGCCCTAGCACAATCCCTTCTTTTACCATAAAGTGGCACTTTTCCCAGTTTAGTACCAAGTTAGTCTCCTCACAACGTTTGAGCATTTTCTCAAGGTTAGCAAGACAGCGATCAAAGAGTTTCCAAAGACCGAAAAATCATCCATGAAGACCTCCATGCTGTCTTCCATTAACTCATGGAAGATTGCCGTCATGCAGCGCTGGAAAGTGGTGGGGGCGTTACATAGTCCAAAGGGCATTCGCTTGTAGGCGAAGGTGCCATAAGGGCATGTAAACGTAGTCTTTTCTTGGTCCTCAGGAGCGATAGGGATTTGGAAATACCCTGAGAACCCATCTAGGAAGCAGTAGTACTCATGCCCTGCTAACCTTTCCAACATTTGGTCGATAAATGGGAGAGGGAAATGATCTTTTCGGGTTGCATCATTCAACTTCCTATAATCGATGCACACACGCCATCCAGTTACTGTTCGTTGAGGTACTAACTCATCCTTATCGTTCTTTACTACTGTCATTCCTCCCTTTTTTGGTACAACCTGTACAGGACTTACCCATGGACTGTCGGAAATTGGGTAAATTAGCCCTGCATCTAGGAGCTTAATGACTTCCTTTTTCACGACTTCCTTAATGTTGGGGTTTACTCGTCTTTGAGGCTGCACGGTGGGTTTATAGTCCTCCTCCATGAGGATTTTATGCGTGCAGAAAGTAGAGTCAATCCCCTTGATGTCGGCTACACTCCATGCTATAACTCCTTTATATTTTTTTAAAACTCCTAAGAGTTTATCTTTTTGTTCACTTTTCAAGGAGGAGCTTATGATTACCGGAAGTTGATCCTCCCCTTGGAGGAAAGCATATTTAAGGTTGGTTGGGAGTTCCTTGAGTTCTACCGCAGGTGGCTCGATGATGGAGGGTTTAAGTTTGTTCTCGGGTTTACGAAGCTCAAGCTGTTCGATTTCTTTTCTGGGATAAAAAGAGACTGCGTTTACATCCATAGTCTTTTCCTCCTCAAAGATGGGTAAGAAAGCTTCATCTCGCAACCAACCAGCTTCCATCTGTTCATCTATACAATTGTCAATCTCGTCGGATAGTTCATCGATTTCTTCGATGAAATACAGTTGATTATCTGCTTCGAGAGAAAGATTCATTGTGTCCTTGATGTCGAAGGTTAAGCTATCGGCCCCCACTCGTAAGGTCAGTTTGCCGTCGTGAACATCAATAACAGCACGAGCAGTTGCAAGGAATGGCCTCCCCAGAATGATAGGCACTAGGTCATCTTCTTCCATTTCTAAGATGACGAAGTCAACTGGAAATTTGAACCTCCCTACCTTAACCAACAAAATTTTCACATATTCCTAAGGGGTATTTGACTGATCTATCGGCTAGTTGGATGTTCATACGGGTAGGTTTCAATCCAGAATACCCTAATTTGAGGAACATGGAATGCGGCATAAGATTGATACTTGCTCCTAAGTCGGCCAAAGCATTCTTGACTGAAAGAGGTCCTATTGAGCAGGGCAAGGTGAAACTACCTGGATCGTCCACCTTCTTCGGCAGCCCTCGATGAGTCACCACAGAACATTCTTCTCCTAAGGTTACAAGACCCTCGAGCCCTTTTCTGTTGGTTAGCAACTTCTTGAAGTATGTACTATATTTGGGCATATGGTAGCATGCATCAAGAAGGGGTATGGTGACGACCGAATTTTTCAAATATGACAGGAATCTTTTATTATCATTTTCGACCTTTTGATTCTTGAGACGGGACGGGTATGGGACTTTAATGGGCTGTTTGGTTGGAGTAGGTTGAGAGGGAGTTACCGGAGAGGTTTGTTCGGGATTCTCATCGTTCACATTATCTTCCTCCTCATGAGGGGTGTTGGGTTCCATGATGTTAGATTGTTGAGCTGGGTAAGGTGGATCCTTAGTAGTTGTTCCAGCACGAGTGGTGATGGCTAGTAAGGGATCTCTTTGAGGTTCACCAAGGCCGTCGAGAGTGGCGTTGAGTTCTGCGAATATGGCCCTTATGCCATTTTGTTGGCTATTGATAAGGTTGTCGAGACCATTTAGTTGCAAATTCTTTTCAAACGTGAAATGCCCAAGATCATCCTCAAAAGTGCTCCTAACCTTATAGTCAGGACATTCTCCTCCTCCCTCTTCTCTCACAAGATTTCCCCAAGGGGTGAAATCATTGTTTTGGTAGAAAGTTAAGAGCGAAGGATCATCGAAGATGTCGTGGCTTGACAAGCATGCTTGTTCGGTGGTGGTATCATCCCCGCATTCCTCCACTTCATGCGGGCCACCACATTGGTCACATATCAAGTATGGGTTTGACAACCGTTTAGTTGGTTGTGACTTGTCTAAATAAGAGACTTGATCATTCATTCTACTCAACCGGCTAGCAAAAGGAGGCTCTTTCATGATCTTGCAAATGCTCATGATCGAATCGGGTTCATCCCAGGTATCGTCTTGATCATTTGCGTATTCCTCAATTCTATTCCATCCTTCCTCAGCGCTTAGGTTGGCTATTTTTCCTTTTACCGAATTATTAATGCCAAATTGGTCGCCTTTAGGGACACTATCATAAAAGATTTGGACAAGAAGCCAGAGTTCAATGCCATGGTGAGGGACTTGTCTAATCAGATCTTTAAATCTGATCCAGGATTCGTGAATGGGTTCAGCTGGTCCAACGTGGAAGCGGAAGATTTCGTCTCGTAATGTTGAAGTTCTTCCTATTGGAAAGAATTTCTCATAGAATTTTGAAACAAGCTGTTCCCATGTGAAAATAGATTCGGAGGGAAGTTGGTTATACCAGTCTCCGGCTTTTTTATGAAGGGTGAAGGGAAAGAATCGCAACCGAGAGGTATCTCTAGTGGCTCCGTCCGTATGGAGGGTATCCACTATTTTCAGGAAGTCCTTGATGTGTTGGATTGGATCTTCAGTTTTCAATCCGTAAAACTTGCATACACTTTGGACCAGCCAAATATCGGTTGCACGCAAGACCCCATCCGTGCGTTCATTTGGAAAAACGATAGCATTGGAAAAACCACGTGGGGTGGGAGAAGAGTAGTCCTTGAGGCATTTAGGAATTGGGTTTTCGGGAACCTCCATATCGTGATTGGGTTGAGGGCTAGGAGGTGTAGAGTGATGATTGGATTCTTCCTCGGAGAGGGCATCATCAAAGTTGATGGCAAAGCCAGATGGTTCAGGTGTTGCAAAGAGCCGCCTTAATCTTCGCATTTCCCTATCAGGTTCTGCGTAGGGTAAAATAAGGTCGCTTAGTGAACTACGACTCCTGGTGACTCTGAGATTGGAGAAATCTTCGTTTACCATGATGGACAAGGAAGATTTGAGCAATGGACGGAGCAGAAAAAGATAGACTAAAGAAAACCTAAAAAAATAAAATAAAAATCTCACTAGAAAGGAACCTAGTGAGTAGACCTATAAAATAAAAATTCAACCTAAACAATAACTATTCCCCGGCAGCGGCGCCAAAAACTTGATGCGTGGTTTTGCAACCTTACAACAGGTTTTACCTCTCGAGGGATCTCAAGAGGCTTACAACCCCACCAGGCAGTGTACCTGACCGATGTAGTATAGTGTAGTGGTAAGTACGGGGGATTGATCGTTCTCCACAGGGAATAGTGTTCGTTAGGTATGAAAAACTACTCTAATAGGTCTAAGGGTGAGAGAAGATTCTTTTTGTGTTTTTATATTTTTATGAAAGCAAGTAAAATCTCGGGTTTGAAAGAGTGGGCGGAATTAGTCGCTAATCAACTAACCCGAATTACTACGAATGCAAATAAAATAAAATAACAGAAAATGAAAAGGTTGGTGAAAACTTATGTGGAGGGAAATGTGTTTACTTAGATTTCCTTACTCCCTAACTATCTTTTACCGGTTGATTAGTGTGTATTAGTTGCGTGGATGACGGGTGTATTCCTTAATACTAGTCGTGGGGTGGCGTACGTACTTCCCCAACTCTACAAGCTCCTACTTCACTCCTATGTCGAGCCGGCTAGGAAGCTCCTAACATGGGATCACTAGAATTCGCTTGTGCATTAAATACAACCATAAAAACCTTTAGTACGCATTGGTTCATGTTTCTTAAGACGTTCAAGCAAGTTACCGAATAGGAAGTTAGCCAGTTTTCTTAAGCCTAACATAGATAAACAATCATCCAAAACAACTAATAACACACTAATAACCAATAATCAATAGCTAGGTTTCATTAGATCTAAGCAAACACAAGATAAATCTAGCCTAACATGTTAAACAAAAGACAAGAATAAGATAGAATCAAACAACACATAGACATATTGAATGATTAATTGATAACTTATCTTCAATGTAACATGGAAGATCTCAAGGCAAAAAGCCTTGAAAGAGCTGCCAAATTCGTCCTAGGGTTTTCACACACAAAGTTCCCCAATAAGTTCCACACTAATGACAAAAAATTAGAAAACTATATATAGACTTTCAGATCTGACGGCGTCACGTTATGGAGTGTGACGCCGTCACCTCGCCGCTTTTAGGGTTCCCGGATGACCTTCTTGACGCCGTCCCTCTTTAGCTCTCCAAAATCCGTTCTGGCCTATCAAGGCTTGACGCCCTCAGACTATGAACGTGACGCCGTCCCTCTTTAAATTATAACGTGACGACCTTGATCAAATTAAAGGGTGACGCCGTCAGAATTCCCATGCAATTTTCACTGGCTTATCATGAGTAAATTTCACATCCACCACTTTTGCCAAGCCATGACGCCGTCCAGGCATAATCCTGACGCCGTCAAAGGTAATTTCCAGCATGATTTTGAGACTTTGTCGTTTTCTTCACTTTTATGCTCCAAAAACGTCCAAAATGCCTCCTTTTCCAGATTTCTCCTCAAAAGTACCTAAAATGACAAAAGGAACGATTTAGGGCAATATTTGATCAAATAAATACGATTTAAGGCTTAAATGACCCCTTAAAAGCGGTACACTTTTCGCTTCATCAACCACATTACAAGTGCAGGACATTTAAAAACATGTTACAACAACCTAAATTCAACAGCAGCAAATTTAAAAGCATAATAATTCAAAATAACACATAACAGTAGCACAATAATTCAAAATAACACATCAAAGCTAAAAACATTAGATTTTATCCTTCATTCTTGACAGCAGCACATCCCAGTTGGTTTCGTTCTTGTAAATCCCAAAATCTTCAGGTTCCGCTATCCCATACTCTATCTTCAACAACAACTCCTCATGGAAACGGTCTTGCCTCATTCTCTCCTCCATTTCCCTTTCAGCCCTATCTTCTTCGAGTAGTTGTTCCATTAATGCTTCTTCGTCTAATCTTTCTTGAATTTCCTGATCTTCAGTAGCATACTCATGACCATATACACTTGATGCTTCCTCAGAAAACGCTTCCGCATAAATTTTGTCTAAACATGTAACCTGTACGGCTTCCTTCAACAGGTCCTGACATGTTTCTTGTACGACTTCCTCACCAGTTTCCTTCACCGATTCACCAAATGTTTGCTTCACAACTTCATTTCCCAGCACATCTTTCAAAGGTGTTGTTTTCATCTCTACAAAAAAAATTAAAAAAACCAAATTATGTATATATAAATAAAATAAATACAGGTACTGACAACTGATTTTATAAATTTTAACCAATAACATAAGATTTCAAAGTTTTTACCTTTAGACATTTCTGAAAATGATAGAATGATCACATTAAGCTATATGACAATGTATATATAATGAACAAATACAAGGGAATGATATACTTATTGTCTTGGGCGACTATGGAGTTTGCTTTATTTATTATCTTGGGCGACTTTGTGACTATTACATATGACCTACATAAATGAACAAGTACAACAATATAAATGTGCAAGTACAAAGGGGGTTGATACACATTTAAATCTGTGGCAACTAGATAGTTGACTTATGTTATGGTCTGTGGGCGACTTTGTAAGTATGTCATAAATACGCAAGTACAAAGGGAGGTTGAGATACACATAAATGTGTAAGTCAATTGCCAGGTAAATACACCTAAAATGCAATAGGATAGTGTACATGCTATTTTTCTAACATTCAAAATGAGTAATGAGGACAGTTCTAAGTTTAAAGTGATCTTAGTGCATCCAGGTTCAAAGCATGCTGTTAAACTACCTAAAGACATCAGTTATAGCAAATTAGTGGCGTACGTGAAGAATAAGTTGGGCGCCGTTAAAGAGAAGGGAAATTGTGACGTAAGGTTGTTTTACAAAGAGAGTGTTCTGGCATTGGACATTGTTGATGATGATGACGTCCAGTACTTCATACAGGAAGTTTGTTGTAAGAACGATCACGTCCAGAAACTATTCGTATCAATAACAGAAATACCTTCTGAGGTAAAATCATCTTCTGCTTCTAATCATATATCAATCGATCTTAATGTACCGTTGTTACCAGAACAATTTCATTATCCAACACCAAAGGTTGAACAATTTTATTTTCACCAACAAGATGATTCGCTTCCTATATGCCAAAAAAACTCATTTAAATACATGCCCATGCCACCCAACGCCCCTAATCCGGTCATTAAAAACATCCTTCCCAATAAAACCTCATTTAAAAACGATAATAGTTTTTACTTGTATAGGGAATTTTTTAATAAGGCAGAATGCATGTTTGCTATAGGAAAGAAATCATTAATTGAAGGATTTGAATACGTAGTTATAAAATCTGAAACCACGAGGTACAGCGTAAAATGTACTAAACAAGGTTGCCCATGGAATATATACACTCGCAAAGTTAAAGTGGGTAATAAATTCTTTGTATCAACCGTAAACGACGTGCACACATGTTCAAGAACTGAACTACATCCTAATCATCGTAATGCTACAATGAAATTACTAAGTCACTTAGTTTGCGAAAAAATGAAAGATAATAGCAGAGTATATAAGGTGAGGGACATACAAAAAGATATTAGGCTTGAATGGAAAATAGACGTTTCTTACAAGCGAGTTTGGGGGGGAAGGAATTTGGCGTTTGAGTTATTGAACGGTAAACCTGAAGATTCGTTTGAGAAGTTGCCTTATTATTGCCACAACTTAAAGATGGCAAACGAGGGGATGGTAACACACATTGAAACAGACGACGAAGGAAGATTTAAGTTTGTATTTATAGCATTTGGTGTTGCGGTAAGCATCGTTTTAATTATTAGGGATAATTACTAAAATAGACCAAACACCAAATGGTCTATCCCATACCCCGGTTGCCCAAAAAATGTCCACAGTTGCCCAAAAAATGGCGATTGTTGCCCAAAAAATACACTGAAAATCCTTCAGTTGCCCAAAAAAATGCCGGTTGCCCTGGGCAACAAAATTATTTTCGGATTTCGGGGTAGATAAGGAACCGCCCATTTGTGTTTGGTCTACTTTTAGAATTATCCCTAATTATTAATATACATATAATTATATATACATATTTGAAAGTATTTTTTGTTTGTTTAAGCTGTTATGTTATTACAACTAATATATGGTTAATCATATAGATTCGTAGTTTTTATAGCCTTTATGCGGCCGTTGTTGATAATCGATGTCGCGCATCTAAAAGGGAAATATCTTGGAACAAACTTGCTTGCTGTTGGTATGGACGGTAACAACCAGATCATACCAATCGCTACCGGTGTCTCACAGGGTGAGACCGGTGAATCATGGACATTGTTTTTGAGAAAATTGAAAGTGTGCATCGGCGTGGTTCCTGGTTTGGCGATTATCTCAGATAGGCATGCAGCGATTATACAAGTGTGTAATACAGTTTTTCCAGGTTGCTTTCATGGTAACTGTTGCCGTCACTTGATGATGAATTGCAATTTGAAGGGCGAGAAGGTCAAGAATATTTACTCGAAGGCGTGCAAAAGTTATACAACGGAAGACTTTCAGAAAGCAATTGCTGAGCTTAGGCCAAAAAGACCTGAAGCGGTAAAAAAAACTCGAAGAAGCAAGTTTTGATAAGTGGTCAAGGGCATATTGCCCAGAAAAAAGATACAATTACTTGACGTCAAACAGTGCAGAATCAATTAATGCTTTAACGAGAAAAGTTCGAAAGGTTCCAATAACAATGCTCATGGAGTATTACAGAAGGCTTTTACAAGACTGGTATTTTGAACGTCGAGAAAAATATCACAGTAATTAGTGTCTCAGTTATTGTTGAAATAATAACAAGTTAAATGTTTTACATTTAAAAATAATAACAAGTTTTTTTTTATGTTTTCACCAATTGTTTAGAGGCACCAGAATTTGAACTTACTGATTGGGCAGCTGCGAAGGTGAATGACAGAATGTTAAAGAGTGTTAACTGGGAAGTTAGAGGCATTTCCATGTGTGCTGTGTATCAAGTACTAGACCATCATAATTCTCATATAGTTGATTTTGTAAAAAGGGAATGCACGTGCAGGTATCTAATATACCCATGTTGTTTAAAAGCTGCAAGTTGTTTGTTGGTGACTAGCATCTGTTTACGTTCCACATGCAGGAAATGGCAACTTTCGGGGCTACCTTGTGGTCATGTGTGCGCCGTATGTAGGGCAGAACATTTGACTAACTATGACAAATGGGCATTACCATGGTTTACGAAAACCAACCTGAAAGCCACATATCATGAAATGGTATTTCCTTTGCCAGAAGAAGAAAAATGGCATAATCCAGGTAACTTGCAAAAGGTTTTACCACCGGTGATGAAGCGACAATCAGGAAGACCAAAAAACAAAGATCGTATTCGATCAAAAAATGAGGAGCCAAAAGGTAAAAAATGTGGTAGGTGTGGATCCAAAGGTCACACCCGTGAAGCATGTATGGAACCATTGCCAACAACAGAGGTAATTTTGAAACTTGCTACAATTGTATAACTCATGTTTGTGTCCTAGTCGTTGCTCATAAAATAAATATGTTCGCAGCAAAGTCGTAAGGGAAGTCGTAAGCGTAAGACAGATACTGAAAGCGAAGTGGTAGTGGAGCCGAAAACAGATGGGGACGATGAGTATTTCCGTAATGGCAGAATTTACGCGGATTGGGAAGACTTACAGTGGATGGGTGAAGCATCTAACAACCTTTATGAGGGTGACGCAGTCTGGGGCGGTGAACCATCTAATTCTGGCATCAACCTAAATTCATACTCGGAATCATATAATCCTTATCACTTGGATGATTTCTTATATAAACTGTAGGCTTATTGTCTTTATGTGTGAACTGTTTTATATGTATAATATACTACTTAAGTTGGGTTACTTTTGTTTTATGTCTTTATGATCTTCAAAAATCTTTAGGATATATGCATGCATTATTGGTAACAATTTAAAAGCATATATATGCATGCATTAATAAAAATAATGTTAAGATAAATAAAGTGTACCTGAACACTTCCTGGTGAAACAACTTTCTAGCAAGGTTTACATCACATGCAAGTCCATGAGTTGTTTAACGCTACTAGTGTGCTGCAAATAAATTATCTAAGTGAGCAGTAACCTTAATTGAAATATATAAACCAAATAAGCTTAACCAATTTATGAAACGGTCTTACTAGTTAGTGCGGGTGGATGGTTAATCCTATTGTCAGTGATCTGCCATTTAGTGCATTCGAATACCCAAGAACAAGCCATGAGCCAAAACAAATCCATGACATTTTAATGTACAAGGATACATACATGACAACCAAAGTTTAATGTACTAGTCCCATAACAGGGATCACATTACATAACATACCCTAAAAAAATTCTATTACAACAAAATATAATTGTTCGAATTACAACCACCATAGTCGACAATTCTACCAACTACACACTATGTGTTGGAAAAAGAACCTAGCCATATGCTCACGGTAAGCAATAGCCGCCTGAACAGGACTTTCCACGTCCAACGACTTCCCATGTGCCAATCGGTATAAGAATATGCAAACCCAAATACCGCAATCACCAAACAGGCCCCCTGCTCTGGAACGTTCTTTGCATATATAAAGGTGATGGCATACGTTTTAGGATTTATACCTTTTCTTATCGAAGACTTTGGCCTGGTCTAGAACAATCGGAAGTCCAGCCTGTAGATAGATTGAAACATATTAGTAAAAACAACCACAACAACACTATAAAATAATGAAACAAAACATACAATACTGACAAAAGAAACATAAACTTAGATTCATTGCATACATAAACTGAGTACAAAAGATACACATTACATAGATAATAACCGATAACCTAAACTACGTACGACACAGCTAGACTTGTTACACTTGCGTTGATAACATAAACTACGTACGACCCTTCTAAACCATAAAGCATGTTTAAACTGACTACAGTATAAACATGAACATACACTGACTACAAAAGATACTTTAATGCAACATGGTACACAACCGATAAAACCCAACGATCTAATAAGCCATCTTATCATCATGAGTTTGCAGAATGAGTGACTCACAGTTGGGACTGATGAAAAAGGAAGCACCATTTCCCTCAGTACCCATATTCTGAAAGGTGCCGGAAGCAACATTGTAGAGTACAAGAGTCGTAGCCCATCCTTCCGGGTTCTGAACTTCGAGTATTGGGTCGTTGTTATCAGCAAATCCAATTAATTTCAGTGCACAAGGGGTAGGAATGGTAATTAGACAATCAAACGATTCAATGTTTCCCCCAACCACCTCTAAGATCCATACACAGAATACATAGTTGTCCTCACCATTTATGTGTCCGGAAACAACTACGTTGTCTCTTAGGTTAGAAACATAGAATGGTAAAGGAAGTTTGACTAATAATAGGTCTGGTATGTCTAAAACCTGGAAACGATGGGTCACCAAGTCGAAAGAAACCATCATATAGCTCTTGTATGAGCTAACATCATTAGCAAACAACTTTTCATAAGCACACCAGAAGATATGCCTATCAACAACAGCTTGAGTTGCCTTTTTTAGTCGGATTGATTGACGAGGCAAAAACTAAGTTTCTAAAATCTTCCATTCTTTTGAGGAGAAGGAGAAAAGTAAGACACACCATGGATTTTGAGGAGTGAACAGGTATGGAATCTTTAGAATTGTTGGGTCTAGGTTGTCAGGTCGAACCCCAAAAGCCAACAGACGCTTTTCATATTCATGCCCAGTTGTCAGATAAGGGACAAATGTTCCCACTGATCTTCTGATCGATGGGTTCCAAACAAAAGCCATGTAGTGAGGGAGATTGGTCCATACGAAAAACTCCAAACTCCGTGTGACCAGCCAATAGGTATCAAGTCAGAAAAAGATAGGTTTGTAGGTACAGGTGTTAAAGAGAAATTCTGATCTAGATAAGACATGTAACCTTTATACCCTTGCTGATAGCGTAAAACATAGGGGATACTATCGGCTGGGCGAACCCCGCAACGAGCAGTGAAATGCAAGGTGTCAATGCCAGCCTTCCAACTCTTTGAGACACTTCGGCATTGAAGTATGTGCTTGACAGGAAGCCTACGGACAATATCCATTTGAACTTCAAATGGAATGTTGTCAGACATGGTGCAAAGAAGAATATAAAGGTATAGATGGAGGTGTAATTGTAGTGTGGGTGTAGAATGGTGTAAAGAAGAAGAGTATAAATAAGGGGCAATTGTACTTACTAGTACTTTTAAGGAATAAATTAAGACTTAACATAGAGTTTAAAGTGTTGACTTATGTTACATTTAAGAAGATACTTGTCCAAGTACCTGAACTTTTAATATACAAGTACCTGAACTTTTAATATACAAGTACCTGAACTTTAAAGAGTTATAGTTGAAAGTGAACTAGTATATTGATGTTAGTTTGTAAGTGTTAGTCATAAACATGTATCAAATGTATTTGAGACTGTTATATGCAACACATGTATGTATAAAGACAACAAAAACCAAATGCATTTCAGCTTTTACTAGTATTATTTAGTAACAAATTTAAAGTTTTACCTCTAAATATGCCCGCATATTTAAATACCAAGGACGGCACTCAGGTTCATGCTTTTCACCACTGTCATAAAACGTTACAACCCCTGTCCAGATATCAAACTGGGCCAGAAACCAATGTTTTTCCTTTTCGTTGATAGGCATAAAAACCTGTAACGAAAAAATAAAAATAAATGTATATATGTCGTGTTCTGAGACAAATAAGTCAATATATGTATACACAGGGGATGAATACACGTATTACCTGCTCAACATCGGCCCATGGAATTTTGTACTTGTTTCCATTAGCATACCAAATGGGGATGAAGTCCTGCAAGAGCAGCTGAACAAAGTATGCACTGACCATAGCCCAATCAGCGTCATCGGGTCTGAAATGCAACATGTATTCGACCCACACCTCTATGTGCTGTGAAAACCAACGCAAAACATTATCCGTGAGACAAATACCCAAAGAAATGAAAAACAATAGATTTACAATCACTATAAATGAAAAAGTACGACTCTGACCTCATCCATGAGCCACCCTTTTATTTGATGATCTAAACAAACTATGCTCTCCCAAAACCTCCGATCAACACGTACTGGTTCTTTGGACCAAGGAAATATATAACGAAGGGGCCCCGGCTTTCCAAGGAATTCGTCGTAATCATTAGTAAGATGTACTTTGTCGATAAAATTGTTGCAGCGAGTAAGATTCTACACACAGATTGTTACTATATTAGAAAAAATAACATTAACATTAAAGTAAGAAAATACAAATTGTTTTGATACCTCCACCCAAGGTTGAACATCTTTTAAATACTCAGTCATATCTGGATCCCGACAGCCATAAGGAGGTGTTCGATTTTTTTGAGCTTCCACAAATTTTTCGGACCAGTAATACGACGACTCAGAGCCATCTTTTTTACTCCTCTTGTCAGGTTCCATGTCTGCCTTTGCTCTTTTCCAATGTTCTGAATTATAAAAAGCAAATAACTTTTTCTTCTTCTCCCGTGCAATCTTCAACAGCTCTTCCCTTTCCAACCGGCGTTTCGTCTCCTCTATCAACGCATTATGAAACTCCTTTTCCATAAGCTTTTGTTCTTCCATCTTCCACCTTTCTTCCTCTTGCTTCCTCAGGCTTAATTCCTCTTCCAAAAGATACTCCTGTCACAAGAATTGATGTGAATTGATGTGTTCATACAAGGTATAATATATTATGGTTGATCATCATTACCTGTAAAATATCATCATCAGAGTCGACATCTATCTGAGCTGAACGACTTGTCGAAATAAGAGAGTCAACCATTTCAAAGAATTCAGAATTCAGTTTTTCTCGGAATTCATAGCTTAGATGAGAAAACGATTGACTGAAGTCCAATTTCTCCTGTATATGAAAAAACGGAGGCATTGTTAAATTGAATAAAGTAAAAAATTTGCTTTATAATTTGGCAAGTAAGCTATCGGAACCAATGTGTTTACCCGAAATCCGCAAGTTCTTTCGCAAGCAAGAACCTACAAAGTATTTTTAAAACTCATTAAAATAATTGGACAATCATATAAATAGATATTATTGCTAAATGCATTATATTACTGTATATAAAAAATCGCCTGAATAATAGACTCAAGTTTGAAAACCCGAGCATTCAACTCCTGAATCACACAATCCTTAAGGCTGATCTCAGTAATAAGACTACTGGTCTGAATCCTAGGAATAAGCGGTAAATACTTTTTTCTGTCCTCCCACGTTTTCGGCAAGCATCCAACTTTTGTAGATAAACATCATAATCATGTGGTACTCTTGGTTTACGAGTCCTTGGTATGTACCCCATGAAATACTCCCGAAATTGGATATACCAATCCGACTGCTGCTCGGCTATTGTTGCTTTCAAGTCAAAATTTATCTTCGAGGCCTACAAAAAACATCAACCAGAAGAAGATCAAAAATTAAGTTGAAAACAACACAAAAGAAAATAAATAGTAGGAAATATGATATTCTATAAGGTTTTACCTTGCCAAATAACAATCCATAATCCGATCTTGTAAACACTTCTTTCTTTGACCAGGCTACAGCCCTTGGTATGACATCTGGGACTTTATTCCACCATTTATTGCTTGTTTCAAACGACTCAAGAATCCATATCTATAAAGTTAAAGATTGCGTTAGGCTGACAAAGATAATCCAACAATAAAAACTCATACAATTATACGAAAAAAAGGAATAACCTTGAAAGCCCAAACAAATCCTGCAAGTGTATATGATGCGTGGTTTTGCGACCTTACAACAGGTTTTACCTCTCGAGGGATCTCAAGAGGCTTGCAATCCCCACCAGGCAGTGTACCTGACCGATGTAGTATAGTGAAGTGGCAAGTACCGAGGGATTGATCGTTCTCTAGGGGAATAGTGTCGTTAGGATTGAAAAACTACTCTAATAGGTCTAAGGGTGAGGGAGGATTCTTTTTGTATTTTTATATTTTTTTATGAAAGCAAGTAAAATCTCGGGTTTGAAGGAGTGGGCGGAATTAGTTGCTAGTCAACTAACCCAAATAACTACAATTGCAAATAAAATAAAATAACTGAAAAAAAAGGTGGTGGAACTTATATGGGGAGAAATGTGTTTACTTAGATTTCCTTACTCCCTAACTATCTTTTACCGGTTGATTAGTGTGTATTAATTGCGTGGATGACGGGTGTATTCCTTAATACCAATCGTGGGGTGGCGTACGTACTTCCCCAACTCTACAAGCTCCTACTTCACTCCTATGTCGAGCCGGCTAAGAAGCTCCTAACATGGGATCATTAGAATTCGCTCATGCATTAAATACAACCATAATAACCTTAGTACGCATTGGTTCATGTTTCTTAAGACGTTCAAGCAAGTTACCATATAGGAAGTTAGCCAGTTTTCTTAAGCCTAACATCGATAAACAATCATCCAATACAATTAATAACACACCAACAACCAATAATCAATAGTTAGGTTTCATTAGATCTAAGCAAACACAAGATAAATCTAGCCTAGCATGTTAAATAAAAGACAAGAACAAGATATAATCAAACAACACATAGACATATTGAATGATTAATTGATTACTTATCTTCAATTGAACATGGGAGATCCAAGGGTATAAAACCCTTAAAAATGGCAGAAAATTCGTCTTAGGGTTTCTCCTCACAAAGTTGCACACCTAATGACTAAAAATTGCAAAACTATATATAGAATTTAGGGGCTGACGGCGTCACGTTGTAGGAGGTGACGCCGTCACCTCGCCGCGGCTAGGGTTCCCGGATGGTCTTCCTGACGCCGTCCCTCTTTAATCCTCAAAAATCCACTCTGGCACGTCAAGGGTTGACGCCGTCACAATTGTGCTTGACGCCGTCTCTCTTTAACTTAAACCGTGACAGTCTTGATCACCTTAAAGGGTGACGCCGTCAGACTTTCTTTGTAAAACTTTCTGGCGCGTCACGTGTATTTGTCATATCCACCTCTTTTGCCAAGCCGTGACGCCGTCAGGAGCAATCCTTGACGCCGTCACGTGTACTTTTCCAGCAGCTTTGGAGACTTTGTCGTTTTCTTCACTTTTATGCTCCAAAAACGTCCAAAATGCTTCCTTTTCCAGATTTCTTCTCCAAAGTACCAAAAATGACAAAAGGAACGATTTAGGGCAATATTTGATCAAATAAATACGATTTAGGGCTTAAATGACCCCCTAAAAGCGGTACACTTTTCGCTTCATCAAGTACCCTTACACTTGAGATTTGCTTGTCCTCAAGCAGATGCGCTTTTATTCTAATCAAAATACAAGTTAGGGGTCATTTAACGCTAATATAAAAGTAATTACAACAAATAGTCGTTCCACTTTAATCATAATAAGCACGGAGATTACAAACTAGCACTTCACAAGTAGTGTTTAGTTACTCACATCTCTCAGGTGTCATAAAAGTATATCTCATAAATGAAAATGGATAATATCTCTCACTACCTGTCATAGCAAATAGATTACCATAGGCTTGGGAAAGGATCAAAAACCTCCTCCACTAGGCGTAAGCACCTAAGATAAACTATCAAAGAGGGCTTTTAAACGGGTTATAACGTTAGGTGTAGGGATATGATAAACACGGTTTTGTTGGATAAGGGATATTTTACTGGTGGCGAGTTAAAGATCTTGATTAATTACATGTAAAATATGGCGTTGCTAAGCCAATACTAGACTCGACTTAAGCTAATGAAAGAAATAACAAAAAGATAAAATAAACATAAAATGAAACGGGATGGTAGTTCGTATGTTTTTTTCTACTTTTCTTTTTCTCATTTTTTCGTATTTTTCTTATTTTTTTGATTATTTATTTATTTATTTATTTATTTATTTATTTATTATTATTATTTATTTTTGCATACACTCTTGCCCTACCATCCAAAATAATACATCGTAGGGGCCTCGGTTCTCCCCTTACACTTGAACTTTTACATAACTTTACAAATAACTATACTAATGACTCGAATTAAGATAATCGACACACTTGGAGTACTTTTAAAATATTTAGCACATATGGGGGTAATAATGTTGTTCTTCCCCATTACTCCATTACACTAGTACTTTACCCATGAGTCCCAATCGTCCCAAAACAATATGTTCAAGGATATGACTCGACTTAGCAACCATGTAATCAATTAGATAATTAACTTGGGGTTTAAACTAATGTTGTCACAATAATGCACTAAAAATGAGTGCATATAAGGTAGGCTAAGGCGATTTGGGTGTACATTTAAGTGGGGTGTAACAAATTCTTCCTTTAAGTAAAATGCTTAAAGTTAGAAACGAAAAGATAGGCTCTGAGGGGTGTACTAGGGGTATCGTGTACTAAAAATGAGTACAACGCAAAGGGTGTGGGAGAATTACTTGACCAATGTAGCCAATGTAATTATAACAAAAACACAGGTATAAAAAAATGGGTTAATCCTAATGCCTCTTATCATGTAGTAAATCTAACTACACGAATGTAGTCTCACTTGTGGCCTCGGAATGGTCCTAACGCAAGTTCTAGAATCTAAGTGCTACCGGTACACACATCATAGCATAAATGCTTTTCCTACCAATTCTAGGGGCGAACCTCACATATTTGGGGGTGGAAAATTTTTTAGTGGCACGGTTTTTGTGCTAGTCATATAACTCCTATCTGTGAGACGCTCATTAAGACCAAAGTTTCACTCCTATATGTTGTAAAAAATTTTAAATTTGGCACTAAAATTGCCTTAACAGGTATTTCTCTCAGTTTTATTACACATCTACCATTAAACAAACAAAAATCAAGCGTAATAGCATTCTCTAAGGTATCGTACTTTTACCCCCCCTTACACTTAAGATGAACATTGTCCCCAATGTTCAAATAACAAGATGTAAAAGTAAATAAGGTAAAAGAATGAAATCAAATACTCCCCTGATTCGCTCGGTGGATAAAGAGGTAACATGGTTAGATCTTCTTCCAAGAGAAAGTAGAAGCTCCAAGACTAATGCATCGCCAAAAGCTAGATTCCACATACATTTCCTTGTCCAAAATAACCTGTTAAACCTGAGAAAACAAACACGAAAACCTGCATAACATCGGCGGGATAAATCTATATAAGGATATAATGCTTGTGGAATGATTATTTTGCAGATTCCTGGAGTTTATAAGTTAGAGATTTAATAAAAACTTTTTATGATTCCGGTAGAAAAACAAAACTTTCAAAAATTTCACAAAATTAAAACCTAACGCCGTCAGGTTGTAAGGCCTGACGCCGTCAGAAATGATCTGACAGAATTCTCATGTTAAGTTTCCGGAAAATTTCTGGAAAAACCTATACCTTACTTCCTGGAATTCCTGCAAAACATCATTATGACTCGATACAAGCATTTGACTCAAACAATTACTAATATGTATGTTAATTTAATATTGTTATGATTCATGTTCATTTGTTCTAATAAACCGATTTGGATTTCCCTTACACTTATCTTTTGCAAAATACCTTTATATGTAGTTATGACGAAGTTAAAAACAAGATAAAGCATTTTCACAATTTAGTTTTGAACATGGATCAATAATAATAAAAATTAAACATACATACGAAAGCAAATAAAATCAAACAAACAAACAAATAAACACACAAAGCAAATAAAGCTTGGGTTGCCTCCCAAGAAGCGCTTTTCTTTATTAACGAGTCTTGTAGCTAGACTCAAAGTCCTTTTACCCTATGTAAGTGAGTTCGTCATCGAGGACGTCTTTAGGGTTAAGCTTGGATTGAAGTTTCCTATTGGTCCGCTTAGTACAATATATCTTTTCAAACTTCTCTCCATCCGGGTCATACAATGTCATCTTAATGTGCCATGACCCATCTCCATCTTTGGGTGGTTTGTCCCAATCCCACTTATGATCATCGTCCTCACAAGTCCACTTATTCATCCCTAGGTTAATTGGCAAAACTCCTAGGAAATCAATCATCTTAGTAAATACTAGAGGGTCTTCAAATGGATCCAATTCGGTGTCCCTAGCCAAGAGTTGTTCTACCGCATGTGTTCGGTTCACAAAGTCCTCTTCTAGGTAAAATGGGCGTTGGGGTCCTATGAAGTCTCTATTGATCCAAGGTCCATATCTAGATGGTCTCCTATTTAATTCTAACCAATGGGGTGTTGGTTCCTCACTAGTATCATAGGCATGTTTCTTCACATCATAGACTGACCAAGTATCACCTTCTCCTACCGCTATCTTAGATTCCTTACAATCAATCATAGCACTAGCGGTCGCCAAAAATCCTCTACCTATCAACAAGGGGCATGTAGGGTCGCTAACCATATCAAGGACGTGGAAATCGGCTAAAATGGTTAGTTTTCCTATGTGTACTAACACGTCCTTGACTACTCCAACTGGGTAAGCAACACTCCCATCCGCTAAGCCTATTATCACCTCGGTTTCTTCAAGTTTTCCTAGTTTTAGAGAGGTGTAGAGAGGTAACGGAAGTAGGTTAAGGCTTGATCCAAGATTGGCTAATGTGTCATAAGCCTCCGAATTACCGATCTTGCAAGGTAGAACAAATAAGCCCGGATCATCTAACTTCTTAGGTAGCTTGTTTTGAACAAAGGCGGTCCCTTTTTCGCCTAACTTGAGCTTCTTCTCATCCAACACATCAATAACCGGACTTTCAAGGTGGAGCTCCTTGAATTCTTCGTCAAGGTTTTGAGTGGGAGGTGTTTCAACTATGTTGTTGACCAATTTAGTGTTGGATATCATAACTTCTTGGTCATTTTGAACGACTTGGGTTTGTTTGAAACACGTGCTCATGGAATTGACCGAATAATATTGTGGACAAGAACTAGGAGACGAAACCGATGAAATGGCGTTGACATTTAGTTTCGGGTTCTTGACTGTGTTGCTAGGGAGTGCTCCCATTTCTCGGTCATTGAGGGCTTTCAACAAAGTGTCAATCTTATTGGTCATCTCGCTTTGTTTTTGTTTGAAATCGGCTTCAAACTTGGCCAAACGAGCTTCTTGAGATGCCATAAATTGGGACATCAATCCTTCAAAGTTATTGGTACTACCATTGCTGGAAGGATTGTTGTTGAAAGTACGGTTCGAGTTGGAACCGCTTGATCGGAAACGATTAGGTGGGTTGGAAGAATTGGTTTGTTGTGCGTTTTGGTTTTGTCTCCACCTAAGGTTTGGGTGATTTTTCCATGAGGGGTTGTATGAATCACCGTAGGGGTTTGGCTTGGGTTTGAAAGTGTACCACTTGTCTCCCGCTCCGTCGGTACGCGAGGACGCGTAGTCCGCAAAAGCTTTTTCGGGGAGTTCCACGCAATCACGAGTGTCGTGGGGACCACTACATAATTCACATGAAGAAGTGATTTTGTTCACTTGGCTTGAAGGTTTAGGAGCCTCGTAGGATTTCATAAGAAACTTGACTTGGTCTTCAAGTTCTATGATCCTACGGTCGGAAGTGCTTGAATTGTTCGAAGGCAAAGATATTGCCTTGACCGTTTTATTCAAATCACGGGGATCACTCCAACTTTCGTTGTCATAAAGAGCAAGATCTTCCAGGAGAGCCCATGATTGTTCCGCACTTAGATCACGTAGCTTACCACCGGCCGATTGGTCAATGGTTTACCTCGTGGAGAGATTGATATGGTCATAGAAGATTTGGACTTGGAGCCAAAGTTCTATGCCATGGTGAGGGACTTTTTGGAGTAAGTCCTTGAATCGAGTCCATGCCTCGTAGAGGGTTTCGCCTTGACGTTGTTGGAACATCAAGATATCATTCCTTAGCTTGGTAGTTCTTCCTGGTGGGAAAAACTGAGCGAGGAAACGAGTGGTGAGATCATCCCAAGAGGTGATGGATCCTGCGGGTAGACGCTCTAGCCATTGACTAGCTTGGTCCCGCAGAGAGAATTGAAAGAGACGTAGTCGGGTCGTCTCTCGAGTGACAACATCAAGGTCTATGGAATCAACGATTTTGAGAAAGTCCTTGAGATGTTGATTAGGATCTTCGGAACGAAGTCCATGGAATGCGCATCTGCTTTGCACCAACCGGATGGTGTTGGATCGCAAGGGAGTGACATTGGCTCCTTGAGTGAGCTCAATGGTGTTTCGATAGCCATGGTGGCTAGGACGGGAGTAGTCTCCTAAGGTACGGGCTCTAGGAGGTGGGTGTTGTTGTGGTGGTGGGTTGTTGGGATCGAGGATATTACCACCTTCCATGATGTCGGATGGTAATGGTTACGAACAAAGAAACGAAGAAAAAAGATAGACTAAAGAAAAACCTAGAAAAATAAAATAAAAATCTCACTAGAAAGGAATCTAGTGAGTAGACATAATAAAATAAAAATTCAACCTAAACAATAACTATTCCTCGGCATCGGCGCCAAAAACTTGATGCGTGGTTTTGCGACCTTACAACAGGTTTTACCTCTCGAGGGATCTTAAGAGGCTTGCAATCCCCACCAGGCCGTGTACCTGACCGAGGTAGAATAGTGAAGTGGCAAGTACCGGGGGATTGATCGTTCTCTAGGGGAATAGTGTCGTTAGGATTGAAAAACTACTCTAATAGGTCTAAGGGTGAGGGAGGATTCTTTTTGTATTTTTATATTTTTTTATGAAAGCAAGTAAAATCTCGGGTTTGAAGGAGTGGGCGGAATTAGTTGCTAGTCAACTAACCCAAATAACTACAATTGCAAATAAAATAAAATAACTGAAAATAAAAAGGTGGTGGAACTTATATGGGGAGAAATGTGTTTACTTAGATTTCCTTACTCCCTAACTATCTTTTACCGGTTGATTAGTGTGTATTAATTGCGTGGATGACGGGTGTATTCCTTAATACTAATCGTGGGGTGACGTACGTACTTCCCCAACTCTACAAGCTCCTACTTCACTCCTATGTCGAGCCGGCTAAGAAGCTCCTAACATGGGATCATTAGAATTCGCTCATGCATTAAATACAACCATAATAACCTTAGTACGCATTGGTTCATGTTTCTTAAGACGTTCAAGCAAGTTACCATATAGGAAGTTAGCCAGTTTTCTTAAGCCTAACATCGATAAACAATCATCCAATACAATTAATAACACACCAACAACCAATAATCAATAGTTAGGTTTCATTAGATCTAAGCAAACACAAGATAAATCTAGCCTAGCATGTTAAATAAAAGACAAGAACAAGATATAATCAAACAACACATAGACATATTGAATGATTAATTGATTACTTATCTTCAATTGAACATGGGAGATCCAAGGGTATAAAACCCTTAAAAATGGCAGAAAATTCGTCTTAGGGTTTCTCCTCACAAAGTTGCACACCTAATGACTAAAAATTGCAAAACTATATATAGAATTTAGGGGCTGACGGCGTCACGTTGTAGGAGGTGACACCGTCACCTCGCCGCGGCTAGGGTTCCCGGATGGTCTTCCTGACGCCGTCCCTCTTTAATCCTCAAAAATCCACTCTGGCGCCTCAAGGGTTGACGCCGTCACAATTGTGCTTGACGCCGTCTCTCTTTAACTTAAACCGTGACAGTCTTGATCACCTTAAAGGGTGACGCCGTCAGACTTCCTTTGTAAAACTTTCTGGCGCGTCACGTGTATTTGTCATATCCACCTCTTTTGCCAAGCCGTGACGCCGTCAGGAGCAATCCTTGACGCCGTCACGTGTACTTTTCCAGCAGCTTTGGAGACTTTGTCATTTTCTTCACTTTTATGCTCCAAAAACGTCCAAAATGCTTCCTTTTCCAGATTTCTTCTCCAAAGTACCTAAAATGACAAAAGGAACGATTTAGGGCAATATTTGATCAAATAAATACGATTTAGGGCTTAAATGACCCCCTAAAGCGGTACACTTTTCGCTTCATCAGTATACGTTGGAACGTACTTTCGAGATGCTTCTAGTCCTTTAAGGTGTTCCCACTTGTGTCTTTCTACGACATTCAGTATCTAGTTGTACAATTGCCTCCAAATGTGCTCCCCCTATGGAAACGAATTCCATGCTTCAAGGTCTTCAACCAAACGCAAGAGTTTATCATCCACTTGTTCAGCCAACAACCGACCCATAAAAATTACCTCTAACGCTAACAGTAGACACACACGGACTGCATCTTCATCAGATAATTTACCGAATAACTCTTCATCCTCAAGAACACCAAGAAGATCTAAGTTTGAAAGTCTTACCCCCATTTTTTTTGGAAATACCCTTGTCTTAAATTTTATATCCCCTTTACTATACAAGTCAGAGCTAACCCATTTTCCAAAACGAAAACCTGTTATTAGAGAAAACTCGGGACGACCAAAATGTAGACTACGACCATCCACATTATATATGAGGGGCATGTCAAAGTGTGCATCATCTACATAACCCTGTTTTTGTAGTATATAATCTAACATATGTGGTTCATGGTCAAAAAATAAAATATCCAACCATCCTCCAAAACATGTAGTCCTAAATAAAATCCTTCGCTTTTCATTCAGCTTTTCTCTAATTAAGGAAAAGTATTTCAATTTACTCCTAACGATGACTTTGGCTTCATATTCCTTTAAGAAAAAATAAAAAATAAAGCCAGCTTAGGAAAATAGTAAGAAAAGAGTTAAAAAAATAGTTAAGCAGTTAAAATATGCAAATGTTGAGTCTAGAATAGAGTCTGAGTAACAGGACTCGTCTTGACGGCAATAATGAAGGAGTGTGGATTGTCATGAATCATACACACTATATCATTATCGCAATCAAAACGTCTCAATTATAAGGGCAGATCTATCTAACGTCGTAGATGGGTTCCATTGCTTTGTTTTTTGGACACCGTCTTATACCGGTTGTGTCTTTGATCTTGATAACAAGCTTTGGCACTTTCAAGAATGTATTTTGATTGTGTGGACAAAAGTCTTAATGAAGGTACATTCTTCAAAGTGCCAAAACTGATTACCAAGATCAAACACACAACCGGTATAAGACGGGTTACAAATTAAGCAATAGAAGCCATCTACAACGTTAGATAGATCTGCCCTAATAATTGAGGTTGCGCAATCAGACTTTCTTAATTCCAGTTCTATGTTTGATATTGCTCACTTATATGTGGCGAATATACATATTAATTATGTATATTCTACAACGCTAGAGAGAGCATCGTGCATGAATGAAAACGGGTTTTAATGTTAATTAACAATGAATGAATATACATCATCTGTCACACTTAGGCACAATATACAACCCATCTAACTATGTAACAACCACAATTTACAACTCCCAAAACAGCCATCATCTGTCACACTTAGGCACAATATACAAGCCATCTAACTATGTAACAACCACAAGTATGTAACAATAAAAAACATGACATACAGATACATAAACCCTAACACTAAAAAACCATAATTAAAGAAACACAAACAATTAAATAATCAGATAAACCAAAAAACAATAAATAAAGCCAGCTTAGGAAAATAATAAGAAAAGGCAGACCATAAATATGCAAATATCATATGTCTTAAAGCAATTGGAGAATCAAAAGGCTCCCACTAGGTTTTCGAGCTAGGTACCTAATGGACCACATACATCATAATATATGACAGCGTGAGCCTTAAGACCGGAAAACATGTAAAAGTCCATATTACAAGTAACAAGTTTATTCGATCATGGCGTATAAGTAAACATCCTAGACTAACCAGAAACAACCTAATACAGCTAACATGATAAATCAAAACCATTTTAATAAGAAGCAATTTAAGCTTGTGCATATTAAGTAACAAGTGTATAAGTAAGTATGACTAAGGGACAGGTTACCTGTCCCACATATCATATGTCTTAAAGTAATAACACGTAATATGAAACCGAGTTCTCAATCCTCATTACAAGGAAGGAGTCTTCCCCAATTGGAGAATCAAAAGGCTCCCACTAGGTTTTCGAGCTAGGTACCTAATGGACCACATACATCATAATACATGACAGCGTGAGCCTTAAGACCGGAAATAGCAACTTTAAACTAAATTCAAGGTAAACTAAACTTTCCAAATACTTTATCATATCCGTACACTAACTGTTAGTGGAAAATTAAAGTTCACAAAATTTTGCAAAAGAATTTACAAGATTGTGTGTACCGCCGATGCACTAAGTATTCGCAAGATCACAAGCTGTCAAAACAGTTGCCCGTGTAGTTTGAACTTGATCGGGAGTACAGACTACCTCCGCCGTGTCTTAATCACAAGCAGGATGAATAATCTGAGGCCCGATATCTGAGCCCAACTCTACAGGGTTAAGTAAACCGACCATCTATGGTTCAAGGTCGCCCGGAATCACCCCTTGATCCGTTTACCCTAGTTGTTTCCCATAAAATAGCCGATTACCACCGTGGTGATACAACACTTAGATCGATCGCAAAGACAAAAACAAAGGTTTCCAACGCTCGCACTTGAAAATTGTTTTGTAAAATTGTGTGAAGTTTGATTTTCCAATAACACATTGGGCACACTTAGGCAGATTAACAACAACAACAACCACAATATGTAACTCCCAAAACAACCATCATCTGTCACACTTAGGCACAATATACAAGCCATCTAACTATGTAACAACCACAAGTTACAACTCCCAAAACAACCATAATCTGTCACACTTAGGCACAATATACAAGCCATCTAACTATCTAACTATGTAACAACCACAGTTTACTCAAATCACTAGCAATGAAATCACAACTTTATATACAATCTTCAGGTAATAATTTAGAAAAAGCTAACAATAAAAAACATGACATACAGATACATAAACCCTAACACTAAAAAAACCCTAATTAAAGAAACACAAACAATTAAATAATGAGATAAACCAAAAAATAATTAAATAATCCTCGAACAATTAAACTAACAATTAAATAATCAGATAAATCAACAAACAAAAACAATAGAACAAACCCTAACCCTAAATTAGAGTAACCCTAAATCGAAAAGATAATTACTTACCCTACCCCAAACCATTTTTTATTTCGTTATATCAAATCCAATTACTTTACCGTACCCCTAAATCGAAAACCAAGGTTGTTATCGGTTGCTTCAGATCTGTGTGTGTCTAGTTGCTAGAGTAAGGCTTTCGATTTGTTGTTCATCGACATCGGTTGAGTGTATTTTGTGTGTGTCTAATTGATAGAGTAACCCTAAATCGAAAGAGTAAATTGAGAGTGAGAGAAAGGAGAGAAAGAAGTGTGTTTCATACACTTCTTATTTTGAATTAAAAGAAAAGTATTAAAAGTAATACAGCTAACATGAATAAAGAATAAAATATAAAAGTATTAAAAGTATAAAAAGTATAAAAAAGTATTAAAAGTATAAAGAGTAATTTTGTATTTTTAAGTGTATTTTGTATATAAAAAGTATGTCACAAGTTCCAATAAAATAAAGTAATATAAAAGTGTACCCTCAACATAACAAGTCGCACAAGAATAAAGAAATGTGGGACCCAGTCGACCAAGACCTATGTATTATTATATAATAAAATAAGACTATTTTTTTTTACAAAAAGACAAAAAACCCAAGTCGCCCAAGAAAGTACCTATTGTAAGTGGTACCATCTTAGTACTTGGTAAGTACATGGTAGGGGACACTTGGCACATTTTTAAGAAATCCGCAGAAGATATTTGGGCGACCCTCTCCAATGGGGTATTTAGAGAAATAATTTTTTTGGGGGCATTTAAGGTGAGTACCCTTGTACTTGTGGGGCATTTAAAGAATTATCCCTAAATTCTAATGTGTAAAATGAAGTAGAAAAAAAAAATGATAGACTTTTAATGCTTGTTTTAGTAGCGTTAGAGTTTCAATGCTTGTTTTAACTGTTTGTTGCCAAACAAGTTTTTTAATTAAAAAAAACTAAATGTTAAACGCTAATCACTCCTAAATGCCCCACGCCAAACATATTACAACTATGTCACCAAAAGTTGTTATAAATACAAACAACTACCACTTGTTTTGCCAAACATAGCCGATTTGCTTTTAGATAAACATATGTACATGCCACTTTTAGATATATCCAATAACAATACATATACACATACTTATTAATGAACATAAATTGGAATGATCGAAAAGTAAAAAACCAACAAAACGGATACCGATGTGTTTTTGACAAAAATGCTCATAAAGTCATAATTACCGCTTGTGATATAAGCATATATGATTAAGCTAGTAGTAATAACAATTGCTTGTTAGACTTGTATATACTGAAACGTACATATAGGATTTGGGCCAACACATAATCTTAAGTTCTTAACCAATTGGTAGTTTGGTACCTTTGGTTATGAGACTGTTTTAAGCGTAACTTTGTGTCAAATGTGGCGACCACGTGTACTTCTAGAGATGACTTTGGGCCAATACTTTGTGCAGCAACTTTAGAGTGTCCAATCATCGATGTGGCGCCAGAGTTCATAAGAAAGATATGATAAGGACCAAATTACCCTTAAGACTTGAGAAATAAGAGAGAAACTTTAGGGATATACTATACAACCCCCCCCCCCCCCCCCCCCCCCCCCAATGTGGGCTCCGCCTATTTTGGTCAACATATACAAATTTTAAAGCAGACGGCAGCAGCATGCAAAAAGTCAACACCCCCTATAGGGGGACTTGAATAACTCAGCCCAAACTTTATCATGTTTCGTTGAAAATAGAATGCTGCAGAACTATTGCTGATAGATATGACGCTTTTGTGTTTACCTCTTGACTTATCTTTATGCTATTTAACCTCGCCGTTTTTGTATGTGCTCTATAGAAATGAAGGTTGCTGATTTTGCGGTTTTATTTTTATAGTTTTTGCTGATGTGAATAGATACTTTTTTGCATCTGAATATCTGATGTTAAACAGGTGATCTAGTCTTTTATCCATGTTATTGTATATTCTTGTATATATATATATTGGAATCAGCTTTGAATTTGAAATACAATGATATTAAGTTGTTGACCCATCAAAGTTGTTGCCAGGATCTACCATGACGTGATACCGATACAATACTCATTGCCATTTTCCAGTTTTTAATCACAAGAATTGTATACTGATATATAAAATAGTTTTGCACTTATGTTTTTGCACTCTATATGTATAATGATATATTATAGGTTGGGTTATAACCACCCTCTCTATGTAGAGAGGGTGTGTTGACTTTATGCTGCAGCCGTTTGTACTGTCTGCTTTGTCGACTTGTACATTCCGTGAAAATAGGTAGGGCCCATGGGGTAGACCCGATATGGTTAACACATCCCTATATTATTTCCTAAAATGATGGTACCTTTTCGATTTGTTTGCATTTTCCATATTAAAAGTTACAATGATTACAAAAATGTATTGAACATATAATAATCAAATGACACACATTAAAACAAAAAAAAAAAAAAAAAAAAAAAAAAAAAAAAATATATATATATATATATATATATATATATATATATATATAGGGTAAAGTTAAAATAAAAAGACAAATATCCGTACACTACGTAAAAAGATTTTTTTTTCAAAAAAGTTCGCGAAAAAATCCATAAAAATTTCACAAGATCGGGAATGTTGGTGCATGAAACTTTTGTGAAAGAAGTTTTTCTAATTTTGAATTTTTATACGTTTTTTTTTAATGCACAAAAAATGAATTTTGATGCGCAAAAAATTTTTGATGCACAAAATTTTCAACTTGTTTTAGTTAGATGCGCAATATTATTTTGATTAAAAAAGTCAAAAGAACTTGGGTGCAAAAACGAATTTTTGATGCACAAAAAAATAATTTAATGCACAAACGTATTTTTTCATAAATTTTTTTCGGAAAAAATATCAACTTTTAGAAAAACTTCCTTCACAACTTTTTCATGCCCCAAAATACCTGATCTTGTGGAATTTTTTTGGAATTTTTTGAGAAAATTTTTGGAAAAAAAAAAATCATTTTACGTAATGTACGAATATTTGTCTTTTTATTTAATATATATATAAATACCTTTTGTTATGAATATATATATATATATATATATATATATATATATATATATATATATATATACCTTTTGTTATGAATCCGATTGTAAGGTTTTGTGAGGTGGTTGGTCTTGGTGATGATGGATCTATATGGTGTTGAAATTGGTCAGTGTTAATGGTGGCAACCCTTGTTTTTTGGAAAGAGAGCAAAATAAACTATTTTTAGACAAAGAGAGCAAAATAAACTATTTTTAGACAGGTTTAGGACCTCATAATCAAATTAAAAAGTGTATGTATTATCAAAGTATTAAATTACAAATGCGATGTGCACTAATTGTTATCCACATTCCAGCCAATACAAACGCATATTACGGTGAACAGTAACTGCCACAACAGATTCAACCAATAGGAAGATGAGTTTGGGACTTAGTTAAAAAATCAGCCAATCATAACTGTACGCATGCCACTTAATTAATTTTTTTTTTAAAGTTGCACCCTTTTAATGGTTACTATATACTCCCTCCGTCTCATGTTAAGTGTCCATAATGGAATCTTGGGATGTCCCAAATTAAGTGTCCAGGGAATATTTTCAACCAATGAGAAGAGACTTTAATGGGTAATAGTGATATTTGATTGGTGGAGAGTGTAGTTGGCCCCACTTTCCTAAAACTTTGTGCATTTTAAAAGTGGACACTTAATATGAGACGGAAGGAGTAGTATGATATATGTGCTGCATAAGATAATACATGTGTTATACAAACCATTTGAGTCATACATTGCATTTGCAAGTTTTTAAATTACTAATGTCTTTGCATAAAAATCATTAACACTATACCACCTGTTTATAAACACCCAACAATCAACACCACATAATACAAAAAAAAAAAAAAAAAAAAACAGCCGCCACGCAGCATCGCGCGGGCTAACATGCTCGTTTAATCCGTCAAATATGCTGCTCCTTATTCGCTGGACTTGTCTCCATTTCAAATTCATTTCATTGTGATGGTTGGCGGGCCCACGTTCTAGAAAGTTGAATTTAGTTCAACTTTTCAAATATGCTGCTCCTTATTCGTCGGACTTGTCTCCATTTCAAATTCATTTTATATTGATGGTTGGCGGGCCCCACGTTTTAGAAAGTTGAATTTATTTCAACTTTGAATAGACTTGCTACTTTGCACCCCTGGTCTTTAATTTTAGTCCTTATTTTGCATCTTGGGCTAAACTTGCGATAATATTTGAGCTTTATCTTCGGGCTTTAATTGGGCTTCCACTTAAGTTTGATAAATCATTTAATAAGCTCCAATATATCTTTTAACAATCTTTAATATCTTTTAATTTTCAAATAATCATCACTATGCTCCACTTTGCTCTAATAATTTCGTCTCGTGCCGTTAGACTCGTAATTTCATGCTCTTTCCAACATAATGCTCGGGTAATTACCGTTTTTACTTTGCTTTCAAACCCTTGTACCTGCAAGACATAATAACACATACCAAGCATATTTGCAATATAATTTCACATTTTTTATGGTTATTAGTCCGATTTAGTGTGTTTTCTGGTATAAAAATGATGTGTGTTTAAGCACACATCAAGGATAATCATGGAGTAATAAGGTGATTATGGTTAGGTTATGTCCAATGATTCGCCAGAGCAGGGGGGATCTACCCAAGGACAATAACAATAGATTAGAATTAGAAGTCCTTGGGTAAGATTTAAAAAAGGAGTAAATGAGAAAGGAGAAAGAAGGGGTTGAAGAATAAAAAAGAAAAGTTTTATGAAAGGGTGAAAATAAATAGCCCTCCATGAAAACTTAGGGCAGAAACCGGGTTAATACATCTGCTATCGGTAATCACAAAGTTGATACTGATATTGAAGACAAGACGTCATGAACCTAGTGACGCGCTGCACCACCCCTCCTAGCCACTCAGATATCTCTTAAAAGACATTTGTTTCATTTCTCACGGAGAACCCTACTTAATCTATCGGCCTCTCATTCCGAGATGTGTTGATATTGAAAAGGTGGCACTCTGCTCCATGCCTCCGACTACTAAAACCAAAACGCACATTATCGAGTCTAGAGCCATGAGATTCATCAAAAATCTCTTAGGACACACTTCCAATATAATACACTTGTGTTCGCCAAAAAGGACACAAGGTGTACAAGAGTCTTAATGAGATCTACGGATCTTGCCTTATATCATGATGGTTACGTGCTTCAAACGGTCTACAGTCGTGAAGTGATACTCCGGTATACTTCAGCGGCTCACAACGGCCCTAGTAAAGATTAGAGAAAGTTTTCACACTATGCTGTTAACAATCTCGAAATCTGAACCTGTAAGTGCTGGACGATTTATTGCTAACTGTTTTATGCAGGTACTGAGGAAAGTCCATCTACCATCATCATATAGCTCAACATACACATCTCCTCATACTCATACTTATGAAGATCATCCTCAACAAAGCTCAAGTGAAAAAGTTCAAGACAAAAAGTTCAAGTGAAAGACAAAGTGTTATGTCAAAGTCAAAGAAGCTAATCAAGATGTCAAGAACTAGTTCAAGTATCAAGTGAGGAAGAAATACGTATGAAGTTCAAAATATTATCAAGAAGTATGAGTATGATGGAAGAGACGACGCTGCTATCAAGTGAAGATGTTGATCGAAGGCAAGAACGACCAAAAGACGATTACTTTGAAGATCACAAAGCATGAAGGAACAAAGAACCAAGACTATTCTACAACGACACAAAAAGCTCAAGACAACGAAGACGAAAGACCTAATCACATGGAGCGTCATTTGAATGACCATCACTTAGGGAGAGATTGTTAGCTTTTATAAAAGTGATGGTCATTTACGTTTTATATTTTTGTAATGTGTCGTTGTGTAATTAATTAGAATAGTCAATGGGCTTTTAGTTTAATATAATAGGTTAAGTGTTATGTTACATTTAGTCCATAGAAAGCCCATCAAGCCCATTTGTAAGAAACTATAAAAGCCTCCTTTCCTCCTCATTTGAGGGTGTGCATTAGAGGAGGCTAGTGTGTGTGCTTGTATGTGAAGTGTGTGTTTAATGAATGAAAGTTTCTCTCACTAGTTTCTCTCTCTAGATCCACCATTAGTAATTGAAATTTAGTGTGATATTGATTGATAAAAGGGATAACAGAAAACCATAAGTTACACCAGATTACTTAATTATTGATACGAGCAACAACAATATTCCATGAACATCATACAGAGCTAATAAATCCTATTCAGTATACAAATCCGAACATCTTAACTAAAGATAATAACATCAAGCAAGTTAAAATGTCTCTTACATGCATCGTATCCGTCTTCCCACTGCTTGTAACTCCATAAGCAAACACAGTGCATGCGTTAATTCAAACAACTTGTTTTGTTACATTCAATCCATCATTAATTACAAAACTTAATCTAATTTTACCGCACCGTTAACTCCTTCCATAGCACTTTTCACAACAGGTCTTGTAGCTACTTCATAAAATTCCTGAGTAACCGCAGACGGTCCAAATACTCTATCTGCCACGTCATCACATTCATATAATCCAATCATTAACCTAATCTATATCTAAACTAAACTAATCGTAACAAATACATCCAAATTTTATACCAAACGCATAAGATGTCATAGGACTATACTCGTTCCACACGATCTTATCGTCGTCCGCGTACCACGATATCTCGTCACCTCTCTGATACTCTTGCTCACTACAATAAACAACACACAACAAATAATCACATTATCTCCAAACCCTAACCTAACACAATCACATTATAACACAAATTCATAAATATTCATTCAATTTTAACTAATTAAACTACCTTAACGGCCTAAACCGAATGGTAACGGAAATACTATCGCCTCCTCCAACGATCGGATCTCTGATCAGCTCCTCCGGCGACGGAAAACCTACGGGAGACCTGCTTTTCGAATACATTGAATCTGACCTAGATTTCGAACCACCGTTAAACAACGTTGTTGAAGAGGATTTAGGAAGTAATTGTTTAAATGACGATGACGTGGATGATGACTTGAAGGTTATGATTATGATGATGATGATGAGAGGCTCTATTAGATGATGAGTGTGGGATATGAGAGATGAAGTGCGTGTGTGTGTGATGTTTTGTAATCAAAACGGGAGGAAAGTAGAAGAAACATATGAAATGACCGTTATGCCCTCAACTAAAAACAAAAAAAGACAGCAAATAACGGTGTTGACCAACGGAAAACGGGTCAAGGGACCTCTTTGGCCTAAAAATCACAAGTTTTGGACTCACGGCGACTAAAATCCCAAGTTTTGTCCCCCGGTGATGTTTCTTTACAAGTTTAGGGACCAACGGTGTATTTTTTTTTTCTTTATTTTATTTTTGACTCTAAACAAGTTTTTTCTTTCGCTGAAACAAGCGGGTGAAACCCGACCCGAGTCCAGACAGAACCCCTTCTATGGCGTTGGTTTGACGCTACCCCTTCACCACCAAATAAAAATAAACTTCCTCCTCCTCCCCCGTGACAGATAATTCCCATTCATTCCGTACAATGTCCTATTACGCTCCTTCCTCCTTCTGTATTGCTTGACAGAATCCAAAGATAGTTCTTCATTCCGTACACTGTGTTTGCTTATGTACAGTTGCTACTGTTTTCTGCCACCTTCAATGACAAAGTGAAGGCTTTCGTATCAAAAATTTTCACAGAACTTTTTGTAAACGAATACAATCAGTTATACGTAGAGAAAGAAGAACTATCTTTGGATTCTGTGAAGCAATATAAGGTGAAGGTTCCTGATGAGTCATAAAAAATCATGGTGATTAAAGACAAAGTAATGTTTCTCGCACAAAAGTTAAGGCAAACAATTATATTTGTTCGGACAAGACAAAGTGCTGGTTATTTGCATAAGGCACTCGTTGAGGATGGTTATCCAGTAACTGCTATTCAAGGCGCTCTCAATCAAGAAGAAAGAGATACGATAGTCAAGGAGTTCAAAGCTGGGCTCACTACACTTCTGATATCAACTGACCTTCTTGCTCGAGGTTTTGATCAGTCTCAGGTTTACATTCTTACTTTTCTTTTCTTATTTTATTCTCACCACAAGTAGAGGTTTTAATAAGGGTAAACTTTAGTAATAATAATGACTTATGTTAGTCAAAACGTTGTTTGGTCGACTTTTGGACCTGATTGGCTATTCAAATTAATTTGACTGGTTTCTTTTCAAGCTGTTGTTTTTTTATTTGTTATTTTACCCATTACAGATTAAACGTAATCAAATCTATCAAATGTATTTACGTTTTTCTTTTTGCAGGTTAATTTGGTGGTCATTTATGATCTTCCTGTATTCAAATCTATCAAATGTTTCTGGAAAGACGACTTGTTTTGTGCTTGGTATGTTGAGTCGTGTTGATCCGAAGGTGGTTGCTCCTCAGGCGATTTGTATTTGTCCTACTAGAGAATTGGCGATTCAGGTTGTTTGAAGGTTTACGTTAGTTGTTGTGTTTGTTTTTAGTATAATGTGCATTTCTAAATTGTTTATTGTCCCCAAAATAATTGTTATTGAACCAAAAAAAAAAAAAAAAAAAAAAAAACCCCAAAAAAAAAAAAAAAAAACACGTAGTTTAAGAAAAACATAGGTCATAGGTTACTTTTTGCAGAATGATAGTTTTATCCTTGAGTGATCATTTAATGTTTTAGCGGAGCTTACTAAGTTTATGCTTGATTAGGGACATTATGGGAAACTTGATAGGTGAATGTTACGCCATCCATCCAAATTAGTTGTCATCGAAAAAAATATATACAATTTAAGAAAAAACATAGTTATTGTCGCTTACTTTTGCAGAATGACTTTTTCACCCTTCCTGAGGAGTAATATTTTGGTTGATTTTAGTAATTTTATTTTTGATTCGGGGTAATATGGTAAACTTGATATATATAGTCATTTTGGGTTATACTGAAATGGTAAGACGGGCAACTATTAAGGGGCGGAGGGAGTATTTGTATTTGTGATGTTTCATGACGGCTTCTAATGAAGGCATGTTTGTTTGTTTGCATGTATCATTTAGTATTGAATAAACAAAAAAGAAGATAAGTGGATCTATTACAACGTTACATTGAATTGTTAGTTAAATGTGATTGTTTATGAGGTTAACAGAGAAAACAAGGGTAAAATAATGGTTTATAAGTAATATTAGTATACTCTTTAGAATCAGTTAAAGCTTATTTGGTCCCTAGGTGATTAGATAAGCAGTTGCTTATCAACTGAAGTTGTTTAGGAAAACATAATTAACTGATTATTGCTACTTATGGCAATTTTCAGAGATACGTATCCCAATAACCCTTTAGTAAATTTGTATTAGTGACTGATTCGGATTGGATTTGTTCTATATGATTAGATACCAAGCTTTATTACAATAGAAGTAGATCAGTCATGGAAATGTGTATATGATTCAAACACGAAATAGGAGTGATAAGAGATATCTAAACACGCTTTTGTAACGTATCTGCCATGTATATGTCTATTGTCCTTATGTCACAATACTTAAAACACGTAGCTATGCCAAAAATCTCGAAGTTTGACTAGTAACTATGATTAATGATTGTCTGTTTGTGCTGGAAAACTGAGTTAAACTTAGAAAACTGAGTGGAATAGTTTAGCTGTTGTTATTAGTTCTGTTAATATAAGATGCAATTAAATGTTTAAATTAGAAGAATTCAAACAAACAATTGACTCCACAAGGTATAACTTTTGAATCTCAATTTCAATACATTTTTGTGGGTCAAAATGTTAAAAGATAAAGAAAATGATGGTGTTAATCATCAAAACCCTGAATCAAAGCATACCCTTTTAAAATCTGATGAAAATAAATCAAACCCAGATGACAAAATCATTTTTCTTAGCAAAAGCAATGATCTTTATGAGTCAAAACACTCAAAATTAGGCATGTCCCAAGAGTTGACTTTGAGCTATTTATGTGATAATAAGAATTTAGGCCAAAGTTCTTGTGATAAAGTTAAAGGGAAATTAGTTGTTATTGATATTGATAATGATGAGGATAGATTTGTAGAGAGGGATTTCTTGCAGTTGTCTGAAAATTCGTCGAAAAGGGTTGTTGAAAATGATGAAATTTATGGAATAAGTAGAGATAAGAAGCCGAAATTAGAAACTTTGGATTTGTCTTTAGCTTTGCCTGATACGTCTATGTCTTTGGCTGCCTCGAATGGGGTGGAAGGTGGTGGCGGTGGTGATCCGTCTATGAGTTTGAGAGGGGGTAGGAGTGTGCAGTCGTTGGGTAGGTCAAATAGTGGTAATACGTTTAGTAATGATTTTACGACTGGTTCTTCTATGTCGTATTCGTATTCACATCAGTTTTCACATAATCCTAGTTGTTCTATGACGAGGAATTCGACTGAGAATTATGACCAGCTTTGGAATGGTGGTGAGGGGACTAATGGGTCGGTTCATAGTCGGTTTAGGCCTGTTGGTGATGGAGGTGTTGCGTTGGTGCAAGGGAATAATAGGACTAGTTCTGAGGGTAATGTGTCGTTTTTTTCCTTCGGAATTGCCTGCAAGGATGAAAATGGATACGCAGTCGGGTGATTCAAGGGGTAGAGGGTCTGAGAATACTTAAGGGTTTGAAAGTGTGGATTTTGGAAAAGCACATAAGCCTACAAGACCTGAGAGAATTCTTAGAGAAATTGTTTCAGAGTCTATTCCGACGATGGCTCAGATAACTCAAGAGCTTCCGGAAGAAACTTTTGAATCCACAAAGGAATACTTGAAGAAGCTGATTTCAGTTCCTGAAAGGAGAGATGAATTGGTGAGGTTACAGCTTCGGCTCGAGAGAAGGTCTGATCTTACGAGTGAAACACTTTCAAAATCAAATCAAAACCAGCTTATACTCTTGATTTCCATAAGAATGGGTCTCGAGAGCTTTTTATCAGCCCAAAATCGTCTTCCTACAAATGAACTTATTGAGATTTTCTTATACGAAAGGTGTAAGAATGTGAGTTGCAAGCGTTTATTGCCTGTTGAAGACTGTGACTGCAAGATTTGCTCAACAAAAAAAGGATTTTGTAGCGAGTGTATTTGTCCTGTTTGTCTAAATTTCGACTGTGCCAGCAATACCTGCAGTTGGGTTGGGTGTGATGTGTGTTCTCATTGGTGTCACGCAGCTTGTAGTATTCAAATGAATTTAATAAAGCCCGGGCCAAGCTTGAAAGGGCCCACAGGCACAAAGGAGATGCAATTTAATTGTCTTTGTTGTGGCCATGCTTCTGAAATGTTTGGGTTCATCAAGGATGTTTTCCAATCTTGTGCAGAACAATGGGGTTTGGAGACGTTAATCAAAGAGCTTGATTGTATTAGGAAAATCTTTAGGGATTTTAAAGGGCAGAAGCTTCAGTTTAAGGCTAGTGAATTGATATCAAAACTTGAGAATAAAGTGATGTCCCCTTCAGACGTATGCAGCGTCATCCTGCAATTCTTCAACTGTAAGTCTAAAAATACGTTTCTCGTTACTGATATCAATTGATGCATCTTGAACTTTGGATATAAATGACTTGGTGCTTGGAAATATCTCTTCATTTTTCTATAAAAAGTGAAGAGTGGAGCTGATTGCTTTGATTTCTTAGTTTTGCCAAATTAATTTCTCTATAAATCTGAAACTGGAATTTTTTTTGTATCCTCTTTATAGCTGTTGGGAGTTTCTAGAGCCGACCTTGTAGTTACCCACACTATGTTAGTTGTATTTTTATGATCTTGAATCTGTACTCCCTAAACCCCATGAAACTACAAAAACTGTCAGATGAAGACTGCGGAAGTTTTCCTTTTCTTTATCGAAATTTCTGATGTAAAATGGACATCTTTCCCCATCATAAGCTTACTAATTTTGATTTGCGTCGATTAAGTTCCTCTATTTGTTCTTTTGCCGGAACAGCAGTTTAGAAATTTTACAGATAGTCAAACATTTGTCTCTAACTACGTGTCAATTCAAATGTTTCTTTTTTCATGGAACGGTAGGAATTAAAATTTTCATTAGTTTTATACCATATCAGATGCTTTTCTTGTTACAGTTCTATGCTAAAATCACTATTTTCTGCCTGTTGTCATCATCACAAAGTATTAGTGGTATCGAATTGTTTTGCATTAGATTTTTTTGTTTGGTAGTTGTTTTGTAATTATTGAAGTGTATGTCAAATATTTGATACATTGTACTCGTAATATTTATTGCTCACAAGGGGTATAATTGTTTTGGTATACACAGCTTACATTGTTGTTTATGTAAGTTATTGCTTTCTAAAAGCTGATATTTCATAACTTACTCATCCGTATTTCATTTATCCAAAAAATGGTTATTGGTGAAAGCATGGGCAGGTTAGATCGATGCAAAACAAGTATCACTTAAAAAACAAATAAATCAATCTCAACCATCCATCCACCTTTCATCTAATGGCTAATATTAAATCAAAAAATAAAAAAGGGATGGCAAAATTGACATTTTAGCTCATTTAATATAAAAACCCACTTTCCACCTTTTTTTTAAAACAACATATCTTGCAAACGATAAATCTTCAAGCTACGAAAAATACACCATCGCGACGAGAAAAAAATTATCTTTTTATAGATATGCATTGTTATATACTTTCGACGAACTTTTTTTTCAAAATTCCGTCCAGAAAAATCCTACAGGATTCGTAAAAAATCCCATGGGATTCGTAAAAAGATTTTTTTTTCAAAATTTCCGTCCAAAAAAATCCTACGGGATTCGTAAAAATCCCATGGGATTCGTAAAAAGACGATTTTTTTTTTTTTTTTTTTTTTTTTTCAAAATTTCCGTCCAGAAAAATCCCACGGGATTCGTAAAGAAATCCCACAGGATTCGTAAAAAGATTTTTTTTTTTTTTTCAAAATTTTCGTCCAGAAATATCCCATGGGATTCGTAAAAGTCCCATGGGATTCGTAAAAATACGATTTTTTTTTTCTTCAAAATTTTCGTCCAAAAAAATCCCACTGGATTCGTAAAAAGACGATAAATCACAAAGAATTCAGTATGAATCCTATGGGATTCTTTGGTGAATCAAATGGGATTTATTATGAATCTCATGGGATTCTTTGGTGCATCCCATGGGATTCATTGTGAATCCCATAGGATTTTTTGGTGCATCCCATGGGATTCTGTATGAATCACATTGGATTCTTTAGTGCATCCCATGAGATTATGTATGAAAGCAAAACTTTTATATATAAGTTGATGCTGAAACTTGCACAATTCGAATCTTTATCATATTGAACTACTAATTCATTCAACATGATGTTAGAATTAACAAATCCATAAAAAAAGGAGTGAATACTCTCACTTCGTCCGCTTGTTGTCATCCCAGCAAAAAACCCATCTTTCAAGAAAGACCAAACCCAGTATTTGCGTTGGTCTTCACCTCCAATACCATCTGGTTGAAGGCCACTAACTCTTTCTTTACCATAGATGATGCAAAGCTTGTCATAATGGGGAAATGGCCATTTTCTAAACTGAACAACAGTTTTTTTAATCTACAAGGAATTACATAAAACCACGGGCAAGCAATACGGGTGTAAGTCAATCGCGATCCGGCCACCACGAATCTAAACCCATCAAATCAACCACAGATCCGGCCACCAGGAATCTAAACCCATCAAATCAACCACAGATCCGGCCACCATGAATCAACCACGGATCTCACCTGAAAAAGAAGGAGCCGGAATGAGAAACATCTTCGCCGGAAAAGCTGTAGCTTATTTAGAACAGGTTTTTTTGGGAGGAGAGATTTTTTTAGAGAGAGAGAGTAGTTATGAATGAGAGGAGAGATGAGTGAAGAAGAGAACAATAAAATTACAAAACTATCCTTGTGTTAAATGTAATGTTTAATATAGACCGTAGGATGAAAGAAAGATCAATGGCCAGGATGGAGCGATTTGTACTTTTGTTTTTTTTTGTTTCGTATTGAACTTTTCTCTTATTGGTGAAAGCATGGGCAGGTTGGGTACTGGGTAAATTTTGAGGACTGGTGAAAATGGGGTCGGTTTGACCCACCGACACTGTCTCTGTCCTGTTTGTTTAATTCATATATGAAAAATGAATGGAAACATCATTTTAATTCATATGTAACAGATATAGAAGGAGGAAGTTAGTTTGGCCAGCTTCCTGTACAATCAATTCAAAATTAGCATTTCCATGATCGATATGCCATCAAGTTACTATTCGAGATTTGTTTAGTTCATTTGAGACCGCTGGACTGCTCATAATTTAAATATTGTTGATTTGCAACTCAAACCCCTATTCATGGCCATGCACGGCGCACGCTCAGAGTTTATAAGAAATTCAAACTAGCCTCCTTAAATTAACTTTTAGGCCCCTTTTTTATGCCAGCAGTTACAATAATTAAGTACGTAGTAACAGAATTTCAAAGGTACAGCAAGAATCAAAACAATGAGCAGCTAAGATATAAGCAGATCGGATTTTCCATTTGTAGCCACAAGTAGTGTCCCTAAAACAAATGTAAGAAAGGGAGGATAGGTTCTTCGGCGTGTTACAAGTCTTATCATGGTATGACATCACAAGGCTTCACACTTAACTCTCTAGAAGTTCAAATAATTGCATATAACAGTGCTAACATAGGGATTATATTATTAGTTAAATTCTAACTTTTGCTATTACAGAAGCTTCACCCAGCTAAATGTAAGTTTCGGGTGGAGGAGGGTCAATTTCTAAGACACATGATTAGCACAAGCAGCATAGAGGAAAACGCTAAGAAAATTCAGCCCATCTTAGACCTTGTCCCTCCGAGCAACCTAACATAATTACAAAGCCTGAATGGAAAAATTGCTGCCCTGAGCCGTTTCTATCCAGGGCAGCAGAAAATCAGTTAAACTCTAAATGTTGCTATTATCTTGATTCTCCAAATGGCTACTAAAATTCTTTTCGGATTCAAGAAAGAAATATGCATATAACAAGACATAGAAACTATTTACAGAAATTTTAGTAACTTGTAGCAATTCATGTTTTATTTTTGACTTACTGCTTACTTCTAGACTACAAAGTTCATACAGATCACTACAAAGTTCATACCACTATGATGATAATTTCAAGATGTAGCTTTTTAACAGTAACGCTGCTGGTTATAAATTCTGACATAAACACAACCAACCAAGGGAAACTAGCAACACAGAAGAGTCTGAATATCACCTCAGAGAGCATATGATCTGCCTCATCAAACACAAGAATGTTCAAACACGACGTGCCAAGTTTCATAGCAAGAATCCATTTGTTTATTGTACCAGGTGTGCCAATAACCACTTGTGTTGTCACTGGTGGTCGAGTATAAACTGAAGTACTTTCCTGTCTGGTTGCTAACTCTGATGTTATGCCAGTAAACTTTCCCATCTTCTGTAGCACCTCCATATTCTGCGATATCATTAAACTATCGTGAATAAACTTAAAAATAAATGTGCAAACACAATTACCATCAAACACCTCCCACAATTCAAAGCTAGAAATGAAGCTTATACGCCCTACATTTGATAACAATTTATTATTGTCATTATCCAAAAACAGTTTCCTATGCCAAAAAAATTTAACACCCCATAATGTCATGATTTTTATCTTCGAGAGTATATTGATTAATACTGCGTTATATGTGCAGAGTAATACAGAAAGACAACAGCTAAATTCATCTTATGTTTCAAAGTTAAACTGTTTTCCGGGACAAACAGACCATCGCAGTTACTAGTCAGTTTTTTTTTTTTTTTTTTTTTTTTTTTTTTTTTTTTTTTCCTGAAATAGTTTAACTGATTTTTTAATACATTTTTCTATGGGTTATTTTAATTCGTAAAAATTATTAAATAATTAAAAAATTGGATTCATGATCGTATGCACTATAAATATAAAAAATGTCAAACTTTTATAGTTTTGTGCTAGTTATATTTGGGGCATGTAACAATGTTTATAAATCCTTTGAGTTCAAAAACTTATCTACACTATTTTATCCACGTGTAATTGATAAAAGTAACATAATTTGATTACAACACAATGTGAATAATGCTATCACTCTTTGGAACAAGTTTTATGAAACACATGATTTTCCAAAATTGAGATTTTAGTCCAAAGAGTTATGATCGTTTGGTTACATACATTAAAAAAAAAGTACTCTTGTATTTGTTTTGGAAAGTATTTGGTTTACTAGCTAAAAATAACACCATCCAAGGATGTTTGGAACTTGGAAGCATGTTATTGAAGTGATTAATCCACCAATTTAACAAACATGATTACAACAATTTTAAAGATTAAATTCAAAATGGAACGACGTCAAAAAATTTGTCTAATAACTAATTACCTATCAAATTTAGCCCAACTTCATGTAGCCCACCTCTTTATATAAACTCCAAAGCCCACATCCCATTACTTTTAAATCCATCGAGACATTTAAAATTTAAATCGAGCGGCAATCACATAAGTCGACTTGCATCACCTCAAATAAACTGTTTCGACTCATTTATCTCGGTATGTACGTTATCTCATTTATTAGTTTTTTAGAATACAATCCTTGTTTGGCAACCAGCGTTTATTTTGTTTTAAGTGTTTACGCATAGACGGAATTTGACAAGTTTAATCGGAGGGACCAAACTGTTACGTATTTATTTTAGGGGGTTAACTTACATTTTCATTTAACATTCATATAAGGGTTAAAAATGTAGTTGTGGCTAAAAATTTTAGGGGGACCACGACCCCTCCCGGTCCTCACTAAGTTTCGCCCCTGTGTTTATGGTATGTTTGACGAAATTAGCAGTAGTGGTTATAGTTGCAAGCAAGCGTTAGCTGATTTGTTTTATTAAAGTGTTTGCTGTAAATAAATTCTAATGTAAAAAATGAAGTAAAAACAACATTAGAATTTTAATGTTTGTTTTAACCGTTTGTTGCCAAACAAGTTTTTTTTTATCAAAAAAACACTAAATGTTAAATGCTAATCACTCCTAAAAATGCTATGCGCCAAGCATATTACAACTATGTCACCAAAAGTTGTTACAAAACAAACAACTACCACTCGTTTTGTCAAACATAGCCGATTTGCTTTTAGATAAACATATGTACATGTCACTTTTAGATATATTCAATAACAATACATATACACATACTTATTAATGAACATAATAAATTAGAAAGATCGAAAAGTCGAAAGCCAACGAAACGGATACTGATGTGTTTTTGACGAAAATGCTCATAATTACCTCTTGTGGTGATGTTTGCAATGGTATATAAGCATATATGATTAAGCTAGTAGTACTAATACTTGCTTGATAGACTTGTATATACTGAAACATACATGTAGATTTTACGGCCAACACATAATCTTAAACCAATTGATAGTTTGGTACCTTCGGTTATGAGACTGTTTTAAGCGTAATTTTGTGTCAAATGTGGCGACAGTGTGTACTTCTAGAGATGACTCTGGGCCAATACTTTCTGCTGCAACTTTAGAGTGTCCAATCATTGTGACGCCAGAGTTCATAAGAAAGATATAATTATGACCAAAATACCCCTAAGACTTGAGAAATAAGAGAAACCTTATTGTGTTTCGTTGAAAATAGAATACTGCAGAACTATTACTGATAGATATGATGCTTTTGTGTTTATTTCTTGACCTATATTTATGCTCTTTAACCTCGCCGTTTTTGTATGTGCTGTATAGAAATGAAGGTTGCTGATTTTGCGGTTTTTTTATTTTTATAGTTTCTGCTCATGTCTTTAGATAATTTTTTGCATTTGAATGTTGGGTTTTGCTAATATGCGCCCACTGGTTGCATGTTTAGCTCCTTATATATGGAAGGTTTAAGTTAATTAACATCAAATATCAATTTAAACAAGTTAAATGTATTTTTTAATTTAAATAGAAATGTTATGTTCATTAATTGCACCTTATGGTGTGCCCAATGGGCACGTGTTAGCAAAACCCTTGAAGGTTTGATGCTAAATAGGTGATCTGGTCTTGTATTTATAGATTGAAATGAGTTCTGAATTCGAAATGGGCAGATATTAATTTTGTAATGCAGCCTGTTTTAGTTTTAAATTTGGGAATTTGACTTTAAAAGCATGTCTACATGTGTATACTTGCAAACAGATTTATAGTTGCAAATGCTTATCTTGGATTTGAAAATCAGTCCACCCCACTTTTAGCACTTAAATTTTTTTAAATGGAGTTTGTACAGTAATACAAACTCTCGAGTCGTTGATCATAAAAATCTCCAAATCACCACATGGTATTTGATGGATCAATGGTCTGTTAACATATAAAGAGAATTACCACAATATGCTAGTGAATACTTATAACAGAAGTGGATACGAGTGACATAGCAACTTATTTTTAGAAGCAGCTGGCATTATACAAGTTGCTACTTTCGTTTATAACGCACTTGGAAAGTTCTTTATCAAAATATAAGATGTGTCGCTGAGTTTTGTGTCTATTGATAGTTAAATCTGATTCTGATATTTGTATTGTCTTATGTTCCTTTATTCTACAGCAGATGAAGATTGTCTTCGATACGGCCATACAATTGCAGACTGCAATATTCCGACAGAATCCACCCTCCTCATGCGAATATATGTCAGGACTGCCCTCACTGGAAAGAAGACGATCCCCCTTGAAGTCAACAGGTCCGATACTATCGCCGACGTGAAAGCCAAGATCCGGGATAAGGAAGGTATTCCCCCATGCCAACAAAAACTGTTCTTTGCCGGAGAGCAGCTGCTTGATAACAACCATACACTTAGTGACTACAACATCTATTGGGAATGCACCCTCGACCTAACGACTTTATGCAGAGGGCTAATGAAAATATTTGTCAAGACCTTCACCGGAAAGAGCATTCCCCTAGAAGTCAAAAGCTGCTTCACGATCGCCAATGTGAAACGCCTGATTCAAAACAAGGAAGCATTCCCGCAAACCAGCAGAAACTGTTCTTCGCAGGAGAACAGCTTGATGATAGGCGTATCCTTGAGGAAGACATCCCACCAAACGAGCAAATGCTCATCTTTGAAGGGACGCATCTTGAGGATGAACGTACCCTTTTCTGTTACGGTATCCAGAACAACTCCACTTTACGCCTTGAAGGTCCTTGAGGTACCCTGATTTTGTACTAGATTGGTAAATAACATAAACAAGGGCTATTGAAGATCCCTCCTTCTACTAGAGCATTAGAGAAGATGTTAATCACTAATTTACTATATAAAACTGTGTTCGCTCACCTTCCAATTTTTTTTTGTTTTTTAAGCATGTTTCCCCATAAATCCGTTAAGTTTAGAACACATGGTGTTTGGATAAATCTAGCTGTAAAAGTGTTTCTAAATGACGTTGGATTTCTCGCAATCTAGTATTGTGTTTGTTCCTTAATCTTTTGCAACCCAAGATATGCTCTTTGAACATCACCAATTTCAGTTATACACATTGATGTATGTCATCGTCTCTTTTGTGTTGTGTTTTTTTAGGCTTTTACTTAATTAACCTGCACTTTCCTATGCTTTTAATCATAAGTGGCAGTCCTACTTTGATGGATGTTAGTGGCTACTAAAAGGTATCATCTCAAAGGTTGCTCTTTATACTTAACCATACCCCTTGCCGAATTTGGGTGCTTACCATTTATGATCTTGTGCAGAGTTTATATAGATGGAACACTTGAATAAATTAGATTTTTATCAATTTGAAGCAAGAAATTGTGCTTGCGTGCCAAAGAAAGTTTACTGAGTTCCTTTTTCAGGAGCTATGCATTTGAATTGCTGGGTATCTCTTAAAACAGTCAGCAGATCGGCTTTGAGATCATGTATTGCATACTACACTTGGATGCATCATGATGTCTCAAAAGTCTCGACACTTGTCGAAAATGGTCATTCATGCATTCATTTTGATCCCTAAAGAGAGTCCATTGATCCACGTTTGAGCCTCTACATCCGTGCTTGGAACCATTGGCCAATTTACATGCCCAGGGTTCCCTGCAGAAGCTGACTGGAGGCTATTCATCCTTTCTCTTATTGCATCTAGAGTCCCACACTACCACTACAACAGCAAATTGGTAAATTAATAAAAAAAATAAGCATGTAATGAGTATATTCACTTAATGTCAAGACTATAATAAGAGAAAAGTCCAAAATACATCCCTGTGGTTTGCCAAACGACCGATTTACATCCTTTTTCTTTTTTTTTGAACAAAATCATCCCTCCGTTAGTAAAGTTGGCACAAATACATCCCTCAGTTAGTCATATCAGTTACTATGGACTAACGATGCAATTGATTTTCCGTTATCTCCTAACGAGAGTTAAAATAGTTACATCGTTAGTCCTCCTTCAGTTAAAATTTTTGCATCGTTAGTCCTCATTGACTATAGAGTTAAAATATTTGCATCGTTAGTCCTCCATAAGTTAAAATTTTTGCATCGTTAGTCCTTTGTTACGTTTTCGTCCGTTTATTACGTTTTCGTCAGTTTTTTTTTTAAGTTTTCTTCTGTTTTTTTTACGTTTTTCGTCCGCTTTTTTACGTTTTCGTCTGTTTTTTTACGTTTTCTTCTGTTTTTTTACGTTTTTTTTCGTTCTCGATTTTTTACGTTTTCGTCTGTTTTTTTACGTTTTCGTCCGATTTTTTACGTTTTCGTCCGATTTTTTCGTTTTCGTCCGATTTTTTACGTTTTCATCTTTTTTTTACGTTTTCGTCCGCTTTTTTACGTTTTCGTCTGTCTTTTTACGTTTTCATCCATTTTTATATGTTTTCGTCCGCTTTTTTTACGTTTTCGTCCGCTTTTTTTACGTTTTCATCTGTTTTTTTTACGTTTTCGTCTGTTTTTTTACGTTTTCGTCTGTTTTTTATACATTTTCGTCTGTTTTTTTACGTTTTCGTCCGCTTTTTTACCTTCACCCACCACCGCCACCTCCACCACCACCACCCACCACCTCCACCTTCACCCACCATCGCCACCAACACCCACCACCGCCACCTCCACCACCACCTCCACCTTCACCCACCATCGCCACCACCACCCACCTCCACCACCACCACCCACCACCTCCACCTTCACCCACCACCGCCACCAACACCCACCACCACCACCACCCACCACCTTCACCCACCACCGCCACCACCACCACTACCCCCATCGCCACCACCACCCACCTCCACCACCACCACCCACCACCCACCACCTTCACCCACCACCGCCACCAACACCCACCACCACCACCACCACCACCACCGTCGCCACCGCCACCACCACAACCGCCGCCACCACCACCCATCGCCACCACCACCCACCGCCACCACCACCGCCGCCGCCACCACCACCCATCGCCACCACCACCCATGGCGACGGTAGTGGTGGTGGTGGCGGTGGTGGGTGAAGGTGGTGGGTGGTGGTGGCGGTGGTAGGTGGTGGTGGTAGGTGGTGGGTGGTGGTGGTGGAGGTGGGTGGTGGTGGCGATGGGTGGTGTTGGCGGCGGCGATGGTGGTGGCGGTGGCGACGGTGGTGGTGGTGGTGGTGGGTGTTGGTGGCGGTGGTGGTGGGTGTTGGTGGCGGTGGTGGGTGAAGGTGGAGGTGGTGGGTGGTGGTGGTGGAGGTGGGTGGTGGTGGCGATGGGTGGTGGTGGTGGTGGTGGCGGTGGTGGGTGAAGGTGGTGGTGGTGGGTGTTGGTGGCGGTGGTGGGTGAAGGTGGATGTAGTGGGTGGTGGTGTTGGCGATGGGTGGTGGTGGTGGTGGTGGGTGAAGGTGGTGGGTGGTGGTGGTGGTGGGTGTTGGTGGCGGTGGTGGGTGGAGGTGGGTGGTGGTTGGTAGTGGTGGGTGTTGGTGGCGGTGGTGGGTGAAGACGAAAATGTATAAAAAACAGACGAAAACGTAAAAAAAACAGACGAAAACGTAAAAAAAACAGATGAAAACGTAAAAAATCGGACGAAAACGTAAAAAAGCGGACGAAAACATATAAAAATGGATGAAAACGTAAAAAGACAGACGAAAACGTAAAAAAGCGGACGAAAACGTAAAAAAACAGATGAAAACGTAAAAAATCGGACGAAAACGAAAAAAATCGGACGAAAACGTAAAAAAACAGACGAAAACGTAAAAAAGCGGACGAAAACGTAAAAAAACAGAAGAAAACGTAAAAAAACTGACGAAAACGTAAAAAATCGGACGAAAACGTAACAAAGGACTAACGATGCAAAAATTTTAACTTATGGAGGACTAACGATGCAAATATTTTAACTCTATAGTCAATGAGGACTAATGATGCAAAAATTTTAACTGAAGGAGGACTAACGATGTAACTATTTTAACTCTCGTTAGGAGATAACGGAAAATCATTTGCATCGTTAGTCCATAGTAACTGATATGACTAACTGAGGGATGTATTTGTGCCAACTTTACTAACGGAGGGATGATTTTGTTCAAAAAAAAGAAAAAGGATGTAAATCGGTCGTTTGGCAAACCACAGGGATGTATTTTGGACTTTTCTCCTATAATAATTGTGTGAACTTCAAGATATGAAAGTTTTATTATTATTAATTCATAAGCCTATTATATCCTACATCAAACTGATATGGTGTAGCGGTGCAGATGCAACTGACAAGTTTATACACCTATTAGAGAGAATCTGATATTTCAAATTTTCATGGGCTGAGGAAAGAATTTAACATATAGTCACTCTCTTGCCTAGTGAAGTAAAGAATATAATATTGACACTGAACTGAAATTATAGTGAAAAGGCGCGAGTCTTGGAGATGAAAGGTTTAAGGTGGATGGTGCGGGTGTTGGGCTGTTGGCAAAGGGCGGATGGTACTCATGGTATAGGTGTTGGCATAGGCACACTAGATGGTAAGATCGAGTTCTTCCGGCCACAACGGTATAGAAGACGAAAATATGTTTAGATTTGGAGAAAACGCATAATGTATGTTCGGAAAGCCTCACTTACATTATGAAGCGAAGTTTGAGACCAAAAATCCAGATTTGTAACTGCGAGGGAATTTTATGAGAATCAAATGAAGAATAAATAAAAACTTTAAGGGTTACTCCGTATATATTAAATTTTTAGATGCCAAAAATGAAAAAGTATTCTCTAATCTATCATGTTGAAAAGTGAGGTTAGAGAAAAAGGGAGGGGCTATTTTGCACTTCTTCATAAATCATACTGCATAATCATATATGGGGTCAACCAAAACTGAACAGACTGAAACTGAGTTGACTGGGTCAATCCTAACTTTGCGCGTAAACTTTTAGTCAACTCTCAAATCTGACTTTTCTTTAAAAGAAACTATTGATCATCAAAAAATGAATGGCTCTTAATAAAAGTGTGGAAGGATTTAGTATACATATATATCATAGTTTTTGGAGTAAACTAAAAAATACATCCATGTGGTTTGGTCAATTTCACATGATACATTTCTCTTAAAAAAGTTGCGCCATACACATCCCTCCGTTAATAAAAGTCAGACACAATACATCCCTCCGTTAAAAAAAGGACTAACGGCGCAAACCATTTCTCCGTTATCTCCTAACGAGATAGAAAATGTTTACACCGTTAGTCCTCTGGGTTAACTCTATTTGCACCGTTAGTCCTTTTTTATGTTTTCGTCCACTTTTTTAAGTTTTCGTCCACTTTTTTACGTTTTCGTCCATTTTTTTACGTTTACGTCCGCTTTTTTACGTTTTCGTCCGTTTTGTTTCAATGATTGACTTAATCAGCTGACTCGAATCATTTATAAAAATTCGAAAAAATTTATAAAAATTCGAAAAATTTATATAAATTCGAAAAAATTTATAAAAATTCAAAAAATTTATAAAAATTCAAAAAATTAATAAAAATTCGAAAAAACAAATATAAATTCGAAAAATTTATAAAAATTAAAAAAAACTAATATAAATTCGAAAAATTTATAAAAATTCGAAAAAACTTATATAAATTCGAAAAACTTTATAAAATTCAAAAAATTTATAAAAATTCGAAAAAACTTATATAAATTCGAAAAATTTATAAAATTTCAAAAAATTTATAAAAATTCGAAAAAATTTATAAAAATTCGAAAAAATTTATAAAAATTCAAAAAATTTATAAAAATTCAAAAAACTTATAAAAATTCGAAAATATTTTTAAATTTTTTAAATTCGAAAATTTTTTTAAATTTTTTCGAATTTTTATAAAAAAAATATTTCGAATTTAAAAAATTTAAAAATTTTTTCGAATTTAAAAAAAATTTCGAATTTAAAAAATTTAAAATTTTTTTCGAATTTAAAAAAAATTTCGAATTTAAAAAATTTAAATTTTTTTTCGAATTTATATAAATTTTTCGAATTTTTATAAATTTTTTTGAATTTTTATAAATTTTTTTGAATTTTTATAAATTTTTCGTATTTATATAAGTTTTTTCGAATTTTTATAAATTTTTCGAATTTATATAAGTTTTTTCGAATTTTTATAAATTTTTTGAATTTTTATAAATTTTTCGAATTTATATAAGTTTTGTCGAATTTTTATAAATTTTTTGAATTTTTATAAATTTTTCGAATTTATATAAGTTTTTTTCGAATTTTTATAAATTTTTTCGAATTTATATAAATTTTTCGGATTTTTATATTTTTTTTTCGAATTTTTATAAATTTTTTGAATTTTTATAAATTTTTCGAATTTATATTAGTTTATTTCGAATTTTTATTAATTTTTTGAATTTTTATAAATTTTTTGAATTTTTATAAATTTTTTCGAATTTATATAAATTTTTTGAATTTTTATAAATTTTTTCGAATTTTTATAAATGATTCGAGTCAGCTGATTAAGTCAATCCTTGAAACCAAACGGACGAAAACGTAAAAAAGCGGACGTAAACGTAAAAAAATGGACGAAAACGTAAAAAAGTGGACGAAAACGTAAAAAAGGACTAACGGTGCAAATAGAGTTAACCCAGAGGACTAACGGTGTAAACATTTTCTATCTCGTTAGGAGATAACGGATAAATGGTTTGCGCCGTTAGTCCTTTTTTTAACGGAGGGATGTATTGTGTCTGACTTTTACTAACGGAGGGATGTGTATGGCGCAACTTTTTTGGGAGGGATGTATCGTGTGAAATTGACCAAACCACAGGGATGTATTTTGTAGTTTACTCTAGTTTTTGTCACTTTCTGTTTCGTATTTTTGACAGTTTTAAGCATTTGACTTATTAAACTTTATATTTTCTGTTCCGCACTTTCAAGTTTATAGTTTTTGAATATAAACAAAATTATAAAAATAAAAATAAATAAAAAACCAAAAAAAAAATAATAATAATAATAATAAGGGGGTGCGGTGAGTGTTTTTTTTCTGGGGTCATAAAAAAACAAATTACATCTCCTTCTCGTTTTCAGTATTTCTCATCCCTTCCTCTCTCCTCTCTTCATTCTCTCCACACACGCTCTCTAAAAACAATCACAAGTACCTCTTCATCAACAAAAATTCGAACACTACAACCGGCACAACCATAATCCCATGACCAAAATCACTCTGGTCCGACCCACACTGGAGCTACCACGTGTGTCACGCGCCGTGACTTCGTTTGGGGTTTTTTGGCTTCTTGGAATTTCCGGCTACCTGGAATTACACCTCCGGCGAGTGGAGGTTCCCCTCACGTTCCCGAGTCAGATCCAAGTAGTCTCGCCGCTTAATATTATGTTTTATCTTAGCTTTATATTAAGTAATTAGATTTACGCACTTTTACAAAGCTAAAGAATTAGAAATTTGTTTCTTAAAGAATGTGTTGTGAGGATAATGAAGAGGCGTCCCCAATGCCAGGTCTATTGTCACTATATTGATTGATAATTATGTTAACTTAGTTATATTATAATGTGATTTGGGTTTATGTCATAAATAGCAACTTACTTTTTTCAATGGCTAGTTTTAGCAATTATACTATTTTTTGGCCCAATTTGATATGTATTCTTTGTGTTTGTTGCCTTACATTGGTCATTTAGGCAGTGGGTTACAAGCCAAACACATTAAACTTAGAGAGGTGTCATTTTCTTTTTATATTATTTGCTGATTTGGATTTAAAGTGCTTATGTGGATTTAGCTTTTTCCTTTTTATTTTACTTTTTTTCAAAGACACCCAATTACCATGATTAAATTTGTTATCTATGTGGCAAATTATGATGATGTGGTAAACAGTAAGGGCTCAAGGAGTCATGTGGTGTTATTTTTCAACCCTCCCAAATTCCACCAATAACATCTCTCCAACTCATTTTACTCTTCCAACCCTCTCAACCAACCCTCCCAACTTAATTCTTAGGCATTCATCACTTTTTCAACCCTCCCAGCCCTCTCAACCAACTCACCAACTCAACGGTCCTATTTTGCAAACAAAATCCACAGCCCGCAGCTGGTTTCACAGCCAGTGTTTTCCAGCCCTTTGAGGAGCCCGCTATGTCGGCGGCGGTGTTTCCCAATGGGTTGCTCCAGCCAGTCTTCAACCAGTGTACCACTCCGTAGGCCCTAAGCTATGTGGATGCCACATCATGAAGTTTTTTAACTTGTTCAACCGGTTGTAGTTTACAAATATCGCCCATCACATGTCAGTATTAATACCAATTACCAAGTCAAGCAAGAAAAAGTTTAGTTACCAAAACCGGCCATTGAGAAAAGTAAGTTGCCATTTATGATATTAGCCCTGTATGTTTTGCTTATAAATTTAATATAATATATATGATATTGTTGGCTTTTGATTTTCAAATGTCACTTTTGAATTCCACCACTATTATTTTGAATGTTGTAGAGTTTCTATCTCTGACATTATACATGAACAATCTATAGGTGATAATGTGTTCTACTATCTCTAGTCTGGGGAGGCATTTGTATCAAAAATTAAGCAAGTACTAAGTGAAAAAGAATTTATCTCATTCACCGGAGAAATGGAAGTGCCATCTTTGGATAGTGTAAAGCAGTACAAGGTAAATGTACCTGATGAGCCTTCAAAGGTTATGGTTATTATTAACAAACTATTGGATCGCATAGGTGAGGCTGGACAGACAATTGTATTTGTCGACACAATAGTCCGCGCTCGTATGTTGTTTGAGAGACTTGAAGGCGATAGGTTTAGGTATAAAACTCTTGATGGTGCTGATACTCAAGAGAAGAGAATTCTTGAGGAGTTTAAGGAGAAGCGGTTTCAAGTTCTGATATCAACCAAAATTCTTGATTGGGTGTTCGATCCATCACAGGTTTCCAGGTAAGGTGTGAAACCTGTGATCGATCGAACACCCAATCAAGAATTTTGGTTGATATCAGAACTTGGAACCGCTTCTCCTTAAACTCCTCAAGAATTTTCTCTCTCTGCTCTTGAGTATCAGCACCATCAAGAGTTTTATACCTAAACCTATTGCCTTCAAGTCCCTCAAACAACATACGAGCGCGGACTATTGTGTCGACAAATACAATTGTCTGTCCAGCCTAGGGGTGTAATCGAGCCGAGACAACTCGCGAGCAACTCGAGATCGACTCGAAAAATACTCGATTCGACTCGATTTTAAACGAGTCGAGCTCGAGCTACTCGTGTAAGATGTCGAGTCGAGTTCGAGTTCTAAGTTACTCGGCTCGTGAAGCTCGCGAGCCTTAACGAGCTTTAATAAAATTACATATATACCCTTTATTTACACATATATTTACTTTTCATTTTCTTTCATATAAAACACAAGGACCTATTTGCAATTTCTAAAAACTACACTATACTAATAAACCTAACCCTATATCTCATTTTCATCTTCATCTCCAACCTCCCACTTCTTCTCTCTCTCTCTGCCGCCGCCGGCCACACCCCACAGCACCACCACCGCCACTCCTACAACCACACCGCCACCACCAACGTGACCCTCTCACTCTCCTCTTTCTTTTGCTATACTACACGCGCCACCAAACGACACCATCATCTCGTTGTCTTATCACCGCCGCTACCACAACCTTACCACCACCATTTTCGTACTCTAAACGTGTAGATCGATTGAAGATACGGTAAGGAAACGCGTTTTACGCGTGGGTTGACTCACCACCGAGTCAACTCGTAATTTTCTTGATTATTCGGGTTCGAAAACAAATGGGTTTAAGGTTTTGATTGATAAAAATGCTAAAAACATGAAGTGGTATCCGTTGTTGTGTCGTGTTTTGTGTCGTCGACGTGAAACCGTAAGCATAAGCTCACGGTTCGGTCTTATTTTTGATCTTGTTGTTCTTGTTGAATTGTTATTTATTTATTTTGTTTATGTTCGGATGGATACTCGACGCCGATTGGTTTTGGTTGAAACAATATTGGTTTTGTTGGTATAGTTGTGAGGCCGAGACCCCATAGGGTCCGTTTGGTGATCGAGCCGAGCCGAGTCGAGTTTCGAGCTCGAGTTTTAGTGATCGAGCCGAGCTCGAGCTTAAATTTTGAGGCTCGGTCGAGCTCGAGCCGAGTTTCGAGCTCGAGTATTATATGTCGAGCCGAGCTCGAGCTTGTCAATACTCGACTCGGCTCGGCTCGTTTACACCCCTACAATTGTCTGTCCAGCCTCATCTATGCGATCCAATAGTTTGTTAATAATAACCATATCCTTTGAAGGCTCATCAAGTACATTCACCTTGTACTCCTTTACACTATCCAAAGATGGCACTTCCTTTTCTCTGGTGAATGAGATAAATTCTTTTTCACTTAGTACTTGCTTAATTTTTGATACAAATGCCTCCACAGCGTGACTAGAGATAGTAGAACACATTATCACCTATAGATTAATGTTAATAGAAACTCTACAACATTCAAAATAATAGTTTTGGAATTCAAAAGTGACATTTGAAAATCAAAAGCCAACAATATCAAATATATTATATTAAATTTATAAGCAAAACATACAGGGCTAATATCATAAATGGCAACTTACTTTTCTCATTTGGTAACTAAAGAATGGCAACTTACTTTTCTCATTTGGTAACTAAACTTTTTCTTGCTTGACTTGGTAATTGGTATTAAACTATTAATAGTGATGTGATGGGCGATATTTGTAAACTACAACCAGTTGAACAAGTTAAAAAACTTCATGATGTGGCATCCACATAGCTTACTGTTTACCACATCATCATAATTTGCCACATAGATAACAAGTTTAATCATGCAATTATCACTTTAACTCTAAAAACTAATTGTTCATTACTTAAACATATGAATTCACTCAACCATTGTGTTGACTTTTGGCATGAAAATTCGAATGATAATGTATTTTAAAAACGTCTCATTTTAGAGTCGTTTTTTGTATTTGTACTTTGTGCTAATAACTAATACCCTTGTTTAGCTTCGGCTACTATACAAAACTAGGGGTGTTACCCCCCCCCCCCCCCCCCCCCCCCCCCCCCCCCAAAAAAAAAAACCCCCCAATCCTTTATTTACTAAAAATCATATTAAGAAGAACATTCATGTACAAAGGAAATCATCCTTTTACAGTCACATATCAAATAAACTATGCACTTACAAATTCACATCATGGTATAACTTTTAAAACAAGCGATAGAATTTATATTGATAAACTTTTTGAACCATTACTAAATCTTGAAGCACAAAATTTATTTTCAAAACATAAATATATTGAAAGAACTAGAAAATCAACATCAGATATACCATGTGATATACCATCAGTATGGATACCACAAATAGAAAAACAAATTTCAGTAACAACTGGAGAATCTTCAAATACAAAAGATGAAAAACTAGAAGAAATAAAAGAAGTAAAAGAAATGATAAGATCATTAAGTCTAAGAATATGAGCGACACAAAATTATAAATGAACAAAATTATAATCAATAATTATAAATGAACAATAATTAAAATATCTATACTCACGAAGAAAGACTATGTTACAAGAAATAAAAATAGTTAAAAACAAAATAAAAAGAAAAGAAAAATTAATATATATTGGCTTTCAGCATATTAATATAGAATGGTATTTTAAAACACTAAGAAATAGTTTAAAAGAAAACATGAAAACAATACAAATAATCAGGTCAAAACTAGTTATTTGTTAAGAAATGAGCCTATATCAACAAAAACTTCGAAAAACAATAAACGAGCAAAAAGAAACTATCAAACAATTAAAGATACATATTCAGGAAACTGAAATAGAATTAAAAAACGAAATAAATGTCTTCGAAAAGATACGTCTTATGAGAAGATTACGAGTATTATATAGAACAAAAATAATTTGTGAAGAATGTCTTGAAACTACTGTAAAACAAGTCTTTTAAAATGAATAAAGAATTAAGTCAAGAACTACGAATTATTAACGCTGAAGCATGTGTTCATCGACTAGAACATATTATTTTAGATCATTACAATAAAGAAGAATTAGAACAATTATATGTGGCTATAACAAACAAAATAGAAAGTAACGATAATAAAGGACTTAATTATTTTCGTAATAAAATTAGAAAAAGATTCCAAGATAGAATACGACAAAAACAAATTCAAATAGAAGCAAAAGAAAAAGAATTAGATTTTAGAACCAATAATTCATATTTGGCTTTTAAAATATTATCTGAATACTATGAAAAAAGAACTAAATTAGCTACAACTAAATTAACATGGGAGAATATATGGGAAGATAAAGAGATTGGTTCACTTCAAGTTATTTTCATACCACCATTTTCAAAAGAAAAAGTGAATCAGTTAGCATTATTGATACGAAAAATGAGAATTGCAGAATATTTAGATGAATACGGTCTAAACGCAACTAATGAAGAAGAATTGAAAAAACAATTTTTGGACTATAATGAAAGAATGAAAAAGTATTATAAATATGAATCGGAAGAAATAGACGACTATTACGATGAAGATAATAACTTTGACTATTATTTCGGAGAACCCTTTTATGAAACAGATTAATTCATCATGAAATCTAAAGATAACCTAAATGCAACATTCATTGAAGTAACAATTGGAAGTAAGAAAATATTTGCATACGTAGATATCGAAGCATCAATATGTTTTGGTAGACGAAAAATATTGAGAAAATGGGAAAAATTAGAAAAACCAATAAAAATGGTGATAGCAGACAAATCAGTACATAAAATATGGTATGTTGGAAGAATGATCCCAATATATATTAACCAAGAAAGATTTATTGCGCCAACTATATATATGCATGATTCAGGTATAGATTTAATAATTGGAAACAATTTTTTAAAATTATACCAACCTTTTACTCAAACAGATAAGTCTGTCATTATAAGAAATATGGAAACAGGAAAATTGGTGACAACACCAATAGTTACACAAACAGAATATATAAGAATGTTAGCACGAAACATAAAATTTCAAGTAGAAATATTATTAATAATGAAAAAAGAACAAATAGAAAAAGCATTAAAAGAAGTATGTAGTGAAAATCCACTAGATGCTATAAATACTAATAACATATTAGTATCTATAAAACTAAAAGATCCATTAGCAGAAATAAACATACCAAATAGAATACCTTATAGTATTAAAGATATTAAAAAATTCAAAGAGTCATTAAAACATACAATGGTCTTCCTTTGGCAGAATTGTAACGCGGAATGAGTACCTACAAAAATTTAATTAATTGAATCGTGATGGAACGATTATTGGTGAGTAGGTCCGTGTGATTTCGTTCGTATATGAAATTGAATTCATATTTTGATGAATTGAATCGTTGGTCATGATGTTTGTTTGTTTTGTTATGATATTGGAATCAAAAAAGCGGTTATAATTGTTGATAATTGAACGGTAGTATGATGATGATTTGGATTGTATTGTATGATAATTGATGGTAGTGAATGATATTCGCTTTCTATGCGAATTGGTTATCAGCTATTCAGAAACGATGTGTTCGTTTCAACTGATGAGCCCTGCTATTCAGAAGACAATGTCTTCAACAGAGAGAGAGAAATTCATTCTCTAAAAACACGATGGTTTTTCACTCTAAAAACTCATACTTTCATTATTGAGGCAAGGCCTCTATTTATAGTTACATAAAGTAGGATGAATAGTTCTTCCTACATTATTACACACTAATAATTTACACTAGGTGGCCGACAGGCCTTACATTATTGCCTTTACATAATTGCTAAAATACAAACTACTTTTTATCACACTCACCCACTCTAAAAGAAAAAGTTAAAAAAGTAGCCATAATGGAATACAGCTGTCCTGGTGCATAATTGTTGTCACGCGTCTTCAATAATTCTTGATCTTTTATCATTTTTTTCTTATGTCTTCTTGTGGCTGCAACGAATCTTCATTCATGCATTTGCGTGTCTGCACAGTATTCACATGCATGTCTTGGTACGTGTGAAAGGTGCTGGCATAGTGACATCTTGAATTCTTCTGGTAATGATGCTAATGGCCCTGTGAATTTTTCAAAGGGTTCTTCAAAATCTGATAAGAACTTTTGCTATTCGTCAGTAATTTTTGTTCCTGAATAATTTGAATAAATTAACATATTGTTGCTAAAATTATTAATTTTGATTTCTGATTTTTGTCCTCGTCCAGTGCCGAGTCTTATCGATGAGAAGAATACTCCCGCTAATGCTGCAACGAAATTCTCTGTAGATGGCATTATTGGTTGTATTTCGTCTCTTTCTGGGTGCCTTGTGCTAACTCCTAACTCTGCAAGAGTTATTACTGGTACTAGCAACTTGTGATCTTTGTCAAATATTGGGTAGCTTGAATGCATGCTGAGGTACAATGGTCTTCCTTGGGCGAAAAGATCATTGTATGTTTTAATGACTCTTTGAATTTTCGTTGGAAATTCTTCGAACTCCCTAGTGCTTTCTCCGTCGGTGTAGATCGTATCTACCATTCCATGAATATAATAATTATAGACATCCATTGGTGCTGCTCCTGGTAAAAATATTACTTTAGGACCAATTCTTCTATCTTTTGGGTAGAAAGACTTGGTTGCTTGTACTTCATCATAGTGTATAATACTATTCCAAAAACTTTGGAATTTCTCGACCGATGGTTTCTTCATTTCTTCTTTTTCTCTTGTGGTTGGAATACTTCTGATTAAATCTATTCCTTTTAGTTTCTCCGTCTTGTTTTGTAGATGCTGATTAAGAGAAATAAATCTCTTGGATTTTTGAACTTCTCCTGTAGTGACTGTTTTGTATGCTTCGTCTAGTGCCTGCTTTGCTTCTTCTTTTGATGTGTAGCTTTTATGGGTAACACTTTGTCCTATTATGTGAGGACCTGCGAGTGCCCAATCAGAGTAGATGCCTCTAAATGGTCCATTAAAAATAACGTACCATTTTTTCTTTCCAATACTTGAATTTTGGACTACTTCTTCAAGTTCTTCTTGTATTTTTGTGAATTCGGTTTTTTCTAGTGAAGGTGAAGATGATGCTTGGGTTTTTGAGGTTGATGATGTTGGCTTTACAGGTGTTGATGGTTTTGATTGTGTTGGTATTTTAGTGGATTCTGAAGTTGATTCTGAATTTGAATTTCGGGTCAAGTATTTTATGGTGTTTGCTAGTTCTTCTTCTTCTTTTCTAGCAACGGCTAGTTGGTTTTCTAGTGAAATGACTTGTTCTCTTTTTTGTTGGTGCTCTAGTTGTGCTTGTCTGATCAATCCTTCCATTCTCGAGTAAGTGTGTCTGCGAATGTATTACTTTCACTCTTTATATACTTGATGTAAGGGTGAAATTGATGTAGCTGTAGCTGCCAACGGATGAGTCGACCTCTACAATAATCTTCTTGTAATTTGTATCTCCAGAAACCTGTTACATATTTTGAGTCTGTTCGTAACTCAAATCTTGTCTGCAACAAATCAATCTTCAATTTTTTTAGAGTTTTTAAACATGCGAGTGTTTCTTTTTCATGAGTGCTATATTTTTGTTCTGTTTCTGAAAATGTTCCAGAAATATATCTGCATAGTTTTGAATTCTATTTTTCTGTTTTTAAAACAGATGTATTCTCATTGCTTAAAAAAGCGAATTCTGATGTTTGTAGTGCTGAATTTAATAGTAATGAATCAGATTGAGGAAATTTCTTTCCATCAATACATAATGCTGAGTTAGATTGAGGAATTTGACTTCCATCAATACATAGTGCTAATTTTGATAGATTAGATTGAGGGATTCGAATTCCGTCAATATCTAATCCTAATAGTTCTTTTCCATTCTGAATTGCCTTCATACATCCTGCCCATGTATCGTCTGATGCATCTGTTTCAATAATCAAAAAATCTTTTGTTTCCGGGTTATATAACTCCGGTAAACATTGTACAGTTGATATGTTTTTATTCATAATCAGAAGATGTATCACTAGAATAATCACTAGTATCTGTGTATGCATATATTTCAATGTCTGAGTCAATATCTGAATCTTCAAGGGGTTCATAACCTAAATTATATGCTATTTTTAATACTTCTGTTCCTCTCTTCTCTCCTTTTTTTGGACATTTGTTTGCATAATGACCTTCTTCGTGGCATAACCAACATTTACAGTCTTTCTTATTAGATGGACAATATTTAGAATCATCTTGTTTTTTGTATTTTTGACGATGTTGTCTTCGATTTCTAAAATAATTTTGTCTTGAATTCTTCTTATAAAATTTTTTATATTTCGGATTATACGTTTTTCTTTTCCATATTTTCTTTCGTTTTTTATATGATTTTTGAGAGCATCCATAATTACCTACTTTATCGGATTGTTTTTCACAACAAAGTTCAACTTGTGCTTCTTTTTTAGCTGTTTCTTGTAAACATTCTTTTCTAATACATGTTCTTAATGTAGTAATTCTAGCTCCTAGAGTATCTTCTATTATTTTGTTACCGTCTTGTAATAATGATGAATATGAATCTTTTAATTTTGTTGCCACAGATTCGGGAAGTTTATTATAAAACATTTCCAGAGCTGATTTTTGCCTTGTAGGGTCTAGTTTATAATATTGATCAGAAAATTCGCATATGAAGGAATCTAGATAACACATGTTACATATTTTGAGATTAATTATTCTCCAATATGCGTGTTCTCTAAAAGCTTCATTTGATGCTTCTTTTCCTGGAATTCTTCCAGTAAATTCTTGTACTATACATGCTACAATATTTTTAAAAGTTATCATAGCATCAGTTGTTGCTATTCTTGATAATTCTAATTCATCTATAGATTCTAAAAATCTATAAACATTTCCTGATGTTTTGTGTATTATGAAATTGAGTAAATCTCTCGGTTGTAATGCTCGTAATTCTTCAGTTAATTGTATTTGAGCACTTAGCCTGTTACTCCAATTTTGAATTCTATCATCTATTTCTGTTTCACAATCGATATTTAGAATTTCTTCATTCATGCTAGTTATTGGTATTTTGGGTATGTATTGAGGAGGTATACGTTCCCATTTACCTTTCTTGTTTCTAATCATTCCTTGTTGGTATAAATATCTTTCTGTAGGTGTTGGAGGTTTATAATCAAATTGTCTTTGTAGATCTTCGTCTATATAAGATTTTTTTCTTTTTTGTGCAAAATTATAATTTATATGAGAACTTTCTCCTGGATAGTTATATGGATTTTCGTATGGATTTTCATCCGAACTATAATCATGTACTATATCTGCATCTTCTGTTGTTTCTTTGTTTGTTTCTGTTGGTATATCTAATGATGACATTAATCTAGTGAGAGTTTCAATTTGTTCTTCAAGGTTTTCCATTATGTTATTCGTAATGGTGGAGTAATTTTAAGAGTTGACTTTTTTAATAATGTTTCTTTTATTTTGGTAATAGTAGTATCTTTATCTTGTTCTTGTGTATCGACTATATTTGATAGTTGTTCAATTATATTTGCTTGATTTTGTTCTAAATTTTCGAATTCTTCTGCCTTTTTATTCAATAATATCTGTATATTATTTAACTTTTCTTGTATTGTTTTTGACATGTTTGGTAATTGTCTAAGTATTAAAAAACTTAATGTTTCAATTATATTATTAAGTGTTGAAGTTAGTGTATCTACTTTTTCTCCAATTTTTTGATTTTTATCTTCGTTATTTATTATATTAATATTATATGACGTTCCTTTTGGTAAATTCTGAGGTATTTTGAATAGGGTTTGATTATATGGTATAAATGGTTCGAATGATGTAATATTTTTGTTAGTTTCAATATTTACTTTTTGATCTGAAAGATTTTCGGAAATATGATTCATTTTTCTTAACAAATTATTGGATTTCTTTTTTCTTTTCGTAATTGTTCCGTTGTATATTCTAATCTTTTTCTTTCATACGCTAATGTTCTAGTCATTACTTTTAGATTCTCGTAAGGACTTCTATTTTCTATTCTATTTAATAAATGATCTATTGTAAGAGTTATTTCTCTTATATCTTCTTCTAAATCTCTTATCCTTTTTTGTAATAATCTTTTTTGTAATCCTGAATCCATTATATTTTTATTTGTACTTTTGTGTTGTTTATATTTTTAGACTTAATGATTTTATCATTTCTTTTACTTCTTTTATTTCTTCTAGTTTTTCATCTTTTGTATTTGAGGATTCTCCAGTTGTTACTGAAATTGGTTTTTCTATTTGTGGTATCCATACTGATGGTATATCACGTGGTATATCTGATGTTGATTTTCTAGTTCTTTCAATATATTTATGTTTTGAAAATAAATTTGGTGCTTCAAGATTTAGTAATGGTTCAAAAAGTTTATCAATATAAATTCTATCGCTTGTTTTAAAAGTTATACTATGGTGTGAATTTGTAAGTGCATAGTTTATTTGATATGTGACTGTAAAAGGATGATTTCCTTTGTACATGATTGTTCTTCTTAATAATTCATATCTAATAGTGATACTTTTATTTATATCTTTGTCTTTTAAACTTAATCCCATTTGTATATTGACATCAAATTTTATTTTACCTTCGGCTAAGTTTCCTTTGCCTCTAGCAATAATACTTTCTTCTTTATTTATAATTCTGTCATCTCTTAATTCTAATTCAATAGGTGTGTTACAACCCATAAATGTGCTTTTTAATATTACTTGTATAGTTGATATATGAATATATGCTATTTTACTTCTATCTTTTTCATTCATTTGTTTTATTCTATTGTTTATTTGTTGTTTATTGATTATAGGAATAATAATATCTCATTTTGTTTGTTCAATAGGAATTGGTTCTTCTCCAATAATTTTTCCAAAATATATTATATTCTTTCGTGAAAATAATTCTCTAAGTGATCTTGAATAATCAAAATTGTGTTTTTCTGATAGTGTGAAATTTGATCTTCTAATAGTTGTTCTATTAATAATAGTATCTAGCATAAATCCTGATTCATTTTCATGTTCATGAATAATAGACATATCTTCTTTATTAATATTTGGTGAATTCGACATATTGTTTAATATATTTTCTAGAGTTTAACAATATAAAGCTAATTTTATTAATTGATTTATTGTAACAAAGAAAATAATACTATATACGTAGCATAATAAAATAATGCTAATGTTTTCATACATTATGAATTCTAATAATAGATTGGTTGATGATTTATACCTGAGTGTTATTAATTAATGACTGTTGATTTTGGTGTTTTGTGTTTGACATCGTTCCTTCTTTGTTCTTGATATTTCTTCTCGTTCTTTGCTCCTTGATCTTTCTTAAACATAGTTCTTTGATCGTTCTTCTCGCTCTGATACCAGAATGATAACGCGAAATGAGTACCTGCAAAAATTTAATTAATTGAATCGTGATGAAACGATTATTGGTGAGTAGGTCCGTGTGATTTCGTTCGTATATGAAATTGAATTCATATTTTGATGAATTGAATCGTAGGTCATGATGTTTGTTTGTTTTGTTATGATATTGGAATCAAAAAAGCGGTTATAATTGTTGATAATTGAACGGTAGTATGATGATGATTTGGATTGTATTGTATGATAATTGATGGTAGTGGATGATATTCGCTTTCTATGCGAATTGGTTATCAGCTATTCAGAAACGATGTGTTCGTTTCAACTGATGAGCCCTGCTATTCAGAAGACAACGTCTTCAACAGAGAGAGAGAAATTCATTCTCTAAAAACACGATGGTTTTTCACTCTAAAAACTCATACTTTCATTACTGAGGCAAGGCCTCTATTTATAGTTACATAAAGTAGGATGAATAGTTCTTCCTACATTATTACACACTAATAATTTACACTAGGTGGCCGACAGGCCTTACATTATTGCCTTTACATAATTGCTAAAATACAAACTACTTTTTATCACACTTAGCCGAAGGTAAAATAAAATTTGATGTCAATATACAAATGGGATTAAGTTTAAGAGACAAAGATATAAATAAAAGTATAACTATTAGATATGAATTATTAAGAAGAACATTCATGTACAAAGGAAATCATCATTTTACAGTCACATATCAAATAAATTATGCACTTGCAAATTCACACCATAGTATAACTTTTAAAACAAGTGATAGAATTTATATTGATAAACTTTTTGAACCATTACTAAATCTTGAAGCACCAAATTTATTTTCAAAACATAAATATATTGAAAGAACTAGAAAATCAACATCAGATATACCACGTGATATACCATCAGTATGGATACCACAAATAGAAAAACCAATTTCAGTAACAACTGGAGAATCCTCAAATACAAAAGATGAAAAACTAGAAGAAATAAAAGAAGTAAAAGAAATGATAAGATCATTTAAGTCTAAAAATATAAACAACACAAAAGTACAAATAAAAATATAATGGATTCAGGATTACAAAAAAGGATAAGAGATTTAGAAGAAGATATAAGAGAAATAACTCTTACAATAGATCATTTATTAAATAGAATAGAAAATAGAAGTCCTTACGAGAATTTAAAAGTAATGACTAGAACATTAGCGTATGAAAGAAAAAGATTAGAATATACAACGGAACAATTACGAAAAGAAAAAAGAAATCCAATAATTTGTTAAGAAAAATGAATCATATTTCCGAAAATCTTTCAGATAAAAAAGTAAATATTGAAACTAACAAAATATTACATCATTCGAACCATTTATACCATATAATCAAACCCTATTCAAAATACCTCAGAATTTACCAAAAGGAACGTCATATAATATTAATATAATAAATAACGAAGATAAAAATCAAAAAATTGGAGAAAAAGTAGATACACTAACTTCAACACTTAATAATATAATTGAAACATTAAGTTTTTTAATACTTAGACAATTACCAGACATGTCAAAAACAATACAAGAAAAGTTAAATAATATACAGATATTATTGAATAAAAAGGCAGAAGAATTCGAAAATTTAGAACAAAATCAAGCAAATATAATTGAACAACTATCAAATATAGTCGATACACAAGAACAAGATAAAGATACTACTATTACCAAAATAAAAGAAACATTATTAAAAAAGTCAACTCTTAAAATTACTCCACCATTACGAATAACATAATGGAAAACCTTGAAGAACCAATTGAAACTCTCACTAGATTAATGTCATCATTAGATATACCAACAGAAACAAACAAAGAAACAACAGAAGATGCAGATATAGTACAGGATTATAGTTCGGATGAAAATCCATACGAAAATCCATATAACTATCCAGGAGAAAGTTCTCATACAAATTATAATTTTGCACAAAAAAGAAAAAAATCTTATATAGACGAAGATCTACAAAGACAATTTGATTATAAATCTCCAACACTTACAGAAAGATATTTATACCAACAAGGAATGATTAGAAACAAGAAAGGTAAATGGGAACGTATACCTCCTCAATACATACCCAAAATACCAATAACTAGCATGAATGAAGAAGTTCTAAATATCGATTGTGAAACAGAAATAGATGATAGAATTCAAAACTGGAGTAACAGGCTAAGTGCTCAAATACAATTAATTGAAGAATTACGAGCATTACAACCGAGAGATTTACTCAATTTCATAATACACAAAACATCAGGAAATGTTTATAGATTTTTAGAATCTATAGATGAATTAGAATTATCAAGAATAGCAACAACTGATGCTATGATAACTTTTAAAAATATTGTAGCATGTATAGTACAAGAATTTACTGAAAGAATTCCAGGAAAAGAAGCATCAAATGAAGCTTTTAGAGAACACGCATATTGGAGAATAATTAATCTCAAAATATGTAACATGTGTTATCTAGATTCCTTCATATGCGAATTTTCTGATCAATATTATAAACTAGACCCTACAAGGCAAAAATCAGCTCTGGAAATGTTTTATAATAAACTTCCCGAATCTGTAGCAACAAAATTAAAAGATTCATATTCATCATTATTACAAGACGGTAACAAAATAATAGAAGATACTCTAGGAGCTAGAATTACTACATTAAGAGCATGGATTAGAAAAGAATGTTTACAAGAAACAGCTAAAAAAGAAGCACAAGTTGAACTTTGTTGTGAAAAACAATCCGATAAAGTAGGTAATTATGGATGCTCTCAAAAATCATATAAAAAACGAAAGAAAATATGGAAAAGAAAAACGTATAATCCGAAATATAAAATTTTTTATAAGAAGAATTCAAGACAAAATTATTTTAGAAATCGAAGACAACATCGTCAAAAATACAAAAAACAAGATGATTCTAAATATTGTCCATCTAATAAGAAAGACTGTAAATGTTGGTTATGCCACGAAGAAGGTCATTATGCAAACAAATGTCCAAAAAAAGGAGAGAAGAGAGGAACAGAAGTATTAAAAATAGCATATAATTTAGGTTATGAACCCCTTGAAGATTCAGATATTGACTCAGACATTGAAATATATGCATACACAGATACTAGTGATTATTCTAGTGATACATCTTCTGATTATGAATAAAAACATATCAACTGTACAATGTTTACCGGAGTTATATAACCCGGAAACAAAAGATTTTTTGATTATTGAAACAGATGCATCAGACGATACATGGGCAGGATGTATGAAGGCAATTCAGAATGGAAAAGAACTATTAGGATTAGATATTGACGGAATTCCAATTCCTCAATCTAATCTATCAAAATTAGCACTATGTATTGATGGAAGTCAAATTCCTCAATCTAACTCAGCATTATGTATTGATGGAAAGAAATTTCCTCAATCTGATTCATTACTATTAAATTCAGCACTACAAACATCAGAATTCGCTTTTTTAAGCAATGAGAATACATATGTTTTAAAAACAGAAAAATATAATTCAAAACTATGCAGATATGTTTCTGGAACATTTTCAGAAACAGAACAAAAATATAGCACTCATGAAAAAGAAATACTCGCATGTTTAAAAACTCTAAAAAAATGGAAGATTGATTTGTTGCAGACAAGATTTGAGTTATGAACAGACTCGAAATATGTAACAGGTTTCTGGAGATACAAATTACAAGAAGATTATTGTAGAGGTCGACTTATCCGTTGGCAGCTACAGCTATATCAATTTCACCCTTACATCAAGTATATAAAGAGTGAAAGTAATACATTCGCATACACACTTACTCGAGAATGGAAGGATTGATTAGACAAGCACAACTAGAGCACCAACAAAAAAGAGAACAAGTCATTTCACTAGAAAACCAACTAGCCGTTGCTAGAAAAGAAGAAGAAGAACTAGCAAACACCATAAAATACTTGACCCGAAATTCAAATTCAGAATCAACCTCAGAATCCACTAAAATGCCAACACAATCAAAACCATCAACACCTGTAAAGCCAACATCATCAACCTCAAAAACCCAAGCATCATCTTCACCTTCACCAGAAAAAAACCGAATTCACAAGAATACAAGAAGAACTTGAAGAAGTAGTCCAAAAATCAAGCATTGGAAAGAAAAAATGGTACGTTATTTTTAATGGACCATTTAGAGGCATCTACTCCGATTGGGCACTCGCAGGTCCTCACATAATAGGACAAAGCGTTACCCATAAAAGCTACACATCAAAAGAAGAAGCAAAGCAGGCACTAAATGAAGCATACAAAACAGTCACTACAGGAGAAGTTCAAAAATCCAAGAGATTTATTTCTCTTAATCAGCATCTACAAAACAAGACGGAGAAACTAAAAGGAATAGATTTAATCAGAAGTATTCCAACCACAAGAGAAAAAGAAGAAATGAAGAAACCATCAGTCGAGAAATTCCAAAGTTTTTGGAATAGTATTATACACTATGATGAAGTACAAGCAACCAAGTCTTTCTACCCAAAAGATAGAAGAATTGGTCCCAAAGTAATATTTTTACCAGGAGCAGCACCAATGGATGTCTACAATTATTATATTCATGGAATGGTAGATACGATCTACACTGACGGAGAAAGCACTAGGGCGTTCGAAGAATTTCCAATAAAAATTCAAAGAGTCATTAAAACATACAATGATCTTTTCGCCAAAGGAAGACCATTGTACCTCAGCATGCATTCAAGCTACCCAATATTTGACAAAGATCACAAGTTGCTAGTACCAGTAATAACTCTTGCAGAGTTAGGAGTTAGCACAAGGCACCTAGAAAGAGACGAAATACAACCAATAATGCCATCTACAGAGAATTTTGTTGCAGCATTAGCGGGAGTATTCTTCGCATCGATAAGACTCGGCACTGGACGAGGACAAAAATCAGAAATCAAAATTAATAATTTTAGCAACAATATGTTAATTTATTCAAATTATTCAGGAACAAAAATTACTGACGAACAGCAAAAGTTCTTATCAGATTTTGAAGAACCCTTTGAAAAATTCACAGGGCCATTAGCATCATTACCAGAAGAATTCAAGATGTCACTATGCCAGCACCTTTCACACGTACTAAGACATGCATGTGAATACTGTGCAGACACGCAAATGCAAGAATGAAGATTCGTTGCAGCAGCAAGAAGACACAAGAAAAAATGACAAAAGATCAAGAATTATTGAAGACGCGTGACAACAATTATGCACCAGGACAGCTGTATTCCATTATGGCTACTTTTGTAACTTTTTTTTTTTATAGTGGGTGAGTGTTGTAAAAAGTAGTTTGTATTTTAGCAATAATGTAAGGCCTATCGGCCACCTAGCCACGTAGCAATGTAAATTATTAGTGTCAATAATGTAGGAAGAGCTATTCATCCTACTTTATGTAACTATAAATAGAGGCCTTGCCTCAGTAATGAAAGTATGAGTTTTTAGAGTGAAAAACCATCGTGTTTTTAGAGAATGAAATTTCTCTCTCTCTCTGTTGAAGACATTGTCTTCTGAATAGCAGGGCTCATCAGTTGAAACGAACACATCGTTTCTGAATAGCTGATAACCAATTCGCATAGAAAGCGAATATCATCCATTATCATCAATTATCATACAATACAATCCAAATCATCATCATACTACCGTTCAATTATCAACAATTTTGATTCCAATATCATAACAAAACAAACAAACATCATGACCTACGATTCAATTCATCAAAATATGAATTCAATTTCATATACGAACGAAATCACACGGACCTACTCACCAATAATCGTTTCATCACGATTCAATTAATTAAAATTTTGCAGGTACTCATTCCGCTTATTATTCTGGTATCAGAGCGAGAAGAACGATCAAAGAACCATGTTTAAGAAGGATCAAGGAGCAAAGAACGAGAAGAAATATCAAGAACAAAGAAGGAACGATGTCAAACACAAAAAACCAAAATCAACAGTCATTAATTAATAACACTCAGGTATAAATCATCAACCAATCTATTATTAGAATTCATAATGTTTTCATACATTATTTTATTATGCTACGTATATAGTATTATTTTCTTTGTTACAATAAATCAATTAATAAAATTAGCTTTATATTGTTAAACTCTAGAAAATATATTAGACAATATGTCGAATTCATCAACTATAAATAAAGAAGATATGTCTATTATTCATGAACATGAAAATGAATCAGGATTTATGCTAGATACTATTATTAATAGAACAGCTATTAGAAGATCAAATTTCACACTATCAGAAAAACACAATTTTGATTACTCAAGATCACTTAGAGAATTATTTTCACGAAAGAATATAATATATTTTGGAAAAATCATTGGAGAAGAACCAATTCCTATTGAACAAACAAAAGGAGATATTATTATTCCTATAATCAATAAACAACAAATCAACAATAGAATAAAACAAATGAATGAAAAAGATAGAAGTAAAATAGCATATATTCATATATCAACTATAAAAGTAATATTAAAAAGCACATTTATGGGTTGTAACACACACCTATTGAACTAGAATTAAGAGATGATAGAATTATCAATAAAGAAGAAAGTATTATTGCTAGAGGCAAAGGAAACTTAGCCGAAGGTAAAATAAAATTTGATGTCAATATACAAATGGGATTAATGAGTGTGATAAAAAGTAGTTTGTATTTTAGCAATTATGTAAAGGCAATAATGTAAGGCCTGTCGGCCACCTAGTGTAAATCTATACTACATATAATGCATGGATGAATCTCTCTCCTCTTGGTCTTAAAATTAAGACTTACAAGATATAATGCTTATTGTACAATACACAAAGCACTATTAATGAACTTTCTCATAAATCTTAATTTTAAGACTTACAAGTGTTAAAGCTTAATGTACAAAATACAAAGCACTATTAATTTGGTCAAGATATTTAATGTAGTCAATTAATTAACAGGTCAATAAATACAATTAATGTAGTTATTAAAACACCCCTTACATAAGAAATACAAATTATCAAGCATATTGTACAATCAACTTAAACACAATTCCTGCATTAAATGTTACTAATACAAATAATAAAACACGTTATAGAAATATTCAAGCACGAACGGTCAACGGGCCAAATGGGCTCGAGCTCGAACGGGCACTGGCCAAACGGGCACTGGTCAAACGGGCTCATGTTATAAGAATGACATTAAAAAAGACCCAAAAAGACGACATAAATTCCTTAGTTAAGGAGTTGAAATACGTCACATGAAATTCTTGATATGCGTAAATTTATTATCAAAAATAACATAATAAACTAAAATACATGATTCACCGGAAAATATTAATTTATGGTACCCGGCGCCGCAACGCGCGGGTACCCTGCTAGTTATTAATAATGTAGGAAGAACTATTCATCCTACTTTATGTAACTATAAATAGAGGCCTTGCCTCAGTAATGAAAGTATGAGTTTTTAGAGTGAAAAACTGATTGGCTCCGAAATAGTCAACTTAAATCAACCACGGATGTGGTCAAACAAAGTCAAACCAATTGAGAACACAATGCAATTATCCAAGGAGTATAGTTTTATCCCCGGGTCGTTTAAGTCCCAGCGAGATGCGAAATTGTGCTTAAAAACGGATCGCGATCAAGTGTTATTGAACAGAAAAGGGATTATGGTTTTGATTACACTAAGGAGATAAGAAAATAGCTTTAACCAAGCTATATAAACAAGAACTGGAAACCAAATTACTTAAAAACGTTTTAAAACTAAAAGACGTACGTTTAAATTTAAATAAATGTAAACGTACGAAATAAAAAGTGAGATTTAAGAAATAAAAAGCCTACGGATATGAAATTTATATTTTTACAACCCTAATAATAAAAGAAAATTATTGGAAAAAGAAAATTATTTATTTTACTTATTAATTAATTATTATTAATTAAAAACTATTTAATAATTATTTAAACTAATTAAAATTCTAATAAATACTAAAAGATCAAAGAAAAATCTGAAAATTTTTCTATAAATACTTTGAAGTAATAAAAAGATAAGAAAATTATAAAAATGAAAATTACTTAATTAAAATTTAAAAAGATAAATTCTATTAAATAGAAGCTATCACTATATTTATGTTTTTGGTTTTTCTTAAGGACTAAAAATATAATTCTATTTTTCCTAGATTAGAAATGACAAAATAAAATTATCAAAATTGGATTTATATTTTTCTGATTAATATTCTATTTATTATGATTTAATTACTATTTTAAATATTTTTTAATTATTTTAAATTCTAATAAATACTAAACAAACTCAGAAAATTATGAAACTTTTTCTATAATTATCCTATGGTGACAGAAACTTATGAAAATTATAAAATCAGAAAGTGCTTAAGTAAAAAGCAGAAAAATAAGCTAAAAAGCTCAAGCTTCTTAAATAGAAGCTATCACCTTCTAAAAAGTGGTTTTTATCAAAAACTTTAAACTACAAACTTGTTTAACTACTGAAAGTAGACAACTTTAATGAAGAAAAAAATTTTGAAACCTAAAAAATAAGCAGTTTGGAACTTAAAAACTTAACAGCCAAGCTTTTGAGCTTGATGAGCTAAAAGCTTGAAAATAAGCTAAAACTTATGGAACAAAGATGAAATGTACTGAGATACTTGTGAATGAGTTAAAGACACCAAGAAAAGCCAGGCTTATAAGCCACAAAAGCTCAAAAATAAGCCAAAGGCTTATTGAGTCTGCTGATGTGCTTGTGGAGCAGGGCAAATTTGCCTGTTTTGCAGGCCTGATTTAGGGGTTCAGATGAGCTTTAAAAATCACAAGAAAATTTAGAGATATAGATAAGCTGGGTGAGCTTATTATCCCAAGAGATCAGCTTGTGAGGACTTGTGATGAGTGAATTAAAAATTCTACTAGGGCTGCAAAAACCACAAAATCTGATAAAATTGTTGCTGATGTGGTATTGTGATATGCAGACTAGCACAGACAAGGCACCAAGGTTTTTGGCACACACTAATATGATCCAAAGTGACACAGAAATACAAACTTTATGGACAAAACAAGCTTGTATCAGCTTGTGGCTTATATGAGCAAATAGTAACCTGAAATTTCCACAGACAAAGCCAAAGGGCTAAATCTAGCTATCTGACTTATTTGACCTTGAAATTAGCTTATATTGGCTTACTTAAGCTTGATCAAAGTTGGCTAATAGGTAAATACACAGTAACTAGTTGGTTTGACTGGTTTGACCTGCTAAACCAAACACCCCTTTATGGGTTGTCTGTTTTGGTTTTTAATTGAAAAAGGGTTATATTAAGCTAAAATATGAACTCTAATAGTACAAACAAGTGAATTAAGCTATGAAACTTGACTAGTAACTGAAAAAGAAACAATATAATTAAGCTAGCTTATAAAAACTATTTTTGGCTTTTATATGTGTTTTAAGTGAAACAAAGAAAAACTTACTAAACTACTAACACAACTAATCAGAATACTTAGAAACTATTTATGATCAGTAAATAACAAAGATAAGCTAAAAATAAGCTAAGCAACAGTAAACTAAGTAAATTGAATAAGACTTGAAATTTTGCTTACAACTGTGGTGACTTGTGATACAAAGAACTAGGACTGGAACAACTCTCTAGCTTGTTAACACAAGCTAGAAAACACTACTAAGCCTTCCTTTATAGCTTATTATACCCCAGATAGCTTATTTATCCAAACTTTGACTTTTCTTTGACTTTTTCCATTGCTTTAAGTTAAGACTGAATTATACTATATAAGTTTACAAAAAACTATATAAAGCTTCAATAAACTTATAACAGGGTACTTTGGAGCTTATGTGAGCTTGTGGATGGAATTTGAACTTAATTAGATTAGCAGTGATCATGAAATTTAAACAACACTGATTTTCAATACAAAATATATTGAAATTGGAATATTACAACTGAATTAAACATGAATTACAACTAATAACTTGGAATTACAAGATTATACTAACTGAAATAAAAATACGATTTAGCTAAAAATTAACTACTTACTTTTTTTTCTATTACACAGTCCTATTAATACTAAAAACATCTGGGATAATCTCTGTCGACATCACTGATCACTTCCACACCTTTGGATTACACTCAATCAATCTCAATCGTCCACTTGCAATTTTGGCGCCAAAAAGTCTTGCAAGTGTTTGAGCAGGTTTTTGTAATTAAGAATTTTTGGTGATATGTGGAGGTGGAGGGGAGAGATTAGTGACTGGGGTGATGAGGTAGAGGTGAAAGGTGGCCAAAAACCACCTGGTTTCAGGTATGGTGGTTTTGGCGGGGTTGTGTGAAAGGGATGATGGGTTTGACCAGGGTCAAACCCTGGTATTAGTTAAGTTGGGGTTGGGCCGGGTTTATTAAATAAAGGGTTGGGTTGGTTGTGTTTTGGGTTTAGTTTAATTTAGGGGATCCGGATTTGGTTTGTAGCTTAAATACAACAAGGACCAAAAGTGTAATTTTCTGAATAATGAAGGGCTGATGTTGCACTTTTCCAAAGTTACTCCAAAGGACCAATTTTGCCAAGTTTCAAAGTACAAGGACCATGAAACATATTTTTCCATTTTAAAACACCCGGGGACTTGTTTTGTCATTTTTAAAACCCCAGGGACTAAAACTGCCATTTGTTTAAAAGTTTCATTCAAGGACTAATTTTGCCAAGTTTGAATATTTCAGGGACCTTGAATGATAAGATTCCACTTTTTTAGATTCTAGGGACTAGATTTGCCAAATTATGAAAGTTCAGGGACTAAAATGCAAATTATGCCATTTATTGTTTGTTTTTCCCTGAAACTTATAAAAACACAGTCAGATGATATTTTTATACATTTTTAGACCTTTTAAAGTGTTTTTGACTGTTTATGTAGCTCAAATGTGAAAGAAATGATGAGTATTTACACACTCATCAATCCCCCACACTAAACTATTGCTACTCCCTAGCAATCTTTTATGAAGTTTTTAATGGATGTATCTCTTTACCAGAAGCCATCACCTCTGGAGTAGCCAAATGTTTCAGTTCAAGTAAGAACTATGGTACACTGATAACCATGTGATTTTGAGCAAATCACCAGCTGTAAACGGTTTTGGTTTGTCTTTACCAGAAGCCGTTTGCTTCTGGACTAGCCATTGTTTTAGTATGTGATACTTTGGCACAATGATAACCAAATGATTTTGAGCAAACCATCAGCTTTCAACGGGTTTGATTTGTCTTTACCAGAAGCCGTTTGCTTCTGGACTAGCCAGCTCTTAGATAAATTACAACTATTATCTTTGGTGAGCTGATTACCAATTATGGTATTCCAAAGCCTTTACCACAAGCCATAACCTTGCGGGCTAGCCAACTCTTTACTTATAAAGATATGGTGAGTCGAAAACCATACAATTTTTGGCAAATTGCAAGCCATAAACGGATTTGATATATCTTTACCAAGAGCCGTTTGCTCCTGGATTAGCCAATCCTTATGTGGGTTAGACATGGCGGACTGATAACCATTTTCTGAGTTCTAAGTGAGAAAAAATTTTAAAATTTTGGCTAAAATGGGGGTGCTAGATGATACATTTGATAAAATTCGCTAGAATTTCCCCCCCCCCCCACACTTAGAACTGAATATTGCCCTCAATATTCAAAGAACCGGCTGTTAAACCAATACTTAGAACGTGAAAGGGAAATACTGATAGCCTTTTATTTCATATAGTTATTTATTTTATTTTTAATTAATTTGCATTTAAGCCGTTAAGGCATGCAAATTCCCTCTTTTTTTTTTTTTTGAATTATTTACATATATACAACCTGTGGGGCATCTCCCCCACACTTAGATGGTAGAAAATAGAAAGAAGTCAGAAATATGGGTGAAAACCCATATGGTGCGGGCTAATGTTTTTTATCACCGAGTCACTAGCTTGACTCGACCCCGAATTAAGTTGATTCCTCCCGAACAGTCAGGTTTATCACGCAAGCTAACCGCTTGTGAACGGCCAACTGTAATAAAGTGTTCCTGAACAGCCCGGGAGAAAAAGCAATTTAAAAGTCTACGGGGAAGTAAGTGGAAGAGACCATCTCCCCCACACTAGGTGGTAGAAAAGAGAAAGAAAACAGAGACACGGGTGAGAACCCATGTTTTGCTAATGTTTTTGATCACCGAGTCACTAGCTTGACTCGATCCCCGCATTCATTGGTTCTTGGGGAAAGTTTGAAGATCCGGGACAACCATAAATGGTATGTCCTCTCAAAAGTAGTGTTTTAATCGATGACCATTCACTTTGAAATTTGGTCCGTCATTTTGAGATAACTCAACGGTACCATATGGATAAACTTTTGTAACAGTGAATGGACCAGACCAACGGGATTTGAGTTTTCCCGAGAAAATCTTCAATCTTGAATTGAAAAGAAGGACTCGATCACCAACGTTGAAAACGCGGTTCTTGATTTTTGAGTCATTAATCTTCTTTGTCTTTTCTTTATAAATTAAAGAGTTCTCGTAAGATTGATCACGCAGTTCATTTAATTTATTCATTTGAACTTTTCGGTGATCACCCGCAGTTTGAAGGTCAAAGTTAGCATGTTTCAAGGCCCAGTAGGCTTTGTGCTCTAATTCGATCGGTAGATGACATGCCTTTTCGTACACAAGCTTGTAAGGTGTACACCCGATGGGTGTTTTGTAAGCTGTACGAAAGGCCCATAGTGCATCATCCAACTTATCCGACCAGGATGCACGATTTTCTCCTACAGTCCTTTCCAAGATTCTTTTGATACCCCGATTTGAAACTTCAACTTGCCCACTTGTTTGTGGGTGATACGCAGTGGAAAGACGGTGAGTTACACCATACTTTTGCATGACTTTATCAAATTTGTCATTACAGAAATGCGTACCACGATCACTGATTATAGCACGTGGAGTTCCAAAACGGGCAAAAAGAGCTTTAAGGAATTTTACAACAACTCGGGCATCATTAGTGGGTAAAGCTTTTGCTTCAACCCATTTTGACAAATAGTCAACAGCCACGAGAATGTATTTGTTTCCTCGAGATGATGGAAATGGCCCCATAAAGTCAATGCCCCAGACATCAAAGATTTCACAGACTTGAATTGCATTTTGTGGCATTTCATTTCGTTGTGAAATATTTCCGTGACGCTGACAAGCTTCACAAGTTTTTATGAGATCTTGGGCATCCTTATAGATTGTGGGCCAATAAAAGCCGGAATCAAACACCTTTTTGGCGGTGTAGTTTGGACTATGATGGCCCCCCGTGGGTCCAGCATGGCAAGCTTTGAGAATGTCAATAGCTTCCTGTCCGTACACACACCGTCGGATGACTTGATCCGCACAGATTTTGAACAAGTAGGGGTCGTCCCAAAAATAATGTTTAACATCCTTGAAGAATTTATTCTTCTGTTGGGTCGACATCCCTTTCACAATGAAGTTACCCGCATGGTAATTTGCGAAGTCAGCAAACCATGGGGTAGTAGAATCTCCTCGAAAAGTAACCGCATTGAGTGTCTCGAGAGGAAATGTTTCATTTATTTCCTTTTTCTCGAAAACATCTTGGTGTGGGTTCTCTAATCGGGATAAATGATCAGCAGGTAGGTTCTCTGCTCCTTTTTTATCACGTATAATGATATCAAATTCTTGCAGGAGGAGAACCCAACGGAGTAATCTCGGCTTTGCATCTTGTTTTGCAAAGAGATATTTGAGAGCCGAGTGATCCGTATACACTACACATTTTGTCAAGATCAAATATGGCCGAAACTTCTCAAAGGCATACACCACAGCCAATAATTCTTTTTCTGTAGTGGTGTAATGAGTTTGAGCTTCAGTCATTGTTTTACTTGCGTAGTGAATAGGCTGAAAATGTTTGGCTTTTCGTTGCCCCAGGACTGCACCGATAGCAAAATCACTTGCATCGCACATGAGTTCAAAGGGAAAATCCCAGTCGGGGGCAACTAGAATGGGTGCCTCAGTAAGCTTTTTCTTTAATATGTCAAAAGCTTTGATGCACTCTGGTGAGAAGATAAAAGGAGCATCCTTTTCAAGGAGATGAGTCATAGGCCGGGCGATTTTAGAAAAATCTTGTATGAATCTACGATAGAAACCGGCATGACCCAGAAAACTCCTAATACCTTTGACAGTAGTGGGATGAGGTAATTTACCAATGACATCAACTTTAGCTCTGTCAACCTCAATCCCGTTCTTTGATATCTTATGGCCGAGGACAATGCCCTCTCTGACCATAAAATGACTTTTCTCCCAATTTAGACAAAAATTGGTGTCTTTACACCTTTTCAACATGTTTTCTAAATTGGAGAGACATGCTTGGAACGAATCTCCAATGACCGAGAAGTCATCCATAAAGACCTCCATTGTTTTACCGATCATGTCGGTAAATATAGCCATCATACACCTCTGGAACGTGCCTGGAGCATTACATAAGCCGAAAGGCATACGTTTATAAGCAAAGGTTCCATAAGGGCACGTGAAGGTAGTCTTTTCTTGATCTTGTGGATCAATGGGAATTTGGAAGTAACCCGAGAAACCATCAAGGAAACAATAGTACTCGTTCCCTGCTAATCTCTCGAGCATCTGATCCATAAAAGGTAGAGGAAAATGGTCTTTACAGGTGGCATCATTTAACTTACGATAGTCAATGCAAACACGCCACCCCGTAACCAATCGAGTTGGAATCAACTCATTTTCATCATTTGTGACAACAGTCATGCCACCCTTTTTTGGAACACAGTGAATGGGACTAACCCAAGGACTATCAGAGATGGGATAAATCAATCCTGCATCAAGAAGTTTGAGAACCTCCTGTTTGATAACATCGTGGATTTTAGGATTCACCCTTCTTTGATGTTGGACTGCTGGTTTAAAGTCATCCTCCATTAAAATCTTGTGAGTACAAAATTCAGGGTCAATACCCTTTATGTCGGAGAGTTTCCAAGCAATTGCTTGCTTGTGTGACTTTAAGACCTTTATGAGAGCAGTCTTTTCCTCATCACTTAAATCTTTAGCAATAATGACGGGTAATTTATCATCACCCTCCAAAAATGCGTACTCAAGATGAGGTGGTAAGTCTTTGAGTTCAACCTCAGGAAATTCATCAGTTTTCTCAACTGATTTGATTTCCTCATTATGAAGTTCAACGGGAGGGAGTGGAGGAGAATTGTCCTGATTTAACAATGTCTCAAGAAGAAGAATATCTCCCTCCAAATCAATCTCAGCGTCATCAATCCCCTCTAGGAATGAATCACATTTGAGAAAATCATCGATCTCTTCCAGATTGAAATCACTTCCCTCAAACGGAGTGAGAGAAGGGGAAGAGTCGGAAATGCCAGGTAAAGAAGATGTGGTGGTATCCCCACTCACAGAATTATGAGAATAACCAAGAAACTCTTGAGAGTACTCCTCTGAAACAATATCAATGACATCGATTCGGTTAACCGATTCAGAATCGTAATTTGAGGAGTACCTCGAAGTTTGATCGAGGTTAAAGGTAACAGCTTCATGACCCACACGTAATGTGATTTCATGCTCAAATACATCTATGAGAGCACGGCCCGTTCTTAGGAATCCTCTTCCAAGAATGAGAGGAACCCTGGAATCAGCATCGAAATCAACAACCACAAAGTCAGCTGGAAAATGGAACTTTCCTACTTTCACAAATACGTCCTTAGCAATGCCAAGAGGACGAGATATTGAACGATCTGCAAGCTCAAGAGTCATGCAGGTAGGAGTAAGTTCAGGAAGAGAAAGTTTCTTCCATACTGATTTAGGCATCAGGTTGATGCTTGCACCAAGATCGGCCAAGGCATAGCATTCAACCATTCCTGGAAAGACACAAGGTAGTAGAAACCTTCCAGGATCTCCAAGCTTCTCGGGAAGCTTTTTCAAGATAACTGCTGAGCAGTTCTCATTTAATGGAGTCTTTGCCATTTCAAACAGTTTTTCCTTGTTGCTTAACAAGTGTTTGATTGTGGATGCAAACTTGGGCATCAGAATGATAGCGTCCACAAAGCTTATGTCAAAGTGTAATTCTTGAAAAATTTGGAAGAATTTATCCATTTGTTGACTAGCTTTTTCGCGGAGCTTTTGCTCATTTAAACGTGATGGGTAGGGAATAGAAGTTTTGGATTTAGGGTTTTCAACCGGGGTTTCAGGATGTTCAAAGACAACTTGAGGTTTAGTCTTGGGTTTCGGGACAATTTGAGGTTGGACGTTGTTGGTATCTCCGTTATTGGTAGGAAATACCTGGTCCTTAGTCACCTCAGGCTCACTTCCCACTACCTTGGGGAAAGAAGAAGAAGTGGTAGTGGAAACAGTGGGTCCCTCATATGAAACACCACTTCGGGTTGTGATCGCCTTAACATCGCCCTTCGGGTTAGCGATCGTGTTGCTCGGAAGTTTTCCTGAGCCCGAAGGTTGATCATTTAAAGATTTTTTAATCTCTGAGATCTGGCTGACCAACAACCTGTTTGTGTCCTCTTGAGCTTTCATAAATTGCCTCAACAACTCATCAGATGATGGATGTTGGGCTGGAATGGCTTGATGTTGATTAGGAAAATTTTGCATTCGGTTATTTTGATTATAACCTTGATGTTGAAAATTCCCTTGATTTGGATTACCATTTCCCTGAAAATGATTTCCCTGGTTGGAATTGTTTCGGTTAAAGTTTCCTTGGTGTTGGAAACCTTGATTTTGTTCAGAATTGAAATTCCCTTGGTTTTGATAACCTTGGTTCATTCGAGGTTGATTTTGGTTCCGGTTTTGCAAATTCTGGTTCTGATTAAAACCGGGTGGTCCTTGGTAGGTGCTAGCTCGGTATGGTTCCATTTGAGGACGGTATTGATTACCTCCCTGATTTGAAGTACCGGCTATAGCATTAACTTCAAAAGGACTACCATCGGTGGCAGTACAGTCGTAGTATGCGTGAGGGCCACCACAAGTAACACAGACTTCCACTTTCTTCACTTCAGCATGTGAAGGAGTTTGTGTGAAAGTGACTTTCTTTTGGCTTGAGAGAACTAAAGCTTGAATAGCATCCGTGAGTTTGTCAATCTTAGCATCGGTGCTAGAAGAACTCACGGGAGATGAAGTAGAAGGACCGGCACTAGCCTGAGAATGATATGGCTTTGTTTGTGCAGTACGGACCTTAGACTTATTTTCAATAATCGCTAAAGCTTCTTTGACAGTTCTGCTCAAAAAGTTACCTCCTGAGGAGGCATTGAGAGAATCTTGGTCAGATTGGCTCACTCCATTATAGAAAGTGTCGATTTGCATCAACTCGGTAAAACCATGATGAGGACATTTACGAAGCAATTCTTTGAAACGATCCCACGCGTCACTAAACGATTCATCAAATCTTTGTGTAAATTTGATGATTTCATTTTTAAGACTTGTCGTTCTAGACGGTGGAAAAAATTCATTTACAAACTTTGTAACTAAGTCCTCCCATGTCTCAATTGAACGAGGGGGTTGTTTCTCAAGCCATATCCGGGCTTGTCCCTCGAGAGAAAATGGGAATAGAAGAAGTTTGATTGAGCTAGACGGGATGTTTTTGTATTTGATGGTAGATGTAATCTTGTTAAACCATCGAATGTGAGCATGAGGATCATCCCTGTCAAAACCGTAGAATTGGCTAGAGGTTACAAGATTCAGTAACCCGGTTTTGAGCTCAAAACTCTCAGCTACAATAGCTGGAACAACAATGGCATCTCCATAACCCTCGATGGGTGCTTGGAGAAGCTCATTCATCGGCAAATCTGCCATGACGACAGAATCAGTACGTTCCTCAGATACGACTGATGGAGCAGAACGTCTACGGCGCCTTCGAGGTATGTTTCCAAGCTCACGGAGAGGGCTTGATGACCTAGAAGAACGAGTGCGCATGCACTAAGACGAGTCTAAGAATCCTTTATAGTGGAGGAAACTCAGAAAAGGGTAAGAAGATTCTTTTTGGATTTTATTTATTTATTGAGAAGTGAAGATGAAAACAAAATTTTTCAATTAAAATCAAGATCGAGAAAAAACACAAGTGAACTTAAACCAATAATCAACAGGCGTACGGTAGCTCTCTAACTGACAAACGCACAGAGTGGCGGAGAAGCAAAGGTGGGCAGTTACGCTCCTTAAAAACCCGCTTCTTTCAGTCCGACAATTTAATGTCAGACTATCCTAGAACCTCCGTTAGAGTTTGTTTATCAATTAAAGGTGAGCCGATATTCGCAAGTGATAAAAAGGCAAGTTTTATATCTTTGGTTTGGGAACTTATTATGGCCGCACCCCCAGTTAGGTAGTGCTCAGTCTTGGTTCTCGATGGTTAATTTTTATTATTTGTTTATTATTTAACAAAGAAAATGGAAAATATTTTTGATGTTTTTATTTTTTATATGATATTATATATAGAAAAGAAAAGAAAATATTTTTGTTTTTTTTATATGGTTTTATGGGAAATAAGAATACGATATTTTTGGTGCTTGATCCGTTAAATGAGTTAACTTCACAAGCGTTTTGCTTTATATATGATAAATATACAAGAGAGAGAAGATATTCACAGATTGGGGTTCAAAGACACGATACTGCAAAACGTTTAGAACACGCAGCACACCTCCCCGGCAGCGGCGCCAAAATTTGATTGGCTCCGAAATAGTCAACTTAAATCAACCACGGATGTGGTCAAACAAAGTCAAACCAATTGAGAACACAATGCAATTATCCAAGGAGTATAGTTTTATCCCCGGGTCGTTTAAGTCCCAGCGAGATGCGAAATTGTGCTTAAAAACGGATCGCGATCAAGTGTTATTGAACAGAAAAGGGATTATGGTTTTGATTACACTAAGGAGATAAGAAAATAGCTTTAACCAAGCTATATAAACAAGAACTGGAAACCAAATTACTTAAAAACGTTTAAAACTAAAAGACGTACGTTTAAATTTAAATAAACGTAAACGTACGAAATAAAAAGTGAGATTTAAGAAATAAAAAGCCTACGGATATGAAATTTATATTTTTACAACCCTAATAATAAAAGAAAATTATTGGAAAAAGAAAATTATTTATTTTACTTATTAATTAATTATTATTAATTAAAAACTATTTAATAATTATTTAAACTAATTAAAATTCTAATAAATACTAAAAGATCAAAGAAAAATCTGAAAATTTTTCTATAAATACTTTGAAGTAATAAAAAGATAAGAAAATTATAAAAATGAAAATTACTTAATTAAAATTTAAAAAGATAAATTCTATTAAATAGAAGCTATCACTATATTTATGTTTTTGGTTTTTCTTAAGGACTAAAAATATAATTCTATTTTTCCTAGATTAAAAATGACAAAAGAAAATTATGAAAATTGGATTTATATTTTTCTGATTAATATTCTATTTATTATGATTTAATTACTATTTTAAATATTTTTTAATTATTTTAAATTCTAATAAATACTAAACAAACTCAGAAAATTATGAAACTTTTTCTATAATTATCCTATGGTGACAGAAACTTATGAAAATTATAAAATCAGAAAGTGCTTAAGTAAAAAGCAGAAAAATAAGCTAAAAAGCTCAAGCTTCTTAAATAGAAGCTATCACTTTCTAAAAAGTGGTTTTTATCAAAAACTTTAAACTACAAACTTGTTTAACTACTGAAAGTAGACAACTTTAATGAAGACAAAAATTTTGAAACCTAAAAAATAAGCAGTTTGGAACTTAAAAGCTTAACAGCCAAGCTTTTGAGCTTGATGAGCTAAAAGCTTGAAAATAAGCTAAAACTTATGGAACAAAGATGAAATGTACTGAGATACTTGTGAATGAGTTAAAGACACCAAGAAAAGCCAGGCTTATAAGCCACAAAAGCTCAAAAATAAGCCAAAGGCTTATTGAGTCTGCTGATGTGCTTGTGGAGCAGGGCAAATTTGCCTGTTTTGCAGGCCTGATTTAGGGGTTCAGATGAGCTTTAAAAATCACAAGAAAATTTAGAGATATAGATAAGCTGGGTGAGCTTATTATCCCAAGAGATCAGCTTGTGAGGACTTGTGATGAGTGAATTAAAAATTCTACTAGGGCTGCAAAAACCACAAAATCTGATAAAATTGTTGCTGATGTGGTATTGTGATATGCAGACTAGCACAGACAAGGCACCAAGGTTTTTGGCACACACTAATATGATCCAAAGTGACACAGAAATACAAACTTTATGGACAAAACAAGCTTGTATCAGCTTGTGGCTTATATGATCAAATGGTAACCTGAAATTTCCACAGACAAAGCCAAAGGGCTAAATCTAGCTATCTGACTTATTTGACCTTGAAATTAGCTTATATTGGCTTACTTAAGCTTGATCAAAGTTGGCTAATAGGTAAATACACAGTAACTAGTTGGTTTGACTGGTTTGACCTGCTAAACCAAACACCCCTTTATGGGTTGTCTGTTTTGGTTTTTAATTGAAAAAGGGTTATATTAAGCTAAAATATGAACTCTAATAGTACAAGCAAGTGAATTAAGCTATGAAACTTGACTAGTAACTGAAAAAGAAACAATATAATTAAGCTAGCTTATAAAAACTATTTTTGGCTTTTATATGTGATTTAAGTGAAACAAAGAAAAACTTACTAAACTATTAACACAACTAATCAGGAATACTTAGAAACTATTTATGATCAGTAAATAACAAAGATAAGCTAAAAATAAGCTAAGCAACAGTAAACTAAGTAAATTGAATAAGACTTGAAATTTTGCTTACAACTGTGGTGACTTGTGATACAAAGAACTAGGACTGGAACAACTCTCTAGCTTGTTAACACAAGCTAGAAAACACTACTAAGCCTTCCCTTATAGCTTATTATACCCCAGATAGCTTATTTATCCAAACTTTGACTTTTCTTTGACTTTTTCCATTGCTTTAAGTTAAGACTGAATTATACTATATAAGTTTACAAAAAACTATATAAAGCTTCAATAAACTTATAACAGGGTACTTTGGAGCTTATGTGAGCTTGTGGATGGAATTTGAACTTACTTAGATTAGCAGTGATCATGAAATTTAAACAACACTGATTTTCAATACAAAATATATTGAAATTGGAATATTACAACTGAATTAAACATGAATTACAACTAATAACTTGGAATTACAAGATTATACTAACTGAAATAAAAATACGATTTAGCTAAAAATTAACTACTTACTTTTTTTTCTATTACACAGTCCTATTAATACTAAAAACATCTGGGATAATCTCTGTCGACATCACTGATCACTTCCACACCTTTGGATTACACTCAATCAATCTCAATCGTCCACTTGCAATTTTGGCGCCAAAAAGTCTTGCAAGTGTTTGAGCAGGTTTTTGTAATTAAGAATTTTTGGTGATATGTGGAGGTGGAGGGGAGAGATTAGTGACTGGGGTGATGAGGTGGAGGTGAAAGGTGGCCAAAAACCACCTGGTTTCAGGTATGGTGGTTTTGGCGGGGTTGTGTGAAAGGGATGATGGGTTTGACCAGGGTCAAACCCTGGTATTAGTTAAGTTGGGGTTGGGCCGGGTTTATTAAATAAAGGGTTGGGTTGGTTGTGTTTTGGGTTTAGTTTAATTTAGGGGATCCGGATTTGGTTTGTAGCTTAAATACAACAAGGACCAAAAGTGTAATTTTCTGAATAATGAAGGGCTGATGTTGCACTTTTCCAAAGTTACTCCAAAGGACCAATTTTGCCAAGTTTCAAAGTACAAGGACCATAAAACATATTTTTCCATTTTAAAACACCCGGGGACTTGTTTTGTCATTTTTAAAACCCCAGGGACTAAAACTGCCATTTGTTTAAAAGTTTCATTCAAGGACTAATTTTGCCAAGTTTGAATATTTCAGGGACCTTGAATGATAAGATTCCACTTTTTTAGATTCTAGGGACTAGATTTGCCAAATTATGAAAGTTCAGGGACTAAAATGCAAATTATGCCATTTATTGTTTGTTTTTTCCCTGAAACTTATAAAAACACAGTCAGATGATATTTTTATACATTTTTAGACCTTTTAAAGTGTTTTTGACTGTTTATGTAGCTCAAATGTGAAAGAAATGATGAGCATTTACACACTCATCAAAAACCATCGCGTTTTTAGAGAATGAAATTTCTCTCTCTCTGTTGAAGACATTGTCTTCTGAATAGTAGGGCTCATCAGTTGAAACGAACACATCGTTTCTGAATAGCTGATAACCAATTCGCATAGAAAGCGAATATCATCCATTATCATCAATCATCCTACAATAAAATCCAAATCATCATCATACTACCGTTCAATTATCAACAATTTTTTGATTCCAATATCATAACAAAACAAACAAACATCATGACCAATGATTCAATTCATCAAAATATGAATTCAATTTCGTATACGAACGAAATCACACGGACCTACTCACCAATAATCGTTTCATCACGATTCGATTAATTAAATTTTTGCAGGTACTCATTCCGCGTTATCATTCTGGTATCAAAGCGAGAAGAACGATCAAAGAACCATGTTTAAGAAGGATCAAGGAGCAAAGAACGAGAATAAATATCAAGAACAAAGAAGGAACGATGTCAAACACAAACAACCAAAATCAACAATCATTAATTAATAACACTCAGGTTTCTGGAGATACAAATTACAAGAAGATTATTGTAGAGGTCGACTCATCCGTTGGCAGCTACAGCTACATCAATTTCACCCTTACATCAAGTATATAAAGAGTGAAAGTAATACATTCGCAGACACACTTACTCGAGAATGGAAGGATTGATTAGACAAGCACAACTAGAGCACCAACAAAAAAGAGAACAAGTCATTTCACTAGAAAACCAACTAGCCGTTGCTAGAAAAGAAGAAGAAGAACTAGCAAACACCATAAAATACTTGACCCGAAATTCAAATTCAGAATCAACCTCAGAATCCACTAAAATGCCAACACAATCAAAACCATCAACACCTGTAAAGCCAACATCATCAACCTCAAAAACCCAAGCATCATCTTCACCTTCACCAGAAAAAACCGAATTCACAAGAATACAAGAAGAACTTGAAGAAGTAGTCCAAAATTCAAGTATTGGAAAGAAAAAATGGTACGTTATTTTTAATGGACCATTTAAAGGCATTTACTCCGATTGGGCACTCGCAGGTCCTCACATAATAGGACAAAGCGTTACCCATAAAAGCTACACATCAAAAGAAGAAGCAAAGCAGGCACTAAACGAAGCATACAAAACAGTCACTACAGGAGAAGTTCAAAAATCCAAGAGATTTATTTCTCTTAATCAGCATCTACAAAACAAGACGGAGAAACTAAAAGGAATAGATTTAATTAGAAGTATTCCAACCACAAGAGAAAAAGAAGAAATGAAGAAACCATCGGTCGAGAAATTCCAAAGTTTTTGGAACAGTATTATACACTATGATGAAGTACAAGCAACCAAGTCTTTCTACCCAAAAGATAGAAGAATTGGTCCCAAAGTAATATTTTTACCAGCAGCAGCACCAATGGATGTCTACAATTATTATATTCATGGAATGGTAGATACAATTTACACCGACGGAGAAAGCACTAGGAGTTTGAAGAATTTCCAACAAAAATTCAAAGAGTCATTAAAACATACAATGATCTTTTCGCCAAAGGAAGACCATTGTACCTCAGCATGCATTCAAGTTACCCAATATTTGACAAAGATCACAAGTTGCTAGTACCAGTAATAACTCTTGCAGAGTTAGGAGTTAGCACAAGGCACCCAGAAAGAGACGAAATACAACCAATAATGCCATCTACAGAGAATTTCGTTGCAGCATTAGCGGGAGTATTCTTCGCATCGATAAGACTCGGCACTGGACGAGGACAAAAATCAGAAATCAAAATTAATAATTTTAGCAACAATATGTTAATTTATTCAAATTATACAGGAACGAAAATTACTGACGAACAGCAAAAGTTCTTATCAGATTTTGAAGAACCCTTTGAAAAATTCACAGGGCCATTAGCATCATTACCAGAAGAATTCAAGATGTCACTATGCCAGCACCTTTCACACGTACCAAGACATGCATGTGAATACTGTGCAGACACGCAAATGCAAGAATGAAGATTCATTGCAGCCGCAAGAAGACTGATGAAGCGAAAAGTGTACCGCTTTTAAGGGGTCATTTAAGCCCTAAATCGTATTTATTTGATCAAATATTGCCCTAAATCGTTCCTTTTGTCATTTTAGGTACTTTTGAGAAGAAATCTGGAAAAGGAAGCATTTTGGACGTTTTTGGAGCATAAAAGTGAAGAAAACGACAAAGTCTCAAAATCTTGCTGGAAGTTACCTTTGACGGCGTCAGGATTAACCCTGGACGGCGTCATGACTTGGCAAAAGTGGTGGATGTGAAATTTACTCATGATAAGCCAGAGAAATTGCATGGAAATTCTGACGGCGTCACGCTTTAATCTGATCAAGGTCGTCACGTTATAATTCAAAGAGGGACGGCGTCACGTTCATAGTCTGACGGCGTCAAGCCTTGATAAGCCAGAACGGATTTTGGAGAGCTAAAGAGGGACGGCGTCAAGAAGGTCATCCGGGAACCCTAAAAGCGGCGAGGTGACGGCGTCACACTCCATAACGTGACGCCGTCAGATATGAAAGTCTATATATAGTTTTCTAATTTTTTGTCATTAGTGTGGAACTTATTGGGGAACTTTGTGTGTGAAAACCCTAGGACGAATTTGGCAGCTCTTTCAAGGCTTTTTGCCTTGAGATCTTCCATGTTACATTGAAGATAAGTTATCAATTAATCATTCAATATGTCTATGTGTTGTTTGATTCTATCTTGTTCTTGTCTTTTGTTTAACATGTTAGGCTAGATTTATCTTGTGTTTGCTTAGATCTAATGAAACCTAGCTATTGATTATTGGTTATTAGTGTGTTGTTAGTTGTATTGGATGATTGTTCATCTATGTTAGGCTTAAGAAAACTGGCTAACTTCCTATTCGGTAACTTGCTTGAACGTCTTAAGAAACATGAACCAATGCGTACTAAAGGTTTTTATGGTTGTATTTAATGCACAAGCGAATTCTAGTGATCCCATGTTAGGAGCTTCCTAGCCGGCTCGACATAGGAGTGAAGTAGGAGCTTGTAGAGTTGGGGAAGTACGTACGCCACCCCACGAATGGTATTAAGGAATACACCCGTCATCCACGCAACTAATACACACTAATCAACCGGTAAAAGATAGTTAGGGAGTAAGGAAATCTAAGTAAACACATTTCCCTCCACATAAGTTTTCACCAACATTTTCATTTTTGTTATTTTATTTTATTTGCATTCGTAGTAATTTGGGTTAGTTGACTAGCAACTAATTCCGCCCACTCTTTCAAACCCGAGATTTTACTTGCTTTCATAAAAATATAAAAACATAAAAAGAATCTTCTCTCACCCTTAGACCTATTAAAGTAGTTTTTCATACCTAACGAACACTATTCCCTGTGGAGAACGATCAATCCCCCGTACTTACCACTACACTATACTACATCGGTCAGGTACACTGCCTGGTGGGGTTGTAAGCCTCTTGAGATCCCTCGAGAGGTAAAACCTGTTGTAAGGTCGCAAAACCACGCATCAAAGACACAAGAAAAAATGACAAAAGATCAAGAATTATTGAAAACGCGTGCACCAGGACAGCTGTATTCAATTATGGCTACTTTTTTAACTTTTTCTTTTATAGTGGTTGAGTGTGATAAAAAGTAGTTTGTATTTTAGCAATTATGTAAAGGCAATAATGTAAGGCCTGTCGGCCACCTAGTGTAAATTATTAATAATGTAGGAAGAACTATTCATCCTACTTTATGTAACTATAAATAGAGGCCTTGCCTCAGTAATGAAAGTATGAGTTTTTAGAGTGAAAAACCATCGTGTTTTTAGAGAATGAAATTTCTCTCTCTCTGTTGAAGACATTGTCTTCTGAATAGCAGGGCTCATCAGTTGAAACGAACACATCGTTTCTGAATAGCTGATAACCAATTCGCATAGAAAGCGAATATCATCCATTATCATCAATCATCATACAATACAATCCAAATCATCATCATACTACCGTTCAATTATCAACAATTTTTTTATTCCAATATCATAACAAAACAAACAAACATCATGACCAACAATTCAATTCATCAAAATATGAATTCAATTTCGTATACGAACGAAATCACACGGACCTACTCACCAATAATCGTTTCATCACGATTCGATTAATTAAATTTTTGCAGGTACTCATTCCGCGTTATCATTCTAACACCCCCCCCCCCCCCCCCCCCCCCCCACCCCCAAAAAAAACCCCCCAATCCTTTATTTACTAAAAATTATATAATAATGTATACAAGTATGAAAACAAACAAATGCATAAATGAAAATGTTTTGCGATTGAATTTTCATCTTAGTATAATACACATTTCAAATATTCAAGAATTGGTGTTTCATAATGATTGAACCCGTCAATCCATTTGAATACTTGAAGATATTGGGAAATGCTCGCGTCATAATAAATAATATACAACTAGAAATACGTGAGCCTATGAGGTCACCCACATATACACAATCTCAGTTCGACCGTTCACTGTCACTCGAATCTACTGTTTTCGACTCATTTATCTTAGTATGTACTTTTCTCATGAATTAGGCGGGATTTTAGCCAATTTGTTCAAAAAAATCGTATCCATTGAATTAGGATTTTTGGTGTTTACAATACAATTCTTGTTTGGCAACCGGCGTTTAGCTTTTGGAATTTGTTTAAACGCTCCTATTCAACGCTAATAAAAAGAAGTGAGTGTTTGGCGAAAAGCACTTTTGTTTTATTAAAGTGTTTAATAAGTTAGTTGTAAATAAATTTTAATGTGAAAAATGAAGTAAAAGCGTATTTTAAATCATGTTTAAGAGAAAAAGTTCAAGATTTTTATAAAGAATGCTAAATGTTAAACGCTAACCGCTCCTAAATGATCCACGCCAAACATGACCTTAGCTTTACAACTATGTTACCAAAAGCGGTTATAAAGCAAACAACTACTGCTAGTTGTGCAAACATGCCAATATAAACTATGAGGTTTTTACTCGTCAAGGTTACTCGGGGAGGGTATGCCTTTTGACTCAGATGTACGTGGCTTCACCTGTTTAATCCTGGACCGTTTCCGACCCTTCCTTAGCCACCCCAAATGCACACAACTAACATAGCTTGAATCTTCGACCTCTTGTTAGGAAACCAAGGACCTTACCACTAGGCCATTTGGTGGTGGTTTGCATAAACATACATACATCTCACTTGTACAAAACATCTTATACATAAATTACAGGTGACCGGAAACCAAAGAGACTAAACAGGAAGCGGAAACAAGGTGTTATTCACAAAATTTCTCATAGTTGTTGATATATGATTAAGCGAGCTAGAACTAATAATGGATTATTAGACTTGTATATATTTGTAAATACATACTGATTTTAGAGCCATACCTAATTGGTACATTTGATTCTAAAACTGTTTTAACCGTAATTTTGTGTCAAATGTGGCAACCATGTGTACTTCTATAGATGAATTTTGAGCCAATTCTCTGGGCTGAAACTTAATGTGCAATCATCGATATAAGTGCTAAAAGCTTAATGTGGCACCAGAGTTCATAAGAAACATATAATTAGCACCAAATTACCCTTAAGACTTGAGAAATAAGAGAGAAACCTTATCATGTTTTGTTGAAAACAGAATATTGCAGAAGTATTGCTGATAGATATGACACTTTTGTGTTTACCTCGTGACTTATATTTATGCTCTTTAGCCTCGCTGTGTTGTTTCTGCTGATGTCTTTAGATAATTTCTGCATTTGAATATTTGATGCTATGTAGGTGATCTGGTCTTGCATTTATAGATTGGAATCAGTTCTGCATTCGAAATACGCAGATATTAATTTTGTAATGCAGCCCGTGTTAGTTTAAATTTAGGAATTTGACTTTAAAAGCATGTCTACATGTGTATACCTGCAAACAGATTTATAGTTGCAAATGCTTATCTTGGATTTAAAAATCAGTCCACCCCACTTTTAGCACTTATAGTCTTTTTGAATGGAGTTCGTACAGTAATACAAACTCTTGAGTCGTTGATCATAAGCAAATCACCACATGGTATTTGATGGATCAATGGTCTGTTAACATATAGAGAGAATTACCACAATATGCTAGTGAATGCTTAAACAGAAGTGGATACGAGTGACATAGCAACTTATTTTTAGAAGCAGCTGGCATTATACAAATTGCTTATCGCATAGTTTCCCTTCTTTCGTGCTCTGACTATCAGTACTACCATATTACCCTAAATGGATTCTTTCGTTTATAACGCACTTGGAAAGTTCTTTATCAAAATAAGATGATAGCTGAGTTTGTGTCTATTGATAGTTTAAATTTATTCTGATATTTGTATCGTCTTATGTTCCTTTATTCTACAGCAGATGAAGATTGTCTTCGATACCCCAGTTTAAGGACCATCACTCTGGAAGCCGAAAGCTGCCACACCATTGGCAACCTGAAAGACAAGATCCAGGAAAAGGAAGGTATTCCCAGAGAACACCAGGTACGGAATGGATCTTGAGGATGATCGAACCCTTGACTCTTACTGCATTGATTGGAAATCCACCCTCACACTTAGCATTAAATCTGCAACATGGATACAGTTATTTGTCAAGACAGTCACCGAAAAGAGAATCCCTCTGGAAGTTGAACGGTTTGACACTATTGGCAAAGTGAGCCAAGATCCAGGATAAGGAAGGTATTTCTGCATACCAGCAGAAACTGTTTTTTGGCGGAAAGCTTCTTGAGGATGGCCATAAGATTGCAGACTACAATATTCCGACAGAATCCACCCTCCTTCTCATGCTTAGGTTAAAGGGATGGATGCGAATATATGTCAGGACCGCCCTCACTGGAAAGACAATCTCCCTGGAAGTCAATTGGTCTGAAACCATCCGCAACTTGAAAGCCAAGATCAGGGATATGAAAGGTATTCCCCCATGCCAGCAAAAACTGTTCTTTGCCGGAGAGCAACTGCTTGATAACAACCATACACTTAGAGACTACAACGTCCATTGGGAATGCACCCTCGACCTAACGACTTTATGCAGAGGGCAAAGGAAGATATATGTCGAGATCTTCACCGGAAAGAGCATTCTGCTAGAAGTCAAAAGCTGCTTCACCATCGCCAACGTGAAAGCCCTGAGTCAAAACAAGGCATTCCCTCAGACCAACAGAAACTGTTCTTCCCAGGAGAACAGCTTGATGATAGGCGTAACCTTGCCAGCTACTACATCCAGAAGGAATCTGCACTCCGACTTGTGGATAATACATATTCTAGACGTATGCTGCATATATATGTCAACATCATTCCCACTGGTAAGATGATCCCTTTGGAAGTTGACAGCTCCGACACTATTGATAATGTGAAAGCCAAGATTCAAGAAAAGGAAGGTATTCCCGCTGATCAGCAGAGGCTGTACTTCCCCCAAAAGCATCTCAAGGACGGATTTACCCTTGCTGACTACTTCATCCAGAATGAATCCACCATCAGTCTTGTGGTTACTTTTGAGGAAAATATTTGTCAAAACATACACAGGAAAGACCATCACTCTAGAAGTCAACAGCTCTGACACTGTCGGCAATGTGAAAGCCAAGATCCAGGATGAGGAAGGCATCGCGCCAAACGAGCAAAGGCTCATTTTTGAAGGGACGCATCTTGAGGATGAACGTACCCTAACTTATTACAGTATCCTGAACAATTCACTCGCAACTCCTTAGGTGTCCAGTTTTTGTACTATATTGGTAAATAACAGAACCAGGGGCCATTCAAGATCACTCCTTATTTGTACTCAAGTTACGAAACTTCTGCTCAACATTACAGTTAGCAGTTTAGTATGTTCCATGTCCTTAATATGCCACATTGTTTGATCAGGTTTTATTGTTTTCTTATAACCCCCGGAATAGTTTTCAAGAAGATGTAGGTGTAATTTATTGAACTGGATCCTTGAGACACAGAAAACTGGCACGATAGGGAACGAGTTTAATGTTTTATAAAAAGAGTAATCAACAGTAACAACAATAATTCTGATTATAGAAAATAAATAGTTAAACAAAATCAGGGGATATCTTCTACAGAGTACAAATTTATTAATACCCGCTTCAGTCTCCAAACTGGTTCTAATTGATAAAAAAACCGAACAGTTTTGTTGGTGTGCTTTAGTTTGCTTCTTTGTTTACCTGTTAATCTGAAGTGTGTAATTGAAGCTCTTAAGTCAATGTTACTTTAGTTTTTAGCAATTTGTCTTTGTAAATCAGTTTCATAAAGACTTTTTAGTTTACACAGTGTATGAGGTGTAGTTCTTGGTATCTATGATTCAGTGTCTTGAAATTTGGTTTGGCTAAAGGCTTATCTAACATTAAGCTCTAACTTTTTTTTACACCTCAAAATTAATCCTGGGTTAATATTGATTTTGTATCTCCAAATGCCTAGCTTTGGCCACCTAAGCGAGTTCAAAAGGATATATTGATATGTTAGTGTACCAAATCAGTGTCAGAATTTAGCAGTGAGTACTCGTTAAGCAGGGAAACTGTTTCAGGAAGTATGTCTGTATCCTTCAGCATAAGTTGATCAAAACATTATAGTGTTAGTTCTTCCTTCCAAATATTTTGTGTTTTTTATATATCAATAGAACGCATTCCTTTATGTCTTAGTAATATGAAAGGTTGTTCTTTATACTTCACCATACCCCTTTCCGAATGTGGATGCCGACCATATCTATGATCTTGTGCAGAGTTTATATATAGAGGGAACACTTGAACAATTATAAAATTAGTACTGCTTTTATACTTTGGTGAAAAGGTTAAAATATATTAAACACCAACGATATTACAAAATTACAACTTACAACAGTTGGTGCATAGAAACACTAACACAACCAACACAAACTAAAAACATTCTAGTACATTAAAACATATTAAGAGACTATACTAAAACACATGAAACATAGCTTCATGAACTGGACATTAAGCAGCTATATCTCCATACATGCACCAAACACACATGAACAAGATCCGCTAAGTTCAAAGTGGTCACATTTTCTTTGACTGAGACAACTAACCTTACACCAATCTGCAGAAACTAACCCTCCAAACCTCACAAAATTGGAATTAGGAAGCAGCCACAGAAAGGCTTCATCGCCTGAATTAGGAATGTCTCTGGTATCAATCAACCAAACACTCCTTTTCCAATAGAAGTTCCTTGTTATCATTTTAACCAAACACCCCTTATATTCCATTCACACGTCTGCGCACCCATTGTCACCTCCAAATTTACTTCCAAATTCTTTCAAGCTGCTTTATTGCAGTTGATTTCTTTACTTGCAGAGTAACTAGTTTGCATCTGAATGTGTGATACATTCAGTAACAATATTATACAACCCCACACAAGTAATTATCGGCACAAAAGCCATAGGACTCTTTCTCGTTTAATTAATATTCAACTCCTCCGTTACCCTCACGGCTCCTTCACAACCGATCCTAAAACCATCCACTAACAACAAAAGCATTTTCCACGTCGAATCATGCTTCTCAAAATAAACCAACTTAACACCACTATAATATATCCCCCATTCACTAGAAACATTCGACATTCCCAAACATAAACTTCCTCCCAAGCTTGAAAACTGCAGACTGAGCAACGGGTCAAACCCGACCCGAGAACTGATTAAGGGTAAAACGTGAACCGAGAAACAAACCAAGTAAAACCTAGTAAAACTGAAACTGAACCGAATAAGGTCGGTTTAGTTCGGTTCGGGTTGGTTTAGCTAGTTCGAACCGAATAGGTGTGTTTTGACCTGATCCAAACCAAATCGGGTAAAACCGAAATAATTATACAAAACCGAAAACCGAACCGAATGGCCCGGTCCGGCTTGGTTTGTCGGTTCGGTTCGTTTGCTTTTGCTCAGCTTAAGGTTCAGTAAACGTATCGTAAAAATTCAACTACTTAAGTTCACATTTGGATTTAATTTACATATTTTTCGTTATTTTTTGGGCTTAATGAACAACTGAGAGTGTGTGTGATGACGTCATCAATGAAGGGGAATTCGTCAACGGCGGCGTGGAATTCGGTGTCAGGGTATTCGGATATTGTGTTAATTGAGGGTTTAATTGTTGGTTGAAGGTCCATTTGAAGGGTCATATATTAGGGTTAGGGTTTGTATAAATTGGGGATGAAGATGAAGAAATGATGATGATGATAATTTTTTTTTTTTTTTTTTTTTGCTTTTTAAAGGTTTAAAAATAAAAGGATCATGTAAACTATGAACTGTGACATAAAAGTAATGGTCAAAATGTGAGGGGATCTGGTCCTGATTAGCGAGGCCAAGTGAACTGTGAGATAAAAAAAAAAAAAAAAAAAAAAAAAAAGTGATGGTCAAAAGGTGAGAACCGGTCCTGATAATAAGGGCCGAGTGATGGAGTTTGAACTTGGAACTGAACTGATTCTTTCTTTCTTGAAGTATCTGTAGTCCGGTTTCTTGAACTATCACAATGAACTTGGAACTAGCCACAGTGAACTATCAAAAGATCTTGGAACTGAACTGATCCCTTCTTCAAGTATCTATGCATAATATGGTCTGGGTTTACGTACAGGGTGATTGACAGATTATTTTTAGGTAAGGCGGGTCACGTTTGGGCGGATCTGTTATCAAACTTTTTTTTCCCCAAAAACAGTTTAACAGATTTTTTAATACATTTTTCTATGGGTTATTTTAATTTGTAAAAAATATCAAATAATTAAAAAATTGGATTCATGATCGTATGCATTATAAATTTCAGAAATGTCAACTTTTGTAGTTTTGTGCTAGTTATATTTGGGGCATGTAACAATGTTTATAAATCCTTTGAGTTCAAAAACTTATCTATACTATTTTATCCACGTGTAATTGATAGAAGTAACATAAATTGATTACAACACAATGTGAAAGATGCTATTAGTGTTTGGAACAAGGTTAATGACACACATGATGTTCCAAAATTGAGATTTTAGTCGAAAGAGTTATGATCGTTTGGTTAAATACATAAAAAAGCAGACTCTTGTATTTGTTTTGGAAAGTATTTGGTTTGCTAGCTAAAAATAACACCATCCAAGGATGTCTAATAACTTTTTGTCTAATAACTAATTACCTATCAAATTTATATCACGATTTCTCATTTGTTGAACATCATTGAACATCTTTTTTTTTGGAAGGTGACTTTCAATTTTTTGGGTTGGAGTCACACCCGCCACATCGGCAGGCCCTCATCCACCACGTACCCAGACTATGTTGTCTGAACCGGATCAACGCTGGCGTAGTGGGGACTATTAATGGCTTCCTCCCGGAAACCGTACCGCCTCCACACGAGTTTCCTCGCTAGAGTAACGGCCGGATGAAAACCGGGGGCGGCTCGGATTGGAACCTGCGCAACATTGGCTTACAGGCTCTTCCTCTTCATTGCCTATACAACAGAGCTATGTGGCCCTCGTGTGAAGACTTCCCGGCAGGTCACCCAAGCCGGTACTGCTCTCACACGAGCACGCTTAACCCCATAAGGGTTAACCGCTAGACCACAACATCAATGAACATCTGCTAACCGTTTGTGGTTATATCGGGTTTTTTTTAATGGTGTAATTTCATATATACTCAACTTAAACACTTTAATTTCATATTTGCTCAAAACGTTTTTTAAAGACATTGTACTTATGCACTAAAAACTTTTGTTATGGGTAAATATGAAATTTTGATATTTAAGTTGAGTAAATATGCTTTAAAGGCATTTGTACTGATTATAACGTGGTGGATTATCTAACATAAGCAATCAACTGTGACAAGTTTATATGGTGTCGATCCTCATGTGGCCTATCAGAAACGTAAGCAACTTGAAAATGGCAAGAATGTATGTCGTGTGAAGATCGATTGAGCCTCAGTCTAATCTTCAAGTTGGAGATTATTAAAATGTATCTTACAAGTGAAGATTGATACATTGTATGCAAGCCTACAATAAGTGATAAAGTATCTTACACCACAACTTGCATTGCAACGGATGGTGTCATTGTCATGCATGATGTCACAAGTCAAGCAATTTGCTTATAAAATGCAATGAATTCATGCTTCATTTTCATCCCATTCACTTCTAAATCTCGTAAGAGTTCTTGTGAGAAAACTAGAGAGTTCGTAATATCTCCTAATATAATAGATATAACTTAAGAATTACACACTCTAATTAAACACTAATAGTTATATCTATTGTAAAAGTAAAGTAAAGTAAAGTAACTCGTAATACCGTCCTCCACGAGTTATGGGTCCAATACCGTCTTCTACGGTATAGAAGAGACGGTATTGGATGTTACTTTTTACTTTAATTTTACAATAGATTGATGTTTAATTAGAGTGTGTAATTTGTTAGTGCAAATATTATGATATTTAAACTAAACGGTTTCTTCGATTTTAATAATGACAAACATGTAACTTGTAATACATAACGTAAAATGAGCAAGTTACTTGTAAACACAAATCATCAATGCATGCTTACATCAACATCTCTCAACGTATCAAGTATGCCTCAACAGAGTCGTTGATTTTCATCCCGATGTAAATCACTCAAGGTATGAACAAACAAATTTAAACTTGACGGATGATCAAAGAAATAAATTTTTTGTTCTAAACTTCACATTTTTATGAATGTGACAAAACATTTTTCAAAAATACACTTTACAAATTATTTTTGAATTAGAAAGAAATCTTTTATTTGGGAAAATCATTTCAAAAATAGTAACAACTATTTTCCCCCAAAAACAGCTCCAAACATTCTCAAATAAACCTTCCCCACTAAAAACAAACGGAGGAGCGTCCACGGTACCACTAAAGTATCGACGGTACCACTAAATTTAGTGGTGTCGTCCCTCTGTAACGGCTAGTTTTCTCTTTGCCTATAAATAGTGGACCATTTTACACTTCCAACTTGATTTTTCCAGTTAGTTTTCTCTGGTCTAATCCTTTGTTACTTAGATCACTTTCTTTGATCATTTAGAGAGTCTTAGTTTGTTTAAGAGTGATCATTTAATCCAACCAAGAGATCACCTTCATTCCTCTACTAGTGCAAGAGAAAAACACATTGTATCATAAAGATACAAAGTGTTATAGTGTTAGGCTAGTGCACTCGTAACACTTGTTACGCGCTTGTTGTATCCTAGTATACACCAAGTTGATTTTTTTTATTAGTTTGTGAGAGAAGATCATTGTGATCTTGTTGAGATCTTGGAGATCTCTTGTAGCTTGTGGGCTTGTATATTGATCAAGTGGATCAAGGGTAGATAGGGTAGATCGAGTCAAGTGGGAGTAGATCATCGTGATCTTGTTGAGATCTTGGAGATCTCTTGTAGCTTGTGGGCTTGTGTATTGATCATGAGTAGATCGTGTGGATCGTGGTAGATTGGTACTAGCTAAGATTAGTACTCGACATTTAGCTTAGTGTCGGAAATAAGGATAAGCAACGTTGTATGGTTTTCTCCGCATGAAGGGAGCTTGTTGATTAGTGAAGTAACTCTCGAGTTGGGTACTCGGGGAGTGGAGTAGGGCGAAGAGGAGCTTCGTGACCGAACTACTATAAATCATCGTGTCCGGTTTGCGCCTTCTTAACTTATCTCTTTACTTTTATTTTAGTCTTTATCACTTTATACTTATATTTGCATTGCGTTTATGTTTGTGTGGTTTGTTGCTTATGTTATGTTGATTATGTTTGTGTCATGGTTTGATTATGCTTGTGTTGTAGTTTACTTTATACCATCTTTAGATGTTGTATGATCATTGTTGTCACTTTTCATTTTACGTCACACTTGATCGGGTGTTTGATACAAAAAGTTTTTAAGTTTTTTGTTAGGATTCGTGATACACTACAAGGTGGTTAAACCTTGTCAACTTTGTGTATAATGATATGTTGTGTTTATATGATTAAGTGCGCGGAATTCACTCAATCACACTTAGAAGGTTGTGTATGTTATGGAAATGGAATTGTTATGTTTGTTAGTTAGCAATGAACAAAGAAAGTTTATCACCAAACGATTCAATATTATTCAAGAAATAATACGAGTGATCACTATCACTAGGGTTACAAAGACCTTGAATCTTAAGTTTCTAGACTTGTGATATTGTTTGTGTTTGTTCTATGTCTTAACAGTTATGTGTTCTAAATTAAGCACGTCGTTGTTATTCTTCTACACAATATCAAGTCTAAGATCTTCTTTTATAGTCCAAGAAGATCTTTACAAAGAATATGTTAAAGTCTTTAAGCTACTTGCTATAGCTTACAAGAGTCACTAGACAACTCATACACTTAAGAGTATACAATTTGGTTACTTCACTGATGATACAACAAAATATATTTTTTTTTCTATCTTTGACTTTTCCAAGCTTATCTACTCATCAGCAGCAACAGATTATACTAGCAGCAGGAACACTTTTAACTAGCAGCAGTATTAGCAGCAGCAATGTGTTTTAACGCTAGCAGCAGCAATGAGTTTTAACGATAGCAGCAGGAACGAATGTACAACCAGCAGGAACAGCAGCAGCAACACACTTTGAGTATTTCCCGATACTTAAACTTTAGAATATTTAATTCCCAACAATCCCCCCCTAAACATGTGAATCCTTTTCAACATGTTTTCTTGAATTAAATGAGGACTTGTGAAGATCTTTCAAACACTTCATGGTTAGAACCTTGATATGAAATATTCTTCTATTCTGAACTCATCTACTTTACTCTTCTTTGACTTTAACTTCTTCAAAACATTGCTCCAATCTTGGACTAAAAGACGGTACAATTTCCTTGGATGGAGGAATTATAAGAGGCAATGATGCTGTGTACCTTTGATGCTTGTTTCAACAAGTGAAATCATCTAACAGCATGTCTTTGCAAGTGATGAACAAACGTAGTGAATTGAAATTCAACCTTGATTGACCTAGATAGAACTTTCTCCTTTTTGAATGCTTCATCCCTTCTGAATATATGTTCTGTTCTTGTCATTTTCAACCTCTATGTCATCATCTTGTATGCTCTTGTCTTCTCCTTCCTTTCATTGGATTATCCTTCTTTTCTGGGCTATTATTTCCTCCCCTGAGATTGTTACCTCCCCTGAGATACAAATAACATTTGTTTCCTCCCCTTGTTTGAAAGATTTCTCACTGTGTACCATTAACTGATCTATCATTGTGAACTTGTTATCAGACAATGTTGTACATGAAGCCATCAATTCCTTAAAAGTTAGTTTGCTGCCCTCATCACTTCTAGATGTGTAACCTCCTATGAGAGGTGAATCATGGGGCAATAACACATAATCTATCATTTGATGGTTTCTGAGCCATTCTTATTCCAAAAACCTTTTTAAAGAAAAACTTGACTTTTAGCAGTATGCATATGATTTTATTATAAGAAATCATACTGCTTCAACCATTTTGAAGGGATCAAGTGTAGTTACAGACACTCAATCAACATTTCGGTTTAAAGCAACCTCTGGTTGTGTGAGAACCAATTTTTATCAGTTATAAATAACTGCCTGTGTGCAAATAAACTCATTCAAAGAGCTTTCCTGACAGGGTTTCCAGCTCGTGGCATTTGTTACCTCTAACACAAGTGTTAGATTCACTTTTGCTCGCTGTTCTTTCTATCAGATATCCTGAGATTAACACATTATACTTGAAAGTATAAAATGATAGAAAGTGAGTTGTATCAGTTACTATCTGATCAACTAAGTCATAAATTCAATGTGAAACATCATAAATAGGTTTCAAGAAAGAAGTTTTAAGGAGTTTAAATTCGCAAACTCAGTCCATCATAAACCTACTATGTTAGCAGCTGGATAAGCATTCTGTTGCTCCCATTTCACTTGAAATCTCCTTTGTGTTCACATATTCATACCTGAAATAGTTAGTCTAAAACCAAAAGAACAATGTACAAAGTACTTGTTTTGCATTAGAATAATCATAGGACTAATTGTATGAGTAACACAAACTACATTTGTACTATCAGCACAAACTTTTGTAATAGCAGTAGCAATGTAAATCCAGCAGCAGTAACAAAAATTTATTTACATAAACACATCAGATTGAAAATTCAAAGATTAAGCATTCCAATACTTGCTACCAAGTACTGAAACCTTCCAACATCAAAAGCTTTTGTAAGTAGATCTGCAAAATTATGTTCTGAAGCAATTTTCATTACTTGAATTAATCTTTTCTCATTGCAATCTCTAATAAAGTGATGTCTTATTTCAATGTGTTTTGTTTTAGAATGTTGCACTGGATTTCTAATAATACAAATTGTACTACTACTATCAATATGTATAACAGTGTTTAAAAAATTGTACCCATAATCAAGAAGTTGGTTTTGAAGCCATAAAACTTGACCACAGCAACTTGCAACAGCTACATATTCAGCTTCAGTTGTTGAATTAGCCACAATTGTTTTGATGAGGCGAAAAGTGTACCGCTTTTAAGGGGTCATTTAAGCCCGAAATCGTATTTATTTGATCAAATATTGCCCTAAATCGTTCCTTTTGTCATTTTAGGTACTTTTGAGGAGAAATCTGGAAAAGGAGGCATTTTGGACGTTTTTGGAGCATAAAAGTGAAGAAAACGGCAAAGTCTCAAAATTGTGCTGAAAGTCACCTTTGACGGCGTCAACATTAACTCCAGACGGCGTCATGCTTTGGCAAGAAAAGTTGGATGTGAAATTTACTCATGACGGGCCAGTGAGTTTGCATGAGAATTCTGACGGCGTCACGCTTTAACTAAATCAAGGGCGTCACGGCTTAAATCATAAGGGGACGGCGTCACGTTATAGGTCCGACGGCGTCAAGACTTGATAAGCCAGAATGGATTTTTGAAGAGCTAAAGAGGGACGGCGTCAAGATGGTCATCCGGGAACCCTAAAAGCGGCGAGGTGACGGCGTCACAATGCATAAGGTGACGCCGTCAGATGTCAAAGTCTATATATAGTTTTCTAATTTTTTGTCATTAGGGAGAGCTGAGTGTGTGGAATTTTGGGATAAAACCCTAAGACGATTTTAGCTACTTTTTCAGGGCTTCTTGCCTTGAGATCTTCCATGTTTCATTGAAAGATAAGTTATCAATTAATCATTCAATATGTCTATGTGTTGTTTGATTCTATCTTATGCTTGTCTTTTGTTTAACATGTTAGGCTAATTTTATCTTGTGTTTGCTTAGATCTAATGAAACCTAGCTATTGATTATTGGTTGTTAGTGTGTTATTAGTTGTATTGGATGATTGTTTATCTATGTTAGGCTTAAGAAAACTGGCTAACTTCCTATTCGGTAACTTGCTTGAACGTCTTAAGAAACATGAACCAAACGCGTACTAAAGGTTTTTATGGTTGTATTTAATGCACAAGCGAATTCTAGTGATCCCATGTTAGGAGCTTCCTAGCCGGCTCGACATAGGAGTGAAGTAGGAGCTTGTAGAGTTTGGGGAAGTAAGTACGCCACCCCACGAATGGTATTAAGGAATACACCCGTCATCCACGCGACTAATACACACTAATTAACCGGTAAAAGATAGTTAGGGAGTAAGGAAATCTAAGTAAACACATTTCTCCACACATAAGTTTCTCACCACTTTTCATTTTTGTTATTTTATTTTATTTGCATTTGTAGTAATTTGGGTTAGTTGACTAGCAACTAATTCCGCCCACTCCTTCAAAACCGAGATTTTACTTGCTTTCATAAAAATTATAAAAACATAAAAAGAATCTTCCTCAACCCTTAGACCTAATTAGAGTAGCCTTTCACACCTAACGAACACTATTCCCTGTGGAGAACGATCAATCCCCCGTACTTACCACTACACTATACTACATCGGTCAGGTACACTGCCTGGTGGGGTTGTAAGCCTCTTGAGATCCCTCGAGAGGTAAAACCTGTTGTAAGGTTACAAAACCACGCATCAAGTTTTTGGCGCCGCTGCCGGGGAATAGTTATTGTTTAGGTTGAATTTTTATTTCTATTAGGTCTACTCACTAGATTCCTTTCTAGTGAGATTTTTTATTTTATTTTTCTAGGTTTTCTTTAGTCTATCTTTTTCTTTGTGCCCTTTGTTTGTAAAACCATTTTCATTTGTCACTATGGCGGATGAAATTCCATTTAGATCATTGACAATAGATGAACAATTATACTTCACCAAGAGATTTGTTTCCTATCATTCCTATGAATTGTTTCGTGATCTTTGTGATATCCAAATAAAGTTGGGGGTAAGGTTAGATGGGTTTAATGAATTCTATGCATGTGATACTTCTCTTAGACAATCATTATCTGGATCAATTCCTTTTAGTAAGACCCTTTGGATGAATTTTGAGGAAAGCTTCCTAACGATGACCCATAAGTGGAACGAATTGATGGATTCGTATGAGCAAAAAGACCTAGTTTCCAAGGACATGGACTTAGAGTCAAACCAAGATTCTGAGATGGTTAGAGTTGAGCCACCTAGCTGCATGTCATGGTTAGGCACTACCATAATACAGGGTGAACACTTAGGTGATCTTGATGTGATGGAGGATCTAGCCGAGCATGATCACATTGATCAAAAAGACCTAGGTTTTATGATCGATGACGATGAATCTCAAGAAACACATGATGAATCTTTTGGGCAATTTGAATATAGCAGTCAGAATATTGAGGATGATCCTTATGATTCGAATATAGAAGTTGAGATGCCTAGAGAAGCACTTGAGATACTAGGGAAAATGTTAGGGTTAGATTCTAATAAAACACATGATGAGGATATAGGTGGTCTTGACACAAGGAATGATGAGGTAAGTAACATAAGCCCGCCAAATACCCCACAAGTCCTACCATCATTTGAGGCATACACACCGCCCGTGACTTATTCAGAAGAAGTAGAAGAGACTTTAGGAACCCCAATTGAGGTAGAACCCTTGGACCAAGCACCACTAGAGCATATAGGTTTGAATACTCATAATGATAACCTTACTCTTAGTTCTAGGGAAGTTCCTAGTTTTGATGAACCGGAGCCTAAACCAAAACCGTTACCTAATCTTCCATCCTTAGATGTGAACTTAGGAATTGAATTAGGTCCCGATCCACCCATCAAACCATGTAGTCCGGGTAATGTTAAGATTAAGGAAGTAGACTCTAGGCCTTGTAGAGAGGAAGCTAACATAGGAGTGAACCATGACCTTACATACTTACATCACCCATTCATGATTGACCGCAAGAAACATTATGGGTTTAAACCGGGTTTATTAGGTCAAGATGGATTCCCAACTAGGAGTCTCTCGAAGTTGATAGAAGATGATCCCTTTTTAGGAGGAAACTCAAAATCACCCATTGACCAAAGTGAACTAGGCAAGGTTATGATGAAAGGAGCACACCCCTTTGAGCATATAATTCATCCACCACTCTTTCCTCACGTGGCATACTCCTACCGAGCTGGTGTGTATCGCTACTATCACCCGCACTTAATCCTAAGTGTAGGGAAAACCTCTCCTTTATCCATTAAATAAGGGTAGAGTCAGGCTCGTGACTCGAACAAAAACAAGCGCTCTTGGGAGGCAGCCCAAGCTTTATTTATTTTATTTGCTTTGTGTGTTTATTTATTTGTTTGTTTGATTTTATTTGTTTCCATATGTGTGTTTAATTTTTATTCTTATTGATTCATGTTCAAAACTAATTTGTGAAAATGCTTTATTTTGTTTTTAACTTCGTCTTAACTACATATAAAGGTATTTTGCAAAAGATAAGTGTAAGGGAAATCTAAATCGGTTTATTAGAACACAAATGAACATGAATCGTAATAATAATAAATTAGCATACATATTATTATTCGTTTGAGTCAAATGCTTGTATCGAGTCATAGTGATGTTTTGCAGGATTTCCAGAAAGTAAGGTAAAGGTTTTTCCAGAAATTTTCCGGAAACTTAAAATGAGAATTTTTGTCAGGTCATTTCTGACGGCGTCAGGGTTTATAACCTGACGGCGTCAGATTTAATTTTCAGAAATTCTTGAAAGTTTTGTTTTCATAAAAAGTTTTTATTAAAATCTCCAACTTATAATCTCCAGGAATCTGCAAAATTATCATTCCACAAGCATTATATCCTTATATATAGATTTTTCCCGCCGATGTTATGCAGGTTTTCGTGTTTGTTTTCTCAGGTTTAACAGGTTATTTTGGACAAGGAAATGTTTTTGGATCAAGCTTGTGGCGATGCATTAGTCATGGAGCTTCAACATTCTCTTTGGAGGAAGATTTAACCGTGTAATTTCATTATCCACCGAGCGAATCAGGGGAGTATTTGATTTCATTCTTTTACTTTTTGCTTTTACATCTTATTATTTGAACATTGGGGACAATGTTCATCTTAAGTGTAAGGGGGGGGGGGGGGGGTAAAAGTACGATTTTAGAGAATGCTATTACGCTTGATTTTTGTTTGTTTAATAGTAGATGTGTAATAAAACTGAGATAAATACTTGTTAGGGCAATTTTAGTGCCAAATTTAAAATTTTTTACAACATATAGGAGTGAAACTTTGATCTTAATGAGCGTCTCACGGATAGGAGTTATATGACTAGCACAAAAACCGTACCACTAAAAAATTTTCCACCCCCAAATATGTGAGGTTCGCCCCTAGAATTGGTAGGAAAAGCATTTATGCTATGATGTGTGTACCGGTAGCACTTAGATTCTAGAACTTGCGTTAGGACCATTCCAAGGCCACAAGTGAGACTACATTCGTGTAGTTAGATTTACTACATGATAAGAGGCATTAGGATTAACCCATTGTTTTACACCTGTGTTTTTGTTATAATTACGTTGGCTACATTGGTCAAGTAATTCTCCCACACCCTTTGCGTTGTACTCATTTTTAGTACACGATACCCCTAGTACACCCCTCAGAGCCTATCTTTTCGTTTCGACCTTTAAGCATTTTACTTAAAGGAAGAATTTGTTACACCCCACTAAAATGTACACCCAAATCGCCTTAGCCTACCTTGTATGCACTCATCTTTAGTGCATTATTGTTACAACATTTGTTTAAACCCAAGTTAATTATCTAGTTGATTACATGGTTGCTAAGTCGAGTCATATCCTTGTACATATTGTTTTGGGACGATTGGGACTCATGGGTAAAGTACTAGTGTAATGGAGTAATGGGGAAGAACATCATTTATTACCCCCATATGTGCTAAATGTTTTAAAAGTACTCCAAGTTTTTCAATTATCTTAATTCGAGTCATTAGAATAGTTATTTGTAAAGTTATGTAAAAGTTCAAGTGTAAGGGGATGCAACGCCCCTTTGATGTATTATTTTGGATGGTAGGGTAAAAGTGTATGTAAAAAAAAAAAAAAAAAAAAAAAAAAAAAAAAAAAAAAAAAAAAAAAAAAAAAATCGAAAAATCAAGAAAAATACAAAAAAAATGAGAAAATGAAAAATAGAAAAAACATACGGACTACCATCCCGTTTTATTTTATGTTTGTTTTATGTTTTTGTTATTTTGTTATTTCGTTTCTAGCTTAAGATCGAGTCTAGTCTTGGCTTAGCAACATTGTATAGTACATGTAATTGACCAAGATCTTTAACTAGCCACCAGTAAAATATCCCGTATCCAACAAAACCGTGTTTTCCTTTTCCCTACACCTAACATTATAACCCATTTAAAAGCCCTCTTTGATAGTTTATCTTAGGTGCTTACGCCTAGTGGAGGAGGTTTTCGATCCTTTCCCAAGCCTATGGTAATCTATTTGCTATGACAGGTAGTGAGAGATATTATCCGTTTTCATTTATGAGATTTATTTTGATGACACTTGAGAGATGTGAGTATCTAAACACTACTTGTGAGGTGCTAGTATGTAATCTCCGTGCTTATTATGATTGAAGTGGAACGATTAATTGTTGTAATTACTTTTATGTTTGCATTAAATGACCCCTAACTTGTATTTTGATTAGAATAAAAGCGCATTTGCTTGAGGACAAGCAAATCTCAAGTGTAAGGGTATTTGATGAGGCGAAAAGTGTACCGCTTTTAAGGGGTCATTTAAGCCCGAAATCGTATTTATTTGATCAAATATTGCCCTAAATCGTTCCTTTTGTCATTTTAGGTACTTTTGAGGAGAAATCTGGAAAAGGAGGCATTTTGGACGTTTTTGGAGCATAAAAGTGAAGAAAACGGCAAAGTCTCAAAATTGTGCTGAAAGTCACCTTTGACGGCGTCAACATTAACTCCAGACGGCGTCATGCTTTGGCAAGAAAAGTTGGATGTGAAATTTACTCATGACGGGCCAGTGAGTTTGCATGAGAATTCTGACGGCGTCACGCTTTAACTAAATCAAGGGCGTCACGGCTTAAATCATAAGGGGACGGCGTCACGTTATAGGTCCGACGGCGTCAAGACTTGATAAGCCAGAATGGATTTTTGAAGAGCTAAAGAGGGACGGCGTCAAGATGGTCATCCGGGAACCCTAAAAGCGGCGAGGTGACGGCGTCACAATGCATAAGGTGACGCCGTCAGATGTCAAAGTCTATATATAGTTTTCTAATTTTTTGTCATTAGGGAGAGCTGAGTGTGTGGAATTTTGGGATAAAACCCTAAGACGATTTTAGCTACTTTTTCAGGGCTTCTTGCCTTGAGATCTTCCATGTTTCATTGAAAGATAAGTTATCAATTAATCATTCAATATGTCTATGTGTTGTTTGATTCTATCTTATGCTTGTCTTTTGTTTAACATGTTAGGCTAATTTTATCTTGTGTTTGCTTAGATCTAATGAAACCTAGCTATTGATTATTGGTTGTTAGTGTGTTATTAGTTGTATTGGATGATTGTTTATCTATGTTAGGCTTAAGAAAACTGGCTAACTTCCTATTCGGTAACTTGCTTGAACGTCTTAAGAAACATGAACCAAACGCGTACTAAAGGTTTTTATGGTTGTATTTAATGCACAAGCGAATTCTAGTGATCCCATGTTAGGAGCTTCCTAGCCGGCTCGACATAGGAGTGAAGTAGGAGCTTGTAGAGTTTGGGGAAGTAAGTACGCCACCCCACGAATGGTATTAAGGAATACACCCGTCATCCACGCGACTAATACACACTAATTAACCGGTAAAAGATAGTTAGGGAGTAAGGAAATCTAAGTAAACACATTTCTCCACACATAAGTTTCTCACCACTTTTCATTTTTGTTATTTTATTTTATTTGCATTTGTAGTAATTTGGGTTAGTTGACTAGCAACTAATTCCGCCCACTCCTTCAAAACCGAGATTTTACTTGCTTTCATAAAAATTATAAAAACATAAAAAGAATCTTCCTCAACCCTTAGACCTAATTAGAGTAGCCTTTCACACCTAACGAACACTATTCCCTGTGGAGAACGATCAATCCCCCGTACTTACCACTACACTATACTACATCGGTCAGGTACACTGCCTGGTGGGGTTGTAAGCCTCTTGAGATCCCTCGAGAGGTAAAACCTGTTGTAAGGTTACAAAACCACGCATCAGTTGTTGAATTAGCCACAATTGTTTGCTTCTTACACTGCCATGAGACAAGTCTACATCCAAGGAATTGACATCCTCCAGTTGTTGACTTTCTGTCCAAGCTAGCACCAGCATAATCACTATCTGAGAATGCTACCAAGTCAAAAGGAGATTCTCTAGAATACCATATGCCTAACTTTGGTTGACCCTTGAGATATCTAAAAATTCTCTTGACTGCAGTTAAATGAGAAACCTTTGGAGTTACTTGAAATCTTGCACAAGCACAAACAGAGAACATGATGTCAGGTCTAGATGATGTAAGATACATCAAAGAGCCTATCATAGATCTGTAAGTGTGTACATCTACATTTTCTCCATCTAAGTCTTTAAGAAGATGTTTCTCAGCATCCATTGGTGTGCTTGCCACTTTTGAATCAGCAAATTGAAATTTTCTAAGTATCTCTGCAACATATTTGTCTTGAGATATAAAGATACCTTCACTTGATTGCTTAACTTGAAGACCCAAAAAGAATGTAAGTTCTCCCATAGAACTCATTTGAAACTTATCATGTATAAGCTTCTCAAATTCTAAACACATTTCCTTCCTTGTAGATCCAAAGATAATGTCATCCACATACACCTGCACTAACAGAATATCCTTCTTGTGCTATTTGATGAAAAGTGTTTGATCAATCTTTCCTTTTTGAAATCCATTCTCTAATAAGTAGGAAGCAAGTGTTGCATACCAAGCTCTTGGTGCCTGATGTAGGCCATATAGAGCTTTCACTACTCTGTACACCTTGTCTGGATGGTCAGGGTCAATAAAGCCTGGAGGTTGTGAAACATATACCTCTTCTTCAATTGTACCATATAAAAATGCACTCTTGACATCCATTTGATAAATTGTGAAGCCTAAAAATGAAGCATAAGCTAGAAACAGCCTAATTGCCTCAATCCTTGCTACTGGAGCATAAACTTCATCATAGTCTATTCCTTCTTCTTGTGTGTACCCTTGGGCTACTAATCTAGTCTTATTCCTAATCACTATGCCCCTTTCATCCCTTTTATTCTTGAAAACCCATCTAGTGCCAATTACCTTTGCATTCCTAGGTAAATCAACTAGCACCCAAACCTTTTGAATCTTGAACTGAAGAAGCTCTTCTTGCATAGCCTCTAACCAGCTTGAATCATCTAGGGCTTTAAGAATGTTCTTTGGTTCATCTTGTGAGAGAAAACATACAAACAAGCAAGAGTTGGAAAACTCATGCTGTTTTGAAGCATAAAGGGCATCAAGAAGCCCTTGTTGGTCTGAAGACATCAATTGTTGTCTGGTCTTCACACCTGATTGTACATCTCCAATCACATTATCCAGGGAGTGAACTTTGTGAATTCTTGTGTGTGGTGTAGTAGGAACTTGATAAGATGGTGGGAGATTACCCAAATCCACTTCATCTTCTTGGAATTCTGCTTCTCTTGTGTGTGATGAGCCTGCATCAAAAGCATTTGGACCAGCAGAAACAGATACATTACCAGCAGAATGACCAGCAGAAATAGATACACTACCAGCAGCATCAGATACACTACCAGCAGCAACATTTTGTTGTTCCTGAGTTCCATCTTCATTTCTTGCATCTTCAACACCTTCTTTAGCTTTACCAGAAGAAGATTCATCATTTGTTGAAGCTGATTCCACACTTGTACTTGACCATATTGGCATTATGACATCATTTTGATCTTTCTCTAACTCTACCTCATTTGTTGCTTGTGAACCTGAAAAATCATTAGTTTCTGCAACAACATGTATATAATTCATAGAATTGGTTAGATATTCAAGATCAAATAGCCATTTTGGTCCTTGACCTTCTACATTGGATTTGTTTTCTAAAAACTCCACATGTAGGTTTTCTTTTACTAACCTAGTTCTTGTGTTGTATACTCTAAAAGCTTTGCTATTGAGAGAATATCCAACAAAGAATCCTTCATCTGCTTTACCATCGAATTTTCCTAAATGGTCTAAGGTATTGAGAATTGTCACATGACATCCAAAAGGTCTAAGAAATCCTATTGCAGGAGTTCTTCCATTAAAGAGTTCATATGATGTCTTATTGTGAGGCTGCACAACTAAAACTCTATTTTGGACATAGCAAGCAGTGTTGACTGCCTCTGCCCAAAAGGTTATAGGTAGCTTAGAATCAGCTAACATTGTTCTAGCAGCTTCAATTAGTGTTCTATTCTTTCTTTCAGCCACTCCATTCTGTTGTGGAGTTCTAGCAACACTATATTCTCTCCTAATACCTTTTTCTTTGCAGAAATCATCCATAACTCTATTTTTGAATTCTGTCCCATTATCACACCTAATGACTTTTACTTTCTTGCTTACTAGGTTTTCTATTTCTGTTATGAAAGTCTTAAGGATACTTGATGTCTCATCCTTAGAAACTAAAAAGAAAACCCATGTAAATCTGCTATAGTCATCAGTTATAACAAGACAATATTTCTTATGCATTATACTCCTTACTGAAACAGGTCCAAATAAGTCCATATGAAGCATAAACAATGATTGATTGATAGAGTTAAAAATTTTGGGCTTACAAGTGGCTTTGTGTTGTTTGCCTTTTAGACAAGCAATGCATGTTTGATCATTTTCAAATCTTTTCTGAGGTAAACCTCTTACCAAACCATTTTTGACAATCTTATTTATGGTTTTGAAATTAATATGACCAAGCCTTCTATGCCATTTCATTGATTCATCTAATGTGGCCTTTGCTACAAGACAAGTTAAATCCTTTTTAGGAATAATGTTCTTCATATCAACACTGTACATATTGGCCTTTCTTGGAATTCTAAGAAGCACTTGACTTTCATCAGGCATCTTAAAGTCCTTAGAGAGAACAAGACATTCAGTGTCAGTAAAAAGGACATTGTTCTTTTTGTCACACATTTGTGAGACACTAAAAAGATTATACTTAAGGTCTTGCACATAGTACATGATGCGTGGGATTGCGCCCTCGCAGTAGGTTTTACCTCTCAAGGGATCTCAAGAGGCTTGCAATCCCCACCAGGCAGTGTACCTGACCGTTGTAGTATAGTAAAGTGGCAAGTACCGGGGGATTGATCGTTCAACTCAAAGAATAGTGTTCGTTAGGATTGAAATTACTCTAACTAGGTCTAGAGGTGATGGATGATTCTTTTTGTATTTTTTATATTTTATGGAAAGCAAGTAAAAATCTCGTGTTTTGGAAGAAGGGGCGGAATTAGTTGCTAATCAACTAACCCAAAAGCTACTAACTAAACTAATATGCAAGAAAAGTAAACTAGGGTTCTACAAGGGAAGTGAAGCATATCTACCTATGATGTATTACTCCTTGCTAGCTATCCAATTCTACCTATTGAATTGTCACACCTTGTTTTAATTGACGGGTTGTATTCCTTAATACCATTCGTGGGGTGGCGTACGTACTTCCCCAACTCTATAAGCTCCTACTTCACTCCTATGTCGAGCCGGCTAAGAAGCTCCTAACATGGGATCACTAGAATTCGCTCATGCATTAAATACAACCAAATAAACCTAGTACGCATTGGTTCATGTTTCTTAAGACGTTCAAGCAAGTTACCGTATAGGAGGTTAGCCAGTTTTCTTAAGCCTAACATCGATATCACCCAATCAAACAAGAGACAATAGGAAACAAGAATTATAAGCTAAACCAATTAGATCTATTGAAGTGTCACACCTTTATTGATGACGATAGACACATACATCAACAAGGAATCAATAAGATCTAATTAATTATATACAAGTTTCACACAATCATAAGTAGACACAAGGTGAATTAGCAAAGCATGATCAATGAAGGGCAAACAACCACAATAATGAAAGACATAATTAAGTTAGAATCAACAAACCAATATTTGATGTTTATGAAGTGATTGAAACCCTCTAAGTTGCTGGAAAAACACCTACCTAAACCCTAGAATCGGACTTAGGGTTTAGGGCTTAAAAAAAGTGAAGTTGTGATGTTGTATTTATAGCTGATTTTCTGTCCGCATCGATCTGACGGCGTCAGCCTTAACAAGTGACGGCGTCAGCTCCCCTTTTTTCACCAAATTGTAGATCTTTTCGTCCCGATTCCGTGGCCTCTTGAATCACCTAAATCCGAGTTCGTATGAAGATTTTATGGCCAAAATAGTGACAGCTACTCTGCGCGTAAGTTATGATTGATTTGATTAACTTGTGACGACTTTTCTTCTTGTGCAAGTTGTCATTTTGACGTCGTCACTCTATGGCATATGACGTCGTCAGGATGAGTCCTGACGCCGTCACCTTCAAAAATCCTCTGGCCCGTCTCTCTTTAACTTAACACTTGACGGCCTACATCCATTAACACGTGACGCCGTCACAAAACCTTCTGGCGCGTCACGTGTAAATTCATATTCATCCTTTTGCCAGTACGTGACGCCGTCACCTACAAAGCGTGACGCCGTCAAGCTCTGTTTCCAGCTTGATTTTTGGAGACTTTGCCGTTTTCTTCACTTTTCGCTCCAAAAACGTCCAAAATGCTTCCTTTTCCAGATTTCTTCTCCAAAGTACCTAAAATGACAAAAGGAACGATTTAGGGCAATATTTGATCAAATAATCACGAATTAGGGCTTAAATGACCCCCTAAAAGCGGTACACTTTTCGTCTAATCAAATATCCCTACACTTGGGATTTGCTTGTCCTCAAGCAAATGAGCTTTTCCACCAATCAAAATACAAGTTAGGGGTCATTTAACATTAATATAAAAGTAATTACAACAAATGATCGTTCCACCTTAGTCAAAACAAGCACGGAAATTATACACTAGCACCTCACATTAAGTGTTTGGATACTCTCATCTCTCGGGTGTTGTAAATATATATATGAAAATGGAGAAATATCACTCATTACCTGTCATAGCAAATAGATTACCATAGGCTTGGGAAAGGATCAAAACCTCCACCACATTGGCGTAAGCACCTAGGATAAACTATCAAAGAGGTCTTTTAAGGGTTGTAACATTAGGTGTAAGGATAAGGAAAACACGGTTTGTTGGATAAGGATATTTTTACTGGTGGCAAGTCAATCATCTTGGTCAATTACATGCAGAATGAGGCGTTGCTAAGCCAAGACTCGACTCAACTTAAACTAATCACGAACTAATAAACATAGAACAAAACAAAACATAAATAAAAGATAGAGGCGGATGGTAGTCCGTATGCTTTTTCTTCACCTTTTTTTTTTTTTTTTTTTTTTTTTTTTTTTTTGCATACACTCTTGCCCTACCATCCAAAACAATACATCACTAGGGATTCGTTGTACCATCCCTACACTTGAACTTTTACATACTTTACATAAAATTATTCTAATGACTCGAATCAAGATAATCGAAACATTTGGAGTACTTTAAAATATTAACGTACATATGGGGGTAATAAATGATGTTCTTCCCCATTACTCCATTACACTAGTACTTTACCCATAAGTCCCAATCGTCCCAAAACAATATGTACAAGGATATGACTCGACTTAGCAACCATGTAATCAATTAGATAATTAACTAAGGGTTTAAACAAATGTTGTCACAATAATGCACTAAAGATGAGTGCACACAAGGTAGGCTAAGGCGATTTGGGTGTACATTTAAGTGGGGTGTAACAAATTCTTCCTTTAAGTAAAATGCTTAAAGTTAGAAACGAAAAGATAGGCTCTGAGGGGTGTACTAGGGGTATCGTGTACCAAAAATGGGTACAACGCAAAGGGTGTGGGAGAATTACTTGACCAATGTAGCCAAAGTAATTATAACAAAAACACAGGTGTAAAACAATGGGTTAATCCTAATGCCTCTTATCATGTAGTCAATCCTAACTACACGAATGTAGTCTCACTAGCGGTCTCGGTATGCATCACAAACGCAAGTTCTAGAATCTATAAACTACCGGTACACTCATAAGCACTAACAATGAATGCTTTTTCCTAAAGATCTAAAGGCGAACCTCACATATTTGGGGTGGAAATTTTTGAGTGGTATGGTTTTTGTGCTAGTCATATAACTCCTATCCGTGAGACGCTCATTAAGATCAAAGTTTCACTCCTATATGTTGTAAAAAAATTTAAATTTGGCACTAAAATTGCCCTAACAAGTATTTCTCTCAGTTTTATTACACATCTACTATTAAACAAACAAAAATCAAGTGCAATTGTATTCTCTAAACGTACTTTACCCCCCCTTACACTTAAGATGAACATTGTCCCCAATGTTCAAATACAAAGATGTAAAAGTAATAAGGTAAAAGAATGAAATCAAATACTCCCCTGATTCGCTCGGTGGATAATGTGGTAACACGGTTAGATCTTCTTCCAAGAGAATGTAGAAGCTTTACGACTAATGCATCGCCAAAAGCTTGATCCAACAAACATTTCCTCGTCCAAAATAACCTGTTAAACCTGAGAAAACAAACACGAAAACCTGCATAACATCGGCGGGATAAATTCTATATATAAGGATATAATGCTTGTGGAATGATAATTTTGCAGATTCCTGGAGTCTATAAGTTATAGATTTAATAAAAACTTTTTATGAAAACAAAACTTTCAAAATTTTCAGAAATCAAAACCTGACGCCGTCAGGTTGTAAACCCTGACGCCGTCAGAAATGATCTGACAGAATTCTCATGTTAAGTTTCCGGAAAAATTTTGGAAAAACCTATACCTTACTTCCTGGAAATCCTGCAAAATATCATTATGACTCGATACAAGCATTTGACTCAAACAAATACTAATATGTATGTTAATTTAATATTATTATGATTCATGTTCATTTTTTCTAATAAACCGATTTAGATTTCCCTTACACTTAACTTTTGCAAAATACCTTTATATGTAGTTAAGACGAAGTTAAAAACAAAATAAAGCATTTTCACAAATTAATTTTGAACATGAATCAATAAAAATAAAAATTAAACACACATACGGAAACAAATAAAATCAAACAAACAAATAAATAAACACACAAAGCAAATAAAGCTTGGGTTGCCTCCCAAGAAACGCTTTTCTTTATTAACGAGTCTTGTAGCTAGACTCAAAGTCACCGTACATTACGTGATTCCATCATTCATAATGACGTATCCCTGATAGATATAATCCTTGTTATCAGGGTGGTGGTGTCTCAATCGCTCGACATTCGCAGTCACTTCACCTCCTCCCTTGCTGGTCAAGCTTATTACCCCATCTTGGTATAGACTTTTAATTGTGAATGGTCCGTACCACCAGGGACTTGGTTCATGTTGGGAATTAAATATTCTGAAGTTAGAGTATTAGAAATTACTCTAAGTCAAAGGTACTGCTAGTACATCAAAGTACTGCTAGTACATCAAGGTACTGCTAGTTCATGATCAAAGTACTGCTAGTACATCAAGGTACTGCTAGTTCAAGTTCAAAGTACTGCTGATCAGTGACTCATAGGATAAGATCGAAAAGATATTTATTGTATTTTGGTCAAACATATACGGTAGATAATATCTTACTCCATGTGCTTAGTTAACAAGTTGTATACATAGATACATGTTGTATCTTATGTACTAACACCAATATGAATAAGTTAACCAAGTAAGTCGGTCAAGACTTTTAGCAAATTTGTAAAGATCTCTTGCAACTATAAAAGAGATCTTAGACTTGGATATTATACACACATGCATAATTATAGACTCATATCTGTTAAGACATAGAACAAACACAAATTACAAGTTGTAACTTAAGATTCAAGGTTTTGTAACCCTAGTGAAAAACTCAAGATCACTCGTATTATTTGGAATAATATTGAATCGTTTAGTGAAACACTTTCTTTGTTCATTGTTAAGTAACAAACATAATTCTTCCATTTCCATAACATACATAACCTTCTAAGTGTGATTAAGTAAATTCCGCGTGCTTAATCATATTAAGTCAATATATCTCATACACAAAGATACAAGGTTTAACCACCTTAACCGTGTATAACCAAGGTCCTCACAGTTGGTATCAGAGCCAGGTTGATATATTTGAATTAGAAGAAACAGAAATGGAAGCTCATGATGTTCAAACAAATGTTGCTGCAAAGTTGCCCATGATCAAACCCAATGAGTTTGAGTTATGGAGGATGAGAATTGAGCAATATTTCATGGTCCAAGATTATACTCTTTGGGATATAATTATATATGGTGATTCTTTTTCACCAAGCTACTCAGAGGTTGTCCTAGAAGGTAAAACAAGTAGAAAAAGAAATACTGGACCAGTGTCAAATGAAGAGAAGATACTGAAGAGAAATGATCAGAAAGCAAGAAATTTGCTGCTCATGACCATTCCTGGTGAGCAGATGCTATCATTCAACAAGTATCTTGATGCAAAAACTCTTTTTGAAGAGATTTGTGCATATTTTGGTGGTAATGAAACTACCAAAAAGACACAGAAGACACTACTAAAGCAACAATTTGAAAACTTTACTGCTTTTAGTAATGAATCTCTTGATAAGCTATTCTCAAGATTACATAAGCTTGTCAGTCAGTTAGCTGTGTTGGGTGTTGAGACAGAGAAGGAAGATCTCAACATGAAGTTTTTAAGAAGTCTACCTGATGAGTTCCATACTCATGTTATTGTCTGGATGAACAAACCAGACATTGAAACAATGAAGCTCAATGATTTGTACAACAACTTCAAAATTGTTGAACAAAGTCTTAGAAAGTCTGGAACTTATGGTACTAGTTCTGGAAATGTGGCACTCTTGTCAGTTCCTAGTATTAGTAAGAATGAAGAGGTAGATGAAGGTGAAAGTGCTCCTTCTACAAGTTCTCACAAGGATGTTGCTGGTCTTGGAGATTCAACATTCTATGCCTTTATTACCAGTCAATCTAATGGCTCTCCTCTCAACCATGAAGACCTTGAGCAGGTAGATGGTGATGATTTGGAAGCTATGGATATTAAATGGCAGGTTGCTTTGCTTAGCATGAGGGCTAAGAAGTATTGGCAAAGAACTGGGAAGCAGATTACCATAAATGGTAATGACACTGCTGGGTTTGATAAGAAGAAAGTAGAGTGCTTCAACTGTCATAGGTTAGGACACTTTGCTAAGGAGTGTAGAAGCCCAAGAAAGCAGGAGAATAGAAACACATGGTATAAGCAAGATAGGAGAAAGGAAGTTACTGTTGAAGAGCCAAAGGCTATGTTGGCTATTGATGGTATCGGTTATGATTGGAGCTCTATGGCTATTGAAGAGGATGCACCACCGAATGCTGCTCTTTTGGCCAATGAATTTGCTCTAATGGCTCATTCTGATTCAGAGGTAAACAATATTACATCTTGTACTGAATCATGTCCTAATCTTAAAGCTTATGAAGACCTTAATAAGAGATTTGAAGCTCATAAACAAGAGCTGCTTGATTCTTTGTTTAATTTGGCTAATCACAAAAGAGGTCTAGGTGTTTTAGAAAAACAAGTTTTACATTTTAAAGATAATGAAATTCATTTTGCTGATGACATCAATATACTAAAAAATGACATTAAGATCAGAGATGAGTGTATTGTTGAGTTGAATGAATCATTAGCTAAACATAAGAATGAAAGAGAAAATGTAAAGGTTTCTGTGGATGTTTTAGCACATTCCTCAGAAGGATTCAATAGACTTTGGGAAGCCCAAGTTATTGATAAAGTTAATTCTGGTGTTGGATTTAAGTCTGTACCCCCACCATACAGAGGTGTTCATTCACCTCCAGGTATTGATTTAGCACACACAGGGTTACCTGAGTTTCAAGAACCAATCATGGAATATGGTTCTAAGGTCACTAAATCTCCTAAGATAGAGAAGGTAAGTAAAAGTTTAGATAAAACTTTATCTTATCAGGACAAGGTGTCCTTTATTAAGAAAGGAGATGCTATAGTTGTTGAAGATTGTACAACTGATAGTGATAGTGATGAAGAAGAACAGGTTATGTCTAAACCTGTATTGGTTAAGAAAGTAGGAACAAGTCTTCCTAAGATAGTCAATCACAACACTAACAGGCCTAAGTCAAATGTTAAGACAGTTAGGAAACCAGTTAGATATTGTGAACAATATAGAACTACAAACAAGCCCAGAGGTAACCAAAGGAATTGGAACAACCTCAAGTCTAACCAATTAGGTGATGACTTTGCATTTTATAATAAAGCTTGTTATACATGTGGTAGTTTTGACCATCTTGCAGCTTTCTGCAACCAAAGGGTAACTGGGTATGAATACCATAGGGTGAATTACAAAAGGCAAACTCATCAAACTCTTTTTCACTCTAATACTCAAAGATCTAAACCCAGAACAGTCTCAAACAAGTCTGGACTCAAAGGTCCTGACAAACAAAAAGGTCCTGTTAACAAAGTACTGCCAGTTCAAATTAAAGGTACTGGTAAATCTAAAGGTACTGTTAGACCTTTGATGACTGTTAACCCAAAATCAACAGCTAAGGATGCAAAAACAACTTTCAAACATGCATCTAAAACTGTTCTAAGGCCCATTCAATCAAAAGCAGTGGTCCACAAACAAATTTGGAGACCAAAGGGTGTGACTTCAAAGTTAGCAGACTCTGCTGAACATGTTATTCACTCTGCTGCCAAGGGTAATAGGGCAAATGCTGTTAAGGCCTCAGCATGTTGGATTCAAAAATCCAATGTTGCATCAACAGTCCTTAAAAGATTAAATTACATTGATGCAAGAGGCAGATCCAAGTCAGTAATGGCTTGGATCCCCAAAGAAAACTAACACTCTTATTTGTGTGCAGGAACATTCTATTGATCATCAAGATCAAGGATACTCAGATAGTGGATGTTCCAATCACATGACAGGCAACATGTCTTATCTTTCAGATTTTCAAGAATTCAATGGAGGATATGTTACCTTTGGAGGTGGTTTTCGTGGCAAAATTTCTGGTAAAGGTACTATTAAAACCGGAAATTTAGATTTTGAAAATGTGTACTATGTACAAGAGTTAAAGTATAATCTTTTTAGTGTTTCACAAATGTGTGACAAAAAGAATAATGTTCTTTTTACTGACACTGAATGTCTTGTTCTATCTAAGGATTTTAAGATGCCTGATGAAAATCAAGTACTTCTTAGAATTCCTAGAAAGGCCAACATGTATAGTGTTGATATGAAGAACATCATTCCTAAAGAAGATTTAACTTGTCTTGTATCAAAGGCCACATTGGATGAATCAATGTTATGGCATAGAAGGCTTGGTCATATTAACTTTAAAACCATAAATAAAATTGTTAAGAATGGTTTGGTAAGAGGTTTACCTCACAAAAGATTTGAAAATGATCAAACATGCATTGCTTGTCTAAAAGGCAAACAACACAAAGCCACTTGTAAGCCCAAAATTTTTAACTCTATCAATCAGTCATTGTTTATGCTGCATATGGACTTATTTGGACCAGTTTCAGTAAGGAGTATACAACATAAAAAATATTGTCTTGTTATAACTGATGACTATAGCAGATTTACATGGGTTTTCTTTTTAGCTACTAAGGATGAGACATCAAGCATTCTTAAGGAATTCATTACACTGATAGAAAACCAAGTAAGCAAGAAAGTAAAAGTCATTAGGAGTGATAATGGGACAGAGTTTAGAAATAGAGTTATGGATGATTTCTGCAAAGAAAAAGGTATTAGGAGAGAATATAGTGTTGCTAGAACACCACAACAGAATGGAGTGGTTGAAAGAAAGAATAGAACACTAATTGAAGCTGCTAGAACAATGTTAGCTGATTCTAAGCTACCTATAATCTTTTGGGCAGAGGCAATTAACACTGCTTGCTATGTTCAAAATAGAGTTTTAGTTGTGCAGCCTCACAATAAGACATCATATGAACTCTTTAATGGTAGAACTCCTGCAATAGGATTTCTTAGACCTTTTGGATGTCATGTGACAATTCTCAATACCTTAGACCATTTAGGAAAATTTGATGGTAAAGCAGATGAAGGTTTCTTAGTTGGATATTCTCTTGTTAGCAAAGCTTTTAGAGTTTACAACTTAAGAACTGAGAAAGTTCAAGAAGAACTACATGTGGAGTTTCAGGAAAACAAATCCAATGTAGTAGGTCAAGGACCAAAATGGATATTTGATCTTGATTATCTAACAAATTCTATGAATTATATTCCTGTTGTTGCAGAAACTAACAATTTTTCAGGTTCACAAGCAACAAATGAGGTGGAGTTAGATAAAGATCAATCTGATGTCATTATGCCATTGTGGTCAAGTACCAGTGTGGATTTAGCTTCAAACAATGATGAATCTTCTTCTGGTAAAGCAAAAGAGGATGTTGAGGCTCAAAGAAAAGATGTTGGAACAGAGGAACAACTCAATATGTTGAATATTGAACGAACTGCTGACACAGGGCAAGGTACTGTTAGTACTTCTCAAGGTACTGGTAGCTCATTTGAAGGAACTGTTAGTTCAGTTGAAGGTACTGCTGGTCCTTCACACTCAAAAGATGCAGAGTTCCAAGAAGATGAAGTGGATTTGACTAATCTTTCACCATCTTATCATGTTCCCACTACACCACACACAAAAATTCACAAAGTTCATTCCCTTGATAATGTGATAGGAGATATACAATCTGGTGTGAAGACAAGAAGACAACTAGTCTCTTCAGACCAAAAAGGGGTTCTTGATGCCCTTTATGCTTCAAAACAACATGAACTTTCAAACTCATGTTTATTTGTATGTTTTCTCTCTCAAAAGGAACCAAAGAATATTCTTACAGCCCTAGATGATTCAAGCTGGGTAGAGGCTATGCAAGAAGAGCTTCTTCAGTTCAAGATTCAAAAGGTTTGGGTGCTAGCTGATTTACCTACAGGTGAGAAGCTAATTGGCACTAGATGGGTTTTTAAGAACAAAAGGGATGACAGAGGAATTGTGATCAAGAATAAGGCTAGACTAGTAGCACAAGGGTACACACAAGAAGAAGGAATAGATTATGATGAAGTTTATGCTCCAGTAGTAAGGATTGAGGCAATTAGGCTGTTTCTAGCTTATGCTTCATTTTTAGGCTTCACAGTCTACCAAATGGATGTCAAAAGCGCATTTTTATATGGTGAAATTGAAAGAGAGGTGTATGTTTCACAACCTCCTGGTTTCATTGATCCATTACATCCAAACAAAGTGTACAGAGTAGTGAAAGCTCTCTATGGCCTTCATCAGGCACCAAGAGCTTGGTATGCAACACTTGCTTCCTATTTATTAGAAAATGGATTTCAAAGAGGAAAGATTGATCAGACACTTTTCATCAAACAACACAAGAAGGATCTTCTGTTAGTGCAGGTGTATGTGGATGACATTATCTTTGGATCTACAAGGAAGGAAATGTGTTTAGAATTTGAGAAGCTTATGAAAGATAAGTTTCAAATGAGTTCTATGGGAGAACTTACATTCTTTTTGGGTTTGCAAGTTAAGCAATCATCTGAAGGCATATTTATTAGTCAAGACAAATATGTTGCAGAGATACTTAGAAAATTTCAATTTGCTGATTCAAAAATAGCAAGCACACCAATGGACTCAGAGAAGCACCTTCTGAAAGATGAAGATGGAGAAAATGTAGATGTACACAATTACAGATCTATGATAGGCTCTTTGATGTATCTTACATCATCTAGACCTGATATCATGTTTCCTGTTTGTGTCTGTGCAAGATTTCAAGTTACTCCAAAGGTTTCTCATTTAACTGCAGTCAAGAGAATTTTTAGATATCTCAAAGGTCAACCAAGGTTGGGTATATGGTATTCTAGAGAATCTCCTTTTGATTTGGTAGCATATTCGGATAGTGATTATGCTGGTGCTAGCTTGGACAGAAAGTCAACAACTGGAGGATGTCAATTCCTTGGGTGTAGACTTGTCTCATGGCAGTGTAAGAAGCAAACAAGTGTGGCAAATTCAACAACTGAAGCTGAATATATAGCTGCTGCAAGTTGCTCTAGTCAAGTTCTATGGCTTCAAAACCAACTTCTTGATTATGGGTACAATTTCTTAAACACTGTTATTTATATTGATAATAGTAGTACAATTTGTATTATTAAAAATCCTGTACAACACTCTAAAACAAAACACATTGAAATTAGACATCACTTTATAAGAGACTGCAATGAGAAAAGATTAATTCAGGTTCTTAAAATTGCTTCAGAGCATAATTTTGCAGATCTGCTAACAAAAGCTTTTGATGTTTCAAGGTTTCAGTACTTGGTAGCAAGTATTGGAATGCTTAATCTTTAAATTTTCAATATGATGTGTTTTTGTACATAAAATTTTGAAAGTACTGCTGGATTTATAAGGTACTGCTATATCAAAATTTGAATTGTGTTATTCATATAGTTGATTTTATGATTATTCTAATACAAGACAAGTACTTTGTACATTGTTCTTTTGGTTTTAGACTAACTATTTCAGGTATGAATATGTGAACACAAAGGATATTTCAAGTGAAATGGGAACAGCAGAATTCTTATCAAATTGCTGACCATAATAGATTTATGATGGACTGAGTTTAGGAATTAAACCTCCTTAAAACTTCTTTCTTGAAATCTAGTTATGATATTTCACAATTGAATTGATGACTTAGTTGATCAGATAGTAACTGATACAACTCACTTTCTATCATTTTATACTTTCAAGTATAATGAGTTAGTCTAAGGACATCTGATAGAAATAACAGCTAGTAAAAGTGAATCTAACACTTGTGTTGGAGGTAACAATTACTATGAGCTGGAAACCCTGTCAAGAAAATCTTTTGAATAGATTTATCTTTTCACAGGCAGTTAGTGATAACTGAAATACATTGGTTCTCACACAACCAGAGGTTATTTTAAACCGAAATTTTGATTAGGTGACTGTTATTCACTTGATTTCTTCAAAATGGTTGGAAGTAGTATGATTTTTCAATTCTCAAAATCATGAACATACTACTAAGTTAAATGATTTCTTAAAAGGATTTTCAAGGATTCAGAAAAACCATTCATTTATGGATTATGAATCAAAATGTCCACTGATTCACCTCTCATAGGAGTTAACACACCTAGAAGTGATGAGGACAGCAACTTAAACTCTTAAGGAATTGATGGCTTCATGTACAATATTGTCTGACAACAAATGTTACATATTGATGGATCAGTCAAAGGTACATAGTGAGATCTTCCAAACAAGGGGAGGAAACAAATATTATTTGCTTCAGGGGAGGAAATAATTGCCCAGAAAAGGAAGAATAAACCAATATATGGAAGGAGAAGACAAGAGCATACAAGATGATGATGTAGAGGTTGAAAATGATTAGAACAGATCAAATATCTAGAAGGGATGAAGCATTCCTAAAGGAGAAAGTTCTATCTAGATCAAACGAAGAAAAGATTCAATTTCAGTTCATTATGTTTGTTTATCACTTGCAAAGGCATGCTGATAGATGATTTCACTTGTTGAAATCATTGCCTCTTACAATTCCTCCATCCAAGGAAATTGCACCATCTTTTGGTACAATGTTTTGATATTGCTGAAGTCAAATAAGAACAAAGCAGATGAGTTCAGAATAGAAGAATAGTTCAGATTCATGAAGTGTTTGAAAGATCTTCACAAGTCCTCATTTAATTCAGAAAAACATGTTTGAATTAATTCACATGTTTAGGGGAGGATTGTTGGGAATTAAATATTCTGAAGTTAGAGTATTAGAAATTACTCTAAGTCAAAGGTACTGCTAGTACATCAAAGTACTGCTAGTACATCAAGGTACTGCTAGTTCATGATCAAAGTACTGCTAGTACATCAAGGTACTGCTAGTTCAAGTTCAAAGTACTGCTGATCAGTGACTCATAGGATAAGATCGAAAAGATATTTATTGTATTTTGGTCAAACATATACGGTAGATAATATCTTACTCCATGTGCTTAGTTAACAAGTTGTATACATAGATACATGTTGTATCTTATGTACTGACACCAATATGAATAAGTTAACCAAGTAAGTCGGTCAAGACTTTTAGCAAATTTGTAAAGATCTCTTGCAACTATAAAAGAGATCTTAGACTTGGATATTATACACACATGCATAATTATAGACTCATATCTGTTAAGACATAGAACAAACACAAATTACAAGTTGTAACTTAAGATTCAAGGTTTTGTAACCCTAGTGAAAAACTCAAGATCACTCGTATTATTTGGAATAATATTGAATCGTTTAGTGAAACACTTTCTTTGTTCATTGTTAAGTAACAAACATAATTCTTCCATTTCCATAACATACATAACCTTCTAAGTGTGATTAAGTAAATTCCGCGTGCTTAATCATATTAAGTCAATATATCTCATACACAAAGATACAAGGTTTAACCACCTTAACCGTGTATAACCAAGGTCCTCACAGTTCATCGGTAGGTGCTTTTGTTTCTGAATGCCTTAGGAGCACTGAGTCTCCTTTTGTAAATTCAACGGGGTTATTGGTCATCTCATCAGCCTCAATATAATCGTTATTTCCACCCTTACATTCTCTAATCTCATTTTCATTGTAACTCTTAATCCTTGCCTCCCATGCACGGATTTTCTCTCGAACATTACCACGGATTATATTGGAGTTCGCCTCCATCTTCTTTTGTAGAGCAACATCTCGTATATGTCGTGGGACCGTTGGGAAGTTTATTGTTTTCTTCCCCTTCTTCATTAGGATGGAACTATTTCCGTAATCGATTTGTGCCCTAGTGGTAGCGAGAAAGGGTGCCCCAAGGATTATTGGCATATTCATATCATTTCTTTCAATAATCATGAAGTCGACCGGATACAGGAATCCGGCTACGTTGACCAACACATCTTCTGCAATTCCTAACGGGTATTCTGTAACACCCTAGGCAAATCCTACATCGGCTGTGGCCTGGAGAGATGCTGGGTTCATAAGATTACATTCGCCTTACAATGACACAACGCGTTTTGTGGTCTACTGCGAGTGGGGTTCTTAGGAACTGGCAGTTAAGCGTGCTTATGTGAGAGTAGTACTGGCTTGGGTGACCTGCCGGGAAGTCTTCAAATGAGGCTACAAAAACAAAGCCGTGAGCCTGCGGGCAAAGCGGACAATATTGTGGTCTGAGTAGGCGGGATGTTACAAGTGGTATCATTTGAAGACTTCCCGGCAGGTCACCCAAGCCAGTAAGCACGCTTAACTGCCAGTTCCTAAGAACCCCACTCGCAGTAGACCACAAAACGCGTTGTGTCATTGTAAGGCGAATGTAATCTTATGAACCCAGCATCTCTCCAGGACACAGCCGATGTAGGATTTGCCTAGGGTGTTACAATCACCCCCCCTCAGGGACTCATCGTCCTCGATGAGGTTTGCCCCACCATCCCGAACGGCTCTGGAGTGGCTCTGATACCACTTGTAACATCCCGCCTATTCAGACCACAATATTGTCCGCTTTGCCCGCAGGCTCACGGCTTTGTTTTTGTGGCCTCATTTGAAGACTTCCCGGCAGGTCACCCAAGTCAGTACTACTCTCACATGAGCACGCTTAACTGCCAGTTCCTAAGAACCCCACTCGCAGTAGACCACAAAACGCGTTGTGTCATTGTAAGGCGAATGTAATCTTATGAACCCAGCAACTCTCCAGGCCACAGCCGATGTAGGATTTGCCTAGGGTGTTACATACTCATAAGAATGTTTTGCAAAGGAGAGTTTAGTACGGGTGATGGATGGCAGTTCGTCGGTTAACTGGACGTAAACGGATAAAGGCATCAAATTTACGTCAGAACCTTGGTCGGCTACCGCATCCAGATACTTGAGTTTTCCAATGCTGCATGGTATTTCGAAGACCCCGTAGAATTCCTGCTTTTCCACTAACTTTTGTCTTATGAGGCACTCATATAATTGCCCTCCGGGTAATGTGTCGGATTCATCATCCGGTTCTATTCTCTTGGACTCCTTGTTGGGTAGATGAGTACGTCGATAGTTTCTCACCCAATCATTTATGGTCTCCTTGTTTATATCGTGCTTCAATTAATGCCTCACTTGTTGTGACTTTGGCGGTTCTACCAATTGGCGCTCCTTAGAGGGCGCCTCCTTGCCTTTGTCTGAATCGCAGTTGCAGGCATTGGTGTTTCCATCATTAAGTGGGATGAGGTCAATTTTGTTAACTTCCATAGTTATGGATTTCCCTCTTCCATCATTTTCGCCCTCTTGGACGATGGAGATGGCCTTGAAAAATTTAGTGTTGGGAACTTCAACGTCATTCCTCACCAACACTTTTTCAGGAGCTTTTGTATTTGTGTATTCTTTCAAAAGGTTCATCATCTCCGCCATCTTCTCTTCCATTTCCTCCTTCTGTTTGTAGACGGCTTCCTCAAATTTTGCCAACCGTTCGGAGTGTTTTGACATGTATTCTCTCATTCGAGCTTCGAATGTTGGACTAAGTTCCTGAGGTGGTGAGTTGGGTTGAGCGTGCTTATGGAAGGGTTTAGTATTTTCCCTAAGGGGTGATTCGGACAATGGTATTTGCTTAACGCTTGAGACCGAGTTAATTGTTGCTTTTTGTGGACTTAAGGGTCTCTTTTGCTTTTCCATAAGATATGCAACCCTTTTCTCAAGTTCACTAACGCTTTCCTCAGTGATTTGATTGGCTGTATCGGGCGATGAATATGTCTTGACCGCCGAGCGTACGTCGTGGGAAACTTGCCACAATTCATCATCGTCGGATGCAAGCTCATCAATGATTTCCCATGACTCCTCGGCGCTTTTGTCGCGCAATCTGCCCCCGGCGGCTCGATCGATGGCACGCTTGGTGTGGTAATCAACATGGTCATAGAAGATTTGGATTTGAAGCCAGAGATTTATGCCATGATGAGGGACTTTTTGGAGTAAGTCCTTGAATCGAATCCATGCCCCGTAGAGGGTTTCGCCTCGACGTTGTTCAAACATCAAGATATCCTTCCTTAACTTGGTAGTTCTTCCTGGTGGGAAAAACTGAGCAAGGAAACGAGTGGTGAGATCATCCCAAGAGGTGATGGATCCTGCGGGTAGACGCTCTAGCCATTGACTAGCTTGGTCCCGCAAAGAGAATTGAAAGAGACGCAGTCGGGTCGTCTCTCGAGTGGCAACATCAAGGTCTATGGAATCAACGATTTTGAGAAAGTCCTTGAGATGTTGATTAGGATCTTCAGAACGAAGTCCATGGAATGCGCATCCGCTTTGCACCAACCGGATGGTGTCGGATCGCAAGGGTGTGACATTGGCTCCTTGAGTGAGCTCAATGGTGTTTCGATAGCCATGGTGGCTAGGACGGGAGTAGTCTCCTAAGGTACGGGCTCTAGGAGGTGGTGGTGGTTGTTGTGGTGGTGGATTGTTGGGATCAAGGATATTACCACCTTCCATGATGTCGGATGGTAATGGTTACGAACAAAGAAACGAAGAAAAAAGATAGACTAAAGAAAACCTAGAAAAATAAAATAAAAATCTCACAAGAAAGGAATCTAGTGAGTAGACCTATAAAATAAAAATTCAACCTAAACAATAACTATTCCCCGGCAGCGGCGCCAAAAACTTGATGCGTGGGATTGCGCCCTCGTAGTAGGTTTTACCTCTCAAGGGATCTCAAGAGGCTTGCAATCCCCACCAGGCAGTGTACCTGACCGTTGTAGTATAGTAAAGTGGCAAGTACCGGGGGATTGATCGTTCAACTCAAAGAATAGTGTTCGTTAGGATTGAAATTACTCTAACTAGGTCTAGAGGTGATGGATGATTCTTTTTGTATTTTTTATATTTTATGGAAAGCAAGTAAAAATCTCGTGTTTTGGAAGAAGGGGCGGAATTAGTTGCTAATCAACTAACCCAAAAGCTACTAACTAAACTAATATGCAAGAAAAGTAAACTAGGGTTCTACAAGGGAAGTGAAGCATATCTACCTATGATGTATTACTCCTTGCTAGCTATCCAATTCTACCTATTGAATTGTCACACCTTGTTTTAATTGACGGGTTGTATTCCTTAATACCATTCGTGGGGTGGCGTACGTACTTCCCCAACTCTATAAGCTCCTACTTCACTCCTATGTCGAGCCGGCTAAGAAGCTCCTAACATGGGATCACTAGAATTCGCTCATGCATTAAATACAACCAAATAAACCTAGTACGCATTGGTTCATGTTTCTTAAGACGTTCAAGCAAGTTACCGTATAGGAGGTTAGCCAGTTTTCTTAAGCCTAACATCGATATCACCCAATCAAACAAGAGACAATAGGAAACAAGAATTATAAGCTAAACCAATTAGATCTATTGAAGTGTCACACCTTTATTGATGACGATAGACACATACATCAACAAGGAATCAATAAGATCTAATTAATTATATACAAGTTTCACACAATCATAAGTAGACACAAGGTGAATTAGCAAAGCATGATCAATGAAGGGCAAACAACCACAATAATGAAAGACATAATTAAGTTAGAATCAACAAACCAATATTTGATGTTTATGAAGTGATTGAAACCCTCTAAGTTGCTGGAAAAACACCAACCTAAACCCTAGAATCGGACTTAGGGTTTAGGGCTTAAAAAAAGTGAAGTTGTGATGTTGTATTTATAGCTGATTTTCTGTCCGCATCGATCTGACGGCGTCAGCCTTAACAAGTGACGGCGTCAGCTCCCCTTTTTCACCAAATTGTAGATCTTTTCGTCCCGATTCCGTGGCCTCTTGAATCACCTAAATCCGAGTTTGTATGAAGATTTTATGGCCAAAACAGTGACAGCTACTCCGCGCGTAAGTTATGATTGATTTGATTAACTTGTGACGACTTTTCTTCTTGTGCAAGTTGTCATTTTGACGTCGTCACTCTATGGCATATGACGTCGTCAGGATGAGTCCTGATGCCGTCACCTTCAAAAATCCTCTGGCCCGTCTCTCTTTAACTTAACACTTGACGGCCTACATCCATTAACACGTGACGCCGTCACAAAACCTTCTGGCGCGTCACGTGTAAATTCATATTCATCCTTTTGCCAGTACGTGACGCCATCACCTACAAAGCGTGACGCCGTCAAGCTCTGTTTCCAGCTTGATTTTTGGAGACTTTGCCGTTTTCTTCACTTTTCGCTCCAAAAACGTCCAAAATGCTTCCTTTTCCAGATTTCTTCTCCAAAGTACCTAAAATGACAAAAGGAACGATTTAGGGCAATATTTGATCAAATAATCACGAATTAGGGCTTAAATGACCCCCTAAAAGCGGTACACTTTTCGTCTCATCAGTACACATCTTCAAAATCTAAATTTCCAGTTTTAATAGTACCTTTACCAGAAATTTTGCCACGAAAACCACCTCCAAAGGTAATATATCCTCCATTGAATGATTGAAAATCTGAGAGATAAGACATGTTGCCTGTCATGTGCCTTGAACATCCACTATCTGAGTATCCTTGATCTTCATCATCTGTTGATGAATGTTTCTGCACACAAATAAGAGTGTTAGTTTTCTTTGGGGATCCAAGCCATTACTGACTTGGATCTGCCTCTTGCATCAATGAAGTGTAATCTTTTGAGAACAGTTGATGCAACATTGGATTTAAGAATCCAACATGCTGAGGCCTTAACAACATTTGCCCTGTTTCCCTTAGCAGCAGCAGGAACCACATGCTTAGCAGCAGGAACTGCTAGCTTTGTAGTTGTTCCCTTTGGTATCCAAATTTGTTTTGTGACCACTGCTTTTATTTGAATGGGCCTTAAAACAGTCTTAGATGCATATTTGAAAGTTGTTTTTGCACCCTTAGCTGTTGATTTTGGGTTAACAGTCATAAAAGGTCGAGCATCAGGAATAATTTGTCTAGTAGCAGGAACCTTTGGTCTAGCAGCATGATCTGTGTTTGAGCCAGACTTGTTGACTGTTATGGGTTTGGTTCTTTTAGACTTAACACTAGAGTGAAAATGAGTTTGAGGAGTTTGCCTTTTGTAATTCACCCTATTGTTTTCATACCCAGACACCCATTGGTTACAGAAAGCTGCAAGATGGTCAAAACTACCACATGTATAACAAGCTTTGTTGTAAAAAGCAAAGTCATCACCTAGTTGGTGAGACTTAAGGCCATTCCAATTTCTTTGGTTGCCTCTGGGCTTGTTTGTAGTTCTATATTGTTCACAATATCTAACTGGTTGCCTAACTTGTTTAACATTGTTCTTAGACCTGTTAGTATTATGATTGACTATCTTAGGAACCTTTGTTCCTACTTTCTTAACCACTTCAGGTTTAGACATAACCTGTTCTTCTTCATCACTATCAGATGTACAGTCTTCAACCACTATATCATCTAATTTCTTAACAAAGGACACCTTGTCCTGAAAAAGTAAAGTTTTATCTAAACTTTCACTTTCCTTTTCTACCTTAAGGCTCTTAGTAGCCTTAGAACCATATTCCTTGATTGGTTCTTGAAACTCAGCAAGACCTGTGTGTGCTAGGTCAACACCTGGAGGTGAAGGAACACCTCTATATGGTGGAGGGACATATTTGTATCCTATACCAGAATTAACCTTATTGTTTACTTGAGCTTCAAAGATCTTATTAACTGTATCTGAGGCATGTGCTAAGGCATCTACAGTAATACTAACATTTTCTTTTTCTCTTTTGTGTTTTGCTAGTGACTCATTCAGTATAACAATACACTCATCCTTGAATTCTACATTTCTTTTTAAAGCATTCATGTCATCAGTGAAAGTAGATTCATTTTTTCGAAAATGTAATATTTGTTTTTCTAGAACTCCTACACATCTCTTATGATTGGCTAAATTATGAAGGGCATCAATTAACTCTTCTCTAAAAGCATCAAATCTCTTTTTAATGTCTTCATAATTTTTAAGATTAGGATATGAATTAGTACAAGTAGAAATGACATCTACCTCTGAATCAGAAAAGGCCATTAGAGCAAATTCATTGGCCATAAGAGCAGCATTTGGTGGTGCTTCCTCTTCATCAGCCATAGAGCTCCAATCATAACCAATACCATCAATAGCCAACATAGCCTTTGGCTCTTTCACCAGTACTTCCTTCTTCCTCTCTTGCTTATACCATGTGTTTCTATTATCCTGCTTCCTTGGGCTTCTACATTCTTTAGCAAAGTGTCCCAACCTATGACAGTTAAAACATTCCACTTTCTTCTTATCAAACCCAGCAGTATCATTACCATTTATGGTAATCTGCTTCCCAGTTCTCTGCCAATACTTCTTAGCCCTCATACTAAGTAAGGCAACTTGCCACTTAATATCCATCTCTTCCAAATCATCACCATCCACCTGCTCAAGGTCTTCATGACTTAGAGGAGAACCACTAGATTGACTGGTTATAAAGGCATAAAATGTTGGATCTCCAAGTCCAGCAATATCCTTTTGTGAACTAGTAGAAGGACCACCATAACTAGCATTAGAAACACCTTCAACTTCATCTACCTCTTCAGACTTACCAATACTAGGAGATGAAAAAAGTGCCACGTTCCCAGAACTAGTACCATAGTTTCCAGACTTCCTTAGACTTTGTTCAACAATTTTAAAGTTGTTGAACAAATCATTAAGTTTCATTGTTTCAATTTCTGGTTTGTTCATCCAGACAATGACATGAGTATGGAATTCATCAGGTAGACTTTTCAAGAACTTCATGTTGAGATCTTCCTTCTCTGTCTCAACACCCAACACAACTAACTGACTGACAAGCTTGTGTAACCTTGAAAACAGCTTATCAAGAGATTCATTGCTATTTGAATTAAAGTTTTCAAATTGTTGTTTCAACAATGTTTTCTGTGTTTTCTTGGTAGTTTCATTACCACCAAACCATGCACAAATCTCTTCAAAAAGAGTTTTTGCATCAAGATACTTGCTAAAAGATAACATCTGCTCACCAGGAATGGTCATAAGCAACAAGTTTCTTGCTTTCTGATCATTTCTCTTTTGTATCTTTTCATCATTGGAAACTGGTCCAGTATTTCTTTTTCTAACTGTTTTGCCTTCAATAAGAACATCTGAATAGCCTAGTGTGAAAGAATCACCATACTGAATGATATCCCAAAGAGCATAATCTTGAACCATAAAATATTGCTCAATTCTCATCCTCCATAACTCAAACTCATTAGGTTTGATCATGGGCAACTTTGCAGCAACATTTGTTTGAACATCTTGTACATCCATTTCTGTTTCTTCTAAAAACAACTATATCAGCCTGTCTCTGATACCACTTGTTAGGATTCATGATACACTACAAGGTGGTTAAACCTTGTCAACTTTGTGTATAATGATATGTTGTGTTTATATGATTAAGTGCGCGGAATTCACTCAATCACACTTAGAAGGTTGTGTATGTTATGGAAATGGAATTGTTATGTTTGTTAGTTAGCAATGAACAAAGAAAGTTTATCACAAAACGATTCAATATTATTCAAGAAATAATACGAGTGATCACTATCACTAGGGTTACAAAGACCTTGAATCTTAAGTTTCTAGACTTGTGATATTGTTTATGTTTGTTCTATGTCTTAACAGTTATGCGTTCTAAATTAAGCACGTCGTTGTTGTTCTTCTACACAATATCAAGTCTAAGATCTTCTTTTATAGTCCAAGAAGATCTTTACAAAGAATATGTTAAAGTCTTTAAGCTACTTGCTATAGCTTACAAGAGTCACTAGACAACTCATACACTTAAGAGTATACAATTTGGTTACTTCACTGATGATATAACAAAAGATATTTTTTTGTTCTATCTTTGACTTTTCCAAGCTTATCTACTCATCAGCAGCAACAGATTATACTAGCAGCAGGAACACTTTTAACTAGCAGCAGTATTAGCAGCAGCAATGTGTTAATGCTAGCAGCAGCAATGAGTTTTAACGATAGCAGCAGGAACGAATGTACTACCAGCAGGAACAGCAGCAACAACACACTTTGAGTATTTCCCGATACTTAAACTTTAGAATATTTAATTCCCAACATTTTTAAATGGAAACGTATTCACCCCCTGGTCTACGGTTTCCACAATTGGTATCAGAGACAGGTGGCTCAAATTTTTAAAACAAATGGTTTTCAAAATTGAGTACGATCCATGTATCAAATTACCCATGAAGGTGATAAAATATGAAAAGTATTTAGTTGCTTAATACTTACAAGTTTTGTTGTTAAGTATACTTTGTCATACTAGCTTGAAGGTATTCTTAAACTAATAAAAGAATAGAGTTTGTAAGTGTCCAGTTATGTCTTTAGAACGAGTCGTAAATTCATGTGATTTTGAAAGGAGTGTTTGGGGTAAACCATTATTCTGTAGTAAATGTATTATCGTAAATGTCTTTCTTAGTCCTAAACGTGGAAATGATGCTTAATATATACTTTATATGTTCGGTATCTAGTTTATTAAATTTTTCATCTTTCTGTCGAGTCACCGCACTAAAATAATAAACTGAATCAGGAAACAGGTCACGGTACCACAAAATATAGGATGATACCGTTATATTTAATCATTTGTTGGGTTATTTAGCTCTTTGATGAAGCGAAAAGTGTACCGCTTTTAAGGGGTCATTTAAGCCCTAAATCGTATTTATTTGATCAAATATTGCCCTAAATCGTTCCTTTTGTCATTTTAGGTACTTTGGAGAAGAAATCTGGAAAAGGAAGCATTTTGGACGTTTTTGGAGCATAAAAGTGAAGAAAACGACAAAGTCTCAAAAATCGGCTGGAAGTTACCTTTGACGGCGTCAGGATTATCCCTGGACGGCGTCATGGCTTGGCAAAAGTGGTGGATGTGAAATTTACTCATGATAAGCCAGTGAAAATTGCATGGGAATTCTGACGGCGTCACCCTTTAATTTGATCAAGGTCGTCACGTTATAATTTAAAGAGGGACGGCGTCACGTTCATAGTCTGAGGGCGTCAAGCCTTGATAGGCCAGAACGGATTTTAGAGAGCTAAAGAGGGACGGCGTCAAGAAGGTCATCCGGGAACCCTAAAAGCGGCGAGGTGACGGCGTCACACTCCATAACGTGACGCCGTCAGATCTGAAAGTCTATATATAGTTTTCTAATTTTTTGTCATTAGAGTGGAACTTATTGGGGAACTTTGTATGTGAAAACCCTAGGACGAATTTGGCAGCTCTTTCAAGGCTTTTTGCCTTGAGATCTTCCATGTTACATTGAAGATAAGTTATCAATTAATCATTCAATATGTTTATGTGTTGTTTGATTCTATCTTGTTCTTGTCTTTTGTTTAACATGTTAGGCTAGATTTATCTTGTGTTTGCTTAGATCTAATGAAACCTAGCTATTGATTATTGGTTATTAGTGTGTTGTTAGTTGTATTGGATGATTGTTTATCTATGTTAGGCTTAAGAAAACTGGCTAACTTCCTAATCGGTAACTTGCTTGAACGTCTTAAGAAACATGAACCAATGCGTACTAAAGGTTTTATGGTTGTATTTAATGCACAAGCGAATTCTAGTGATCCCATGTTAGGAGCTTCCTAGCCGGCTCGACATAGGAGTGAAGTAGGAGCTTGTAGAGTTGGGGAAGTACGTACGCCACCCCACAAATGGTATTAAGGAATACACCCGTCATCCACGCGACTAATACACACTAATCAACCGGTAAAAGATAGTTAGGGAGTAAGGAAATCTAAGTAAACACATTTCCCTCCACATAAGTTTTCACCAACCTTTTTATTTTCTGTTATTTTATTTTATTTGCATTCGTAGTAATTTGGGTTAGTTGACTAGCAACTAATTCCGCCCACTCTTTCAAACCCGAGATTTTACTTGCTTTCATAAAAATATAAAAACATAAAAAGAATCTTCTCTCACCCTTAGACCTATTAGAGTAGTTTTTCATACCTAACGAACACTATTCCCTGTGGAGAACGATCAATCCCCCGTACTTACCACTACACTATAATACATCGGTCAGGTACACTGCCTGGTGGGGTTGTAAGCCTCTTGAGATCCCTTGAGAGGTAAAACCTGTTGTAAGGTTGCAAAACCACGCATCAAGTTTTTGGCGCCGTTGCCGGGGAGTAGTTATTGCTTAGGTTGAAATTTATTTTATAGGTCTACTCACTAGATTCCCTTCTAGTGAGATTTTTATTTTCTTTTTCTAGGATTTTCTTTAGTCTATCTTTTTCTTTGTGTCTTTGTTCGTAAAAGAAATTTCCATTGACTCTTCCGTTCACCATTATGGAGAACGTGAATCCACTACATAATCTACCCCTTCCACTCCAAAATGACATCTTTATATTCCGTCGACATAATGGTGAATCTTTTTCCGATACATGGACTCGTTTCAAATACTTATTAAAAAAGGTCTTTCATCATGGTCTTGACTTATTGTTTCCACTTCAAATCTTTTACACTCGTATCGACCGCCAAACCCAGCAGGAGATTGAAAATATGGAAGATGGGAAAATGTGGGATTATGGTGATGAAGAGGCATGGGAAATCTTTGAGATTCTCGCCCAAAAACGAAGTGGAACATGTGACCCAAAAAATGCAAGCTTAGACCTATTTGGTATTTGGATAAATCAATCGGAAGGTTTGTTTAGGAATGAGGTGGGTAGAGTTGAGGTACCTAAGTGCATGTCATGGTTAGGCACTACCATAATACAAGATGAACACATAGGTGATCTTAATGAGATGGAGGATATAGTAGAAAACCCAAGCCCACCAAGTACCCCACAAGTCCCACCATCACTTGAGGCATACACACCACCCGTGACTTACCCGGAAGAAGTAGAAGAGACTATAGGAACCCCAATAGAGGTAGAGCCCTTGGACCAAACACAACTAGAAGAAATAGGTTTGAATACTTGTAGTCATAACCTTTCTTTTAGTTCTATGGAAGTTCCTAGTTTTGATGAACCGGAGCCTCAACCAAAACCGCTACCTAATCTTCTATCCTTAGATGTGAATTTAGGAATTGAAAAAGGTCCCGATCAACCCATCAAACCATATAGTCCGGATAGTTTTACGTTGGAGGTAGTAGACTCTAAGCCTTGTAGAGAGGAAGCCAATATAGGAGTGAAACATGACCTTACATACTTACATCACCTATTCATGATTGATCACAAGAAACATTATGGGTTTAAACCGGGTTTATTAGGTCAAGATGGATTCCCAACTAGGAGTCTCTCGAAGTTGATAGAAGATGATCCCTTTTTAGGAGGAAACTCAAAATCACCCATTGACCAAAGTGAACTAGGCAAGGTTATGATGAAAGGAGCACACCCCTTTGAGCATATAATTCATCCACCACTCTTTCCTCACGTGGCATACTCCTACCGAGCTGGTGTGTATCGCTACTATCACCCGCACTTAATCCTAAGTGTAGGGAAAACCTCTCCTTTATCCATTAAATAAGGGTAGAGTCAGGCTCATGACTCGAACAAAAACAAGCGCTTCTTGGGAGGCAACCCAAGCTTTATTTGCTTTATTTGTTTGATTGTTTGTTTATTTAATTTTATTTGTTTCCGTATGCATTTCTTATTCTTTTTGTTTACTGTTCATGTCTCAAATATAAATTGTGAAAATGCTTTATTTTGTTTTTAACTTCGTCTTAACTACATATAAAGGTATTTTGCAAAAGATAAGTGTAAGGGAAATCCAAATTTGTTTTTAAGAACAAGATTGAACATGAACGATAACAATGAGATATAAGCATGCATATTAGTATTTGTTTGAGTCAAATGCTTGTATCGAGTCATAATGAAGTTTTGCAGGAATTCCAGGAAGTAAGGTATAGGTTTTTCCAAAAATTTTCCGGAAACGTAACATGAGAATTCTGTCAGATCATTTCTGACGGCGTCAGGTTTAATTTTCTGAAAATTTTTGAAAGTTTTGTTTTCATAAAAAGTTTTTATTAAATCTCTAACTTATAATCTCCAGGAATCTGCAAAATTATCATTCCACAAGCATTATATCCTTATATATAGATTTTATCCCGCCGATGTTATGCAGGTTTTCGTGTTTGTTTTCTCAGGTTTAACAGGTTATTTTGGACAAGGAAATGTTTTTGGATCAAGCTTATGGCGATGCATTAGTCATGGAGCTTCTACATTCTCTTTGGAAGAAGATCTAACCGTGTTACTTCATTATCCACCGAGCGAATCAGGGGAGTATTTGATTTCATTCTTTTACTTTATGCTTTTACATTTGTTATTTGAACATTGGGGACAATGTTCATCTTAAGTGTAAGGGGGGTTAAAAGTACGATTTTAGAGAATGCTATTACGCTTGATTTTTGTTTGTTTAATAGTAGATGTGTAATAAAACTGAGATAAATACCTGTTAGGGCAATTTTGGTGCCAAATTTAAAATTTTTTACAACATATAGGAGTGAAACTTTGGTCTTAATGAGCGTCTCACGGATAGGAGTTATATGACTAGCACAAAAACCGTACCACTAAAAAATTTTTCCACCCCCAAATATGTGAGGTTCGCCCTAGAATTGGTAGGAAAAGCATTTTGCTATGATGTGTGTACCGGTAGCACTTAGATTCTAGAACTTGCATTAGGACCATTCCGAGGCCACAAGTGAGACTACATTCGTGTAGTTAGATTTACTACATGATAAGAGGCATTAGGATTAACCCATTGTTTTACACATGTGTTTTTGTTATAATTACTTTGGCTACATTGGTCAAGTAATTCTCCCACACCCTTTGCGTTGTACTCATTTTTAGTACACGATACCCCTAGTACACCCCTCAGAGCCTATCTTTTCGTTTCGACCTTTAAGCATTTTACTTAAAGGAAGAATTTGTTTACACCCCACTTAAATGTACACCCAAATCGCCTTAGCCTACCTTGTATGCACTCATCTTTAGTGCATTATTGTTACAACATTTGTTTAAACCCAAGTTAATTATCTAATTGATTACATGGTTGCTAAGTCGAGTCATATCCTTGTACATATTGTTTTGGGACGATTGGGACTCATGGGTAAAGTACTAGTGTAATGGAGTAATGGGGAAGAACATCATTTATTACCCCCATATGTGCTAAATATTTTAAAAGTACTCCAAGTGTTTTGATTATCTTAATTCGAGTCATTAGAATAGTTATTTGTAAAGTTATGTAAAAATTCAAGTGTAAGGGGAATGCAATGCCCCTATGATGTATTATTTTGGATGGTAGGGCAAAAGGGTATGCAAAAAAAAAAAAAAAAAAAAAAAAAAAAAAAAAAAAAGTAGAAAAAACATACGGACTACCATCCCGTTTTATTTTATGTTTATTTTATGTTTTTGTTATTTTCTTTCATTAGCTTAAGATTGAGTCGAGTCTTGGCTTAGCAACATTGTATAGTACATGTAATTAATCAAGATCTTTAACTCGCCACCAGTAAAATATCCTTTATCCAACAAAACCGTGTTTTCCTTTTCCCTACACCTCACGTTATAACCCATGTAAAAGCCCTCTTTGATAGTTTATCTTAGGTGCTTACGCCTAGTGGAGGAGGTTTTCGATCCTTTCCCAAGCCTATGGTAATCTATTTGCTATGACAGGTAGTGAGAGATATTATCCGTTTTCATTTATGAGATTTATTTTGATGACACTTGAGAGATGTGAGTATCTAAACACTACTTGTGAGGTGCTAGTATGTAATCTCCGTGCTTATTATGATTAAAGTGGAACGAATATTTGTTGTAATTACTTTTATGCTAGCATTAAATGACCCCTAACTTGTATTTTGATTAGAATAAAAGCACATTTGCTTGAGGACAAGCAAATCTCAAGTGTAAGGGTATTTGATGAAGTGAAAAGTGTACCGCTTTTAAGGGGTCATTTAAGCCCTAAATCGTATTTATTTGATCAAATATTGCCCTAAATCGTTCCTTTTGTCATTTTAGGTACTTTTGAGAAGAAATCTGGAAAAGGAGGCATTTTGGACGTTTTTGAAGCATTAAAGTGAAGAAAACGACAAAGTCTCAAAAATCGGCTGGAAGTTACCCTTGACGGCGTCAGGATTATCCCTGGACGGCGTCATGGCTTGGCAAAAGTGGTGGATGTGAAATTTACTCATGATAAGCCAGTGAAAATTGCATGGGAATTCTGACGGCGTCACCCTTTAATTTGATCAAGGTCGTCACGTTATAATTTAAAGAGGGACGGCGTCACGTTCATAGTCTGAGGGCGTCAAGCCTTGATAGGCCAGAACGGATTTTGGAGAGCTAAAGAGGGACGGCGTCAAGAAGGTCATCCGGGAACCCTAAAAAGCGGCGAGGTGACGGCGTCACACTCCATAACGTGACGCCGTCAGATCTGAAAGTCTATATATAGTTTTCTAATTTTTTGTCATTAGAGTGGAACTTATTGGGGAACTTTGTGTGTGAAAACCCTAGGACGAATTTGGCAGCTCTTTCAAGGCTTTTTGCCTTGAGATCTTCCATGTTACATTGAAGATAAGTTATCAATTAATCATTCAATATGTCTATGTGTTGTTTGATTCTATCTTGTTCTTGTCTTTTGTTTAACATGTTAAGCTAGATTTATCTTGTGTTTGCTTAGATCTAATGAAACCTAGCTATTGATTATTGGTTATTAGTGTGTTGTTAGTTGTATTGGATGATTGTTTATCTATGTTAGGCTTAAGAAAACTGGCTAACTTCCTAATCGGTAACTTGCTTGAACGTCTTAAGAAACATGAACCAATGCGTACTAAAGGTTTTTATGGTTGTATTTAATGCACAAGCGAATTCTAGTGATCCCATGTTAGGAGCTTCCTAGCCGGCTCGACATAGGAGTGAAGTAGGAGCTTGTAGAGTTGGGGAAGTACGTACGCCACCCCACAAATGGTATTAAGGAATACACCCATCATCCACGCGACTAATACACACTAATCAACCGGTAAAAGATAGTTAGGGAGTAAGGAAATCTAAGTAAACACATTTCCCTCCACATAAGTTTTCACCAACCTTTTTATTTTCTGTTATTTTATTTTATTTGCATTCGTAGTAATTTGGGTTAGTTGACTAGCAACTAATTCCGCTCACTCTTTCAAACCCGAGATTTTACTTGCTTTCATAAAAATATAAAAACATAAAAAGAATCTTCTCTCACCCTTAGACCTATTAGAGTAGTTTTTCATACCTAACGAACACTATTCCCTGTGGAGAACGATCAATCCCCCGTACTTACCACTACACTATACTACATCGGTCAGGTACACTGCCTGGTGGGGTTGTAAGCCTCTTGAGATCCCTTGAGAGGTAAAACCTGTTGTAAGGTTGCAAAACCACGCATCATTTGTTGGGTTATTTAGCTCTTTGTTGCATAATGTAAGCTCTCTGTTTTTATGAATATTGGTAATTTGGTAACATTTTCGCAACTAATTTACATGGTTTAACCATTATCTGTGTTCGAATATTCATTTTAGACATGCGATTAGGCATGTTTCATGCACACGAACCATTTCCTTGCTAAATGTACCAGTTGATCAAAATCCACATTTTCTTGAATTGTCACTTTTATAATTGAAGATATGATAAAACAATTTAATGTAGGGTGTCGGTGGGTGGTTGGTGGTGGTGGCGGGTGGGTGGTGGTGGGTGTCGGTGGTGGCGTGACCGGAGATGGTAGTTTTTGAATGTTGTATATGTGTTTTTGTATTTTAAGAAAATAAGATGTGTTTTTATTTATAAAAGAGAAAGAAATAGTGTGACCAAAAATAAAATAGCAAGCAAACAACGAGGACCAAAAATGTAGTTAACAAAATTTTCACAAAAAGATAAAAAAACAAGTCGCTCAAGAATAAACAATAGTGGGACCCAGTTGCCCAAAAATATGTACTATTATATAATATAAAATACTATACTTTTTTACTAAAAGACAAAAAAGACCAGTCGCCCAAGAAATGTGGTCCTCAGTCGCTTAATAAAGTACCTGAGTAGTATTGTGTTAGTACTTTGTGGAGACATATATAGGGACACATGTCACTATTTTAAGATATCCGTCCAAGATTTTCAGGCGACCCTCTCCCATGGGGTATTTGAAGAAAATAAAAAAATTTGGGGCACTAAGGGTGAGTGCATGTGTACCTTTGGGGTATTTGTAGAATTATCCCTTTATTATTTGTACAAGGATTGGGCTGCGATATTACATTTGCTTAAGTGGACTATAAAAAAGTATTATCTGAATTATATTTTAGATATGCAATTTTTTTGATAATACTTAAGAAAGAGTGATATTTTGGATTTACAATTTTTTTAATAATATTTTAGCTAATAACAACCATTATAATCATATAACTTACTCTCTTCTGTTTTATTTATTAATTATCCATGTGCTTATTAGCATATCTGCTTATTTGTGTGATTTTGTCAAAGAAATAGTTTTGATGCTTGAAACAACTTACTCTATGCAATAATGTGTGCATCGCACGGGTCCTGCAGCAACCCAAGTTATATATGACGAAAATTAGTGCCAAACATTACACTATAAACACTTAGATACAACTCGTGTGCATCGAACGAGTCTGAATATTATTTTGAGTTTTTGACTAGACCTCCATCTAATCTAATGGGTTTACACAGCTGTCTTAATTTATGTGGTTAAGTTGCATTGTGAACTTTGTATTTCATATTACGTTAAACCTGTAAGTGGCCGATCGAGTTTTATTCAACTGTTGACACTTGACACTGCTATACATAAAGTCGTACGGTTTAATTAAACTAAATTGTTACTCCATAAAAGATCAAGAATCTAGACTTATAAAGTAAAAGAATTGCTAAAAAAATTTTGAACCCGTTATTACACAATGAACAAAAATGAGGATAACTCAACTTATTTTAAAATATTTGGCTAAGAATTGTGATGCACATTTCAACGTTTCAATCATATGCATCATTAAGTTTATACTTCAATGGTTTGCATTGAATATTACGTAAAGAACAATTAAATAAACCTTACACGGCGAACAATTAGATAAAACCTGTGTGCATCGCACGGGCCCTGAGGCAGCCCAAGTTATGTATGACGGAAATTAGTGTCAAACATTACGCTATGAACACTTACATAGAACTCATGTGCAACGCAAGGGTCTGCATGACTAGTTTTATTTATATGATAAGAATGTTGGGGCTAATCTCTCAAGTTTAGTTCATTTTATGTGCAAACAATATTGGGGTTAATCGTTAGGATTAGTCGGGCTAATCGTCGGAAATCATGATTTATTATAAAATAATTTGAAATAAAATAAATTTGGTTTCTTTTTCTTTTCAAGTTTTGCGTTAAGATGGATTACCATTTAAGTTAAGTACAAGGGCATTTGCTATAAAAATCTTGTCATATATGATCTATTTTTTCAATTTTTTTAGTGTCATATTTTACTTTTAAATAACTTAGAAGAGAGAACAAATAATTCTTTAAAAAAAAAAAAAAAAAAACAAAAACAAAAACAAACATTTTTCATGTACTTGCGAGGATTGAAAACTTACCCCATTACAAATTACTACTTGAGATAGGATCGAATCGCCGAATGTGGTATTACTACTTTATTGTCATGTTTGATTGTGATATTAGAAGGGAATGAAATGTTTTCTTATGTTTTATGGTTCGTCGTAATGTACGTTAAGAATGAATAAAATTAATTAAAAATGACAAAAGTTTTATTCTAATTAGGAATGAAAAGTAAAGGGTGTCTATGTAAATAGCGGTTACAGGCGTAATGGAAAACAAACGACAATTTTTCTATTCCATTGTAATGATATGTTCCCCTACGACTTTAATTCTCACATACGAACTACCAAACGCTACGTAAGAGTGGTTATGAGAAGATATCATATATGAATTTATATACTTGGGCTACGTGTAATAACAGAGCACCACAACCAACTTTTCAATCGCCACATGAGCGGCACATCAACTTCCTCTATCTACAACCAATTTCACAATCAAAACATATCCAAGTTAAACACAAATATACGTTACAAAAACTATTTAATAAACAACTCGGTCTTGGTCAAAATTGAGTCTTGGTTTTTTACCTTCGAAGACGCGTGCTTGAAGGACCGTAACAGGGAGGACGCGAAGAGCCTTCGTAGCCTTATTTTAAACATCCATTTCTGAATCACTAGCCGGGTACCCGTGCATTGCAGCGGCGGGTACCCGTGTGATTATATTTCTCGGCGATAATCTTTTTCAAATTACTTTTTTTTTTTTTTTTTTTTTTTTTTTTTTTTTTTTTTTACGATGGTACAGTATTTCAGCCGTAAATCCAAAGTGGTTCTCGTCTTTAGCAAAAATTCAACAACTCAAATAGTTAACGTGTCGGGTTGGGTCAAGTCGTGTCCAATTCAACCCAAGCTCACTTATACCAAAACATCGAACATATTTTTATATCAAGTGTTTCTGTATCAATGCATAATATTATTTGACTTTTGGTAGACCTTTTTTTGAAAAATAATGTATTATTAAAAAGAAAGTTAGTACTTTGACTTTAAAATCACAAATACATTCACAACTTAAAGTCTAAAGATCCACATAAATACCCATTATAAAGTGGGCTGTTACATGTTTTTGAAATGGTTTGTTGTTACACGTTCAAATTATTTAAGACAATTAATCAACTTTTAATTATGTTTATTCAAGCTATTGACTATCTTTTTATAGTAAGTGTGTAGTTTTTTTTTTTTTTTTTTTTTTTTTTTTTTTTTTTTTTTTTTTTTAAACTTCCTCTTATAGAAAGTCCTAAATACATTATAAAGTACCCTGCTAGTCTAAACTAAACTTCTTTTTTTTTTTTAACAGATACACTAAACTAAACCTAATACAGTAACATGCTATTCTCACTTGTTGCCCAAATCTTATTCTTGTAGGCACACACACATATCAAACACTTACATTACAGCCCTTATATTTCTCTCAGCCCCCACCACACTTCTCTTTCTTATCTTCTTTAAAATCCACAAGAACTATCAAACCCACTCAGCTCTTATGATAATCGAGTAGCAAAAAATTATATCTTTGTGTTTCTGCTCAAACACAACATTCATAAACAAATACACTAAACAATCTCACATTTGATTCTCTCCCTTTTATCTCATTTTTCTGTTCCTAACACCACCTACATTCTCAAAAAGTCAAAACCAAATAATCATCACAACAAACCTAACAATATAAAATAATCATAAATTTAAAGGCAAACATTTCAACATTAATCAAATCAAAATCACCCAAAATATATTGACCAAAAAAATAACATATCAAATCACATTCGGTTTTATCATGGTGGCTTGTGGATCTATTCGATTGCTTTTAGATCTATCCGTTTTTATGAGTTTTGTTCAGGGTTATATTTGGATGATTTATATATTTTATGGCGGAGATGGTTTCAGTCGTAGTTTGGATTTGTTACAAAGTGAATTGGGTCCTGGTTAAATTTTAAGGTCCGAGTTGAGGTTTGGATTTTTTGCCAAGTGATTTGGGTGTGTAGATTTGTGGTTCGGGTCACTGTGTTTGGTCGTAAGGTGGCAAGATTTGTAATGTGAAGATAGAGAGGATGATGATGATGTGGATGTGTTGTAGATTAGATGTTGTTCTTGAATGGAATGGGCAACAATGTGGGAAGTTTGTATTAAGGATTTTATATGTGGGTTTGGTCTAGGATTCATTCAAGCCATTGTATGTATTAATGGAATAATGTTGGTGGCAGAAAGATGGTGGAGGCGAGGTGCCGACGAGTTGGTATGAAGAGGATGATGATGATGGCTTTTATAATGATAGAAGAAATAAAATTGGCCTGTGGTTATCACAATTAATGGAAGTTAATGGGCTGTTACAAAATGGGCTGCACATAAAGACCCATAAATTTTCGGTGTAACATATGTGTGTTTGTGGTTATCACAATTAATGGAAGTTAATGGGCTGTTACAAAATGGGCTGAACATAAAGACCTATAAATTTTCGGTGTAACATATGTGTATGTATTGAGTGCAAAATTAGTACAAATATTTTCATAATAAGCAAGTTAAAAGTTTGAATTTTAAGCTTTGCCATTTAAGGAAATGTCCTAAATGCATTATAAGGTAGTAAAAATAAAGATGATGTCTTGGAAAAAGATTCGAGTAGAAGAAAAGTCAAAGGTGAATTTGTCATAATGTGGAAAGGTTCATGAAAAGAAAAGGAAAGAGGTTCATGTTTAGTTAAACAGTTCAGTAGCAATGATCCGGGCAAAACAAGAAACAACCCTAATAAATCTTAGTATCTCTGTAGCTGTATCTCTTAAACGCGTTCTTCTATCTCCTCATCTTTTTCTTCATCGTTGACGACATGGCCGGATCTGTTGTGTATTATGATACCAACCAAAGAGTATGTATTATATCTATATATATTAGTAGTAGTACTCATGAATTATGGTTTTATTTTTCAACCGTCATAGAATTGTGTTTTTTTGCCCCATCATCAATTCATCATCATTCTTAATTGTCTATTTTTGTTTAATTCTGCCTGAATTAAATATATTTTAATTTTATAGCTTAACTTTTGTTTCTCGATTATTTATTTTTTCTTTTAATTACTAGTCCTTAAACACTGATTAACTGGAAGATGATGATAGATGTTCTGTTTGAGATATCATAACATACATATTATTAGTCTTCTGCGGAAGTCCTAGGCGCACTTCTGCTGTCATAGTTTCTACACTAATTGAGTTTAGTAAGATTTTGACAAATGGTTTTTTGTCTTAATTGATTTTGTCTAGGCGACTTTACTATTCATTTGATAGGTTATATCTTAGTAAAGTTTTTAATATACTTCAGACGCATTTTATGATCCTAGTAAGTTTTAGTGGTTGTTTTGCTGGATTGTGGACGTCATAAAAAGTGTCAGATATTGTGATGTGGTATGTTTCTGTTTATTAGTAGCTGTGCATATTTTCTTTGGATTTTTTTATTTACTTATTTTTGTAACAGACGAGTCAAGACACAAGCCAACGGATATCCGTCAGGATCATGAGTGGAAAGAACATCTCTTTAAATGTCAGACCCTCCGACACCATTCGAGATTTGAAATTGCTGCTCAGTGAATGGATTTATAGAGACTTGACCGATCTCTTCTACGGGGGAGCATCTCAATGACGACCGTACCCTTATGTTTGCTTATTATGCTATAAAACGGTTTGTGTTAACAGTTTTATAGACAGGAAGGTGACAATGAACTTTAATCATTGTTTGCCATACTAAAAATGTGATACGCTTATTCTTAATAAGTTATGCCCTTTCGATTATGTGCAGAACATTGATTTCTTGAGGAAGATGGGGCGTTACAAAAGTGTAACGTCGGATCTTGGTTTACATACTGGTACATCGCTCATCAAGAGACCAAAGATCACCCAGCAGATTATAATTGGAACACCAAGTGTGGTAAACTTATTGGTTGTCTCTAAAAAGATTGACACAACACATCTCAAAATAATGGCGATGGATGATGTTGATTACTTGCTTAACCAAGTATATACCCAAACTCTCTCCCAACTTCCCTTTTTCCATAATTTCGGTAACTGAATATATTTTTTTCACACATTTTGTGTAGACCGGAAACACTCACAGCAGTCTAAGAGTAATGAAGCAGATAGCCAGGAACAATGCTAATTGCCAGGTTGGTTTCATTAGTATGATGCATAACCGTTTACTTTTTGGGTTGCTTGGTTAATTCCGTTTTCGCGTTAATGTCAGATCATGTTCCTTATGTTATTGCCTCTTCAACTCCTTGCACTTGTTGGTATTTGGTACTTCTTTCAAGGAGAACGTAACGACGTTTGTGTCGAGAGCCCTTGAGGTTTTTCATCTAAAAAATCATATGAAGTTATTAGTCAAGAATGATGCTACTGTTTCTGTTAAGCACTATAAAGTATACCTGAGTGATGAGGAGTCAAAGATTGAATACATCAAGAAGCTATTGGACCATGGCAATAAGGTACAGTTGACAATGATATATGTGCGCACCAAAGAGAACGCTATTGCGTTGCGTGATGAGCTAAACGAATTTGGATTCGAAGTTGCCGCCACTCATGCCTCGTGCACGGGAATGGATCGAGATGCTGCAGTGGTTTCGTTTAAAAGTGGCATGCTCAATGTGTTAATTACTGATGATACTTACTGTGTTGGTTTTGATGCTCCATGGGTGAGCTTATTTTCCAACTGCAAGGTGAAAATCAGTTTTTACATTAAAACAATACACAATAATATCCAAAGAGTTGGAAGATAAGCTCACCCTTGGAGCATCAAAACCAACACTGTAAGTATCATCAGTAATTAACACATTCAGCATGCCACTTTTAAACGAAACCACTGCAGCATCTCGATCCATTCCCGTGCACGAGGCATGAGTGGCGGCAACTTCGAATCCAAATTCTTTTAGCTCATCACGCAACGCAATAGCGTTCTCTTTGGTGCGCACATATATCATTGTCAACTGTACCTTATTGCCATGGTCCAATAGCTTCTTGATGTATTCAATCTTTGACTCCTCATCACTCAGGTATACTTTATAGTGCTTAACTTCAGTAGCATCATTCTTGACTAATAACTTTATATGATTTTTTAGATGAAAAACCTCAAGGGCTCTCGACAAAAACGTCGTTACGTTCTCCTTGAAAAAAGTACCAAATACCAAGGAGTTGAAGAGGCAATAACATAAGGAACATGATCTGACTTTAACGGAATTAACCAAGCAACCCAAAAAGTAAACAGTTATGCATTATACTAATGAAACCAACCTGGCAATTAGCATTGTTCTTAGCTATCTGCTTCATTGCTCTTAGACTGCTGCGAGTGTTTCCATTCTACACAAAATGTGTGAAAAAAATATATTCAGTTACGAGAAATTATGGAAAAAGGGAAGTTGGGAGAGAGTTTGGGTATATACTTGGTTAAGCAAGTAATCAACATCATCCATCGCCATTATTTTGAGATGTGTTGTGTCAATCTTTTTAGAGACAACCAATATGTTTACCACACTTGGTGTTCCAATTATAATCTGTTGGGTGATCTTCGGTCTCTTGATGAGCGATGTACCAGTATGTAAACCAAGATCCGACGTTATACTTGTGTAACGCCCCATCTTCCTCAAGAAATCAATGTTCTGCACATAATCGAAAGGGCATAACTTATTAAGAATAAGCGTATCACATTTTTAGTATGGCAGACAATGATTAAAGTTCATTGTCACCTTCATGTCTATAAAATTGTTAACACATATCGTTTTTATAGCATAATAAGCAAACACATTTTGGCTCTGAACTTAAAGGTTGTTGAGCAGAAATGACCAAGAAGCTAGCTGAGATGATAACTACTTAGAAACTATTGCGGTTTGAATGCATCTAAGTTTATAACTAAATGTCAATAGGCGGGTTGTTACAATTGACGTAGAGGTACTGTAAAAAATATTCAATCGGTTTTTAGAAAGGGAAATAGTTACAATTGACGTAGAGGTACTGTAAAAAATATTCAATCGGTTTTCAGAAAGGGAAATAGTTGGCTTATTATGACAACTTGTTTTGATTTTGGTTGAGTCCTCTTAGTTGCTTCCTTTGTAAACTTCAACTTAAATTTCACCTTATCTCCAATAGTTTTTTCTTTGATCCACCTGCACAAACAGAACCATCCAAACAAAACAAAAACCCGTTACCCACATTTCTCATAGAACCAAGTCATATAGCTAGACTTCAACTTCCTTTGTTAAAATGCAAGTTGTAAAGTTACATTCTGTGAATTATATGCGATTCTACAAAATCATATGTGATTCAGAAAAATAATCTATAAGCAGGTGTAGTGAGAAAATAACCAAAAAGTGTTTCATCCAGATAGATTTTACTATAAGCAGGTGTGTAGTGAGAAAATAACCAAGATAAATGCAATAATCTACTTAATATTCTACTAACAATTTGCTTAAACCAATGAGATGGTTGTAGATGATAATTCGAAGTGGCATTAGAACATTTAAACAGATTTATCAAGAAAGAATCTAAACTGTATTAAGGGTTTCCTCAAAAATAGAGTATGTAAACACACTTACCCTTAAAGCAATATCCAAAAAGGCTTGGCGAGTATTAGGACGTTCTAGAATTAAACTCCACAAAGAGCCGAGACCTTGATGTACACGATCACCATCACATTTATCTTTTCCACAATTATTATCTGAGCAACATATATCATCAAGAAGCTTAAATGCAGACTTAGGCAAAAAAGGAGCTTCACTAAAAAGTTGGCTGAACGACTTATCATTTGCTGGCAAAGCATCCAGCAAACACTTGGCCTTCAATAAGAAAGATAATACCAATCAAACTAAAAAACATGTGAAAAACCTGAAACATCAGTATAAGCACTAAAAACATCGGTATAAGCTAGAATCATATATGATTCTACTATAATCATATATGATTTTACAAAAACATCAGTATAAGCACTAAAAACATCAGTATAATCACTAAAAACATCAGTATAAGCACAACTATATATAAGCACTAAAAACATCAGTATAAGCACACGGCTACTCGTGAGACCATTAACATGTTTCAAGAGCTCCGTAGTGCCAGATGTCTCACATGTGATTCAAGTCACTAAACGGAAAACCGCCTAACAAACACTTAACCTGATAAGCAAAATCTACAAAATAAAGCAACAAAACCTAAAAATAAGCAACAAAATAAGCAACACCTATTGCTAATATCCCAAAAATAAACAACCACTAAAAACGTAAAATAAGTAACAAAATAAGCATATGTGATTCAACAAAATATATCACAACTATTTCCTAAATCATATGTGATTCGACAAAATATCACACCTATTTCTAAATATCCGATAAGCAACAAAATATACAAAATAAGCAACACCTATTTCAAAATATTCAAAATAAGCAACAAAATAAACAACAACCACTAAAAATATCTAATGCTAATCAACTAAATAACTGATAAGCAGATTTATACAATATCTAATGCTAATCAACTAAAAATAACCGAAATATGAAAAAAAAATAAAAAAATAAAAATAACCGTAATATGAAGAAAATTACCAGCAACGCGAGAAAAGACCTTCGTTTTATCCTTACTCGCTGCTATTTCATCAACTAACTCCATTATTCACAAGATTCGCGGCGGTTCACGGCGGTTAACGATTGATTTGATGTTGATGATGTGACGGTTATTGAATGAGAATGGGTGAGAGTGAGAGATTAAGACTTGAATGACTGAGAGTGGGTGAGAGAGACGTATAAATGAGATTGGAAAAGATCTTTGAATGATGCAGTTGAGTTAGGAGGAAAAAGAAAGGTCGGGGAATGACCATGTTGCCCCTATCATTAATATAAAAAAAAGGATTAATATGAACCGTGGATGGTGAAATAGATGGACGGACGAGATGCGTTGATTGGTTCAATGGTAAAAATTGGTTCTACACGGATCTTTTGTCTTGGGTCTAAACAGGTCCAGTCCGGGTGGTCTTTTATGGGTTTTGGTCCACCTCTACTACAAATTAGAGGTGCACAAATCGGGTATTTCTTCAAACCGAACCGGTTTCGGTTTGAGTCAAATTGGTTAAAAACCGGTTTTGACTCAAACTGGACCGGTTTTTGCCAACGAAAACCCAAACCGGCCGGACCGGTTTTTGGTAAACCGTTTTTTTTTTTTTTTTTTTAAACAATGGAGGAGAAGCTCGTTCATTGTTGCGCCTTTTTGCATGGATGGATGAATGGATCTGTAGAAAGTGAAGTGAGATGTGATCTTGCCATCATTCTTCTTGGTAGAAATCGTGCTCTAGGAAACCTATATAAGCTTTGGCTTATGACTAAGGAGGCAAGCATACGAATACAAACTCGTTTGTGATGTTCGTTTAAGTTTGACAACCCACAATGGCCGGCCTATTGGTAATTTTACTACAATTGCGGGATTTGCTATACTTTTAAATTGGATTAGAGGTTTGGAGTGTGTACTCTCATTAAGTCACCGGTCTTCGGGTGACTCAAATAGTGGTGCCCTATTATTAAACCAGCTAGCTTATGACCATTTTTGCTCTCTTTTGTAAGTTCTACCTATTCAACGAGTAAACTCTGATCACACGTTTCAATCCTTCAGTAAGTAAACTCGTCTACGAGTTCTACTATTCAACAAGTAAACTCATAAATGAGTGGGCTACTTCGTTTGAGTTGTTTCTTCTTATTTGCAAATCTTTTTTACGTATCCAATGGGTGTTTTAATCTTGGTTTTCAACGCCCCATGATGAATTGGTCTTCTAAACATTATCAGGAGATTAACTCGCCGATTCATTTTTCATAATTCAATTTATTGAGTATTCTTTATATAAGAGACCCAATATGCTTGAAATAAAAATACACATGTATTAAAACACTTAATAGAAAAAAGAGAGGTCTTGGGTGTGCCCATGAAAATGGTCGAGTACTTTCTTAAGGAAAGTGATATCATGATTCATCGATACTTCTGGTCATCGATTACATTATCAAGTTAAACTACCAACACAAAACTTCACTAGATACATATATGGGTGTGGCCATGAAAAGGGTAAAAAACAGTCATGGATATACCTCACTACATAGACACATTATATATGTACTTGTTTGTTGTGTGAGTGTTTATATATACAAAACGTACCTAAACATGAGGCATGGGTTATGCGTTCTGAAACCAATTTGGAAAAGAAGGAAGATGTAGGAAATACCCATCATGATTGTGTGGATCTATTCGGGTGGTCTTGGATCTTGAAAGATCAAGAAACCCATTTGAGTTAGTTTGTAGAGAGAAGTTTAGAGAGAGAGGGAACTATGTGAAAATCTGGAAATTAGATTAATGTGACAAGAGTTCCAACCCTTCCCAAGTGTGGGAAGGGGTATTTATACTTCCTAATAATAGTGCCCCTAGTGGGCTGTGAAGTGAGCTGACAGTGGGGAAAGCCCCGACCCACTCCACAAATATAGATACTACTAATCTAATAAAACTAATAATACTAATAATACTAAGCTTATATAAATAAGCCTACGAGCTATATAAATGCTAATTAGATGCTCGGGGTGACCGAACCTTCATATGAATATTAATATTCCTAACAATCTCCCCCTAAGGGAGGTCACCCCGGAAATAATAACTTGAATTCTAGCATTATATCTTTTGATCTTGACTTCATAGCTCGTAGTCTTTGATTCTTCATTGTCTTGAAACAATATGCATTCAGCAGTGATCTTGGGATGACCTTTCTTTGTCTTGGATGATCTTTGAGTATTCTTCGACTTTATCATCCAACATTTGTTTCCAAGTCATCTTTCAGCAGTATGTTTCCATGTGATGTGTTATTCTTTGAGCCGACATGCTCACACTATTTGGTGTCATGATCTTTAGCATCAGAGTTTGCAGAAGCCGTGTAAAAGGTCTTTTAGGTTGATCATGACATTCTTGAGTTACAATGATGATGTAGTGTGAACATGTGGTAGAGGATTGGCATCTTTACTGCAACCAGCTACAACCGCATTCAGCTGCAACTTCAATCAGCTACAACCACAAACAGCTGCAACAGCAATCAGCTACAATCGCCAGAAGTTCCTGCATACGACAGTTAGCAATAAAGCATCCGGTACTTACAGGTTCGGACTTCGAGATTGTTAACAGCATAGTGTGAAAACTCTCTCTAATCCTTACCAAGACCGTTCCTAATCGAAAACCCACAGAGGGCTTTTTAAGATCGAACCGTAGCACATCAACGATTAGGTGAGTCGCTGGAGATCACTCCACGACTGTAGACCATTTGAAACCATCGTGACCACTAAGCGTAATCCATAAAGAATTACCGAAGTGACCTGCTTTCAGGGCTGCTTGATGTTGACCCTGGCAGGAATTTCCATTCAATCATTGAGAATTACATTTGTAAATTCCCTCATGAATGTTCTGGCAGATTGCTAAGATCTGCGTAGGACTCATAAGTTTACAACTGGTGTCCTTAATGTTGAACACCCAGTGTAGTAATAATTCGTGTTCCTATGAGATCTTATTATGCATCTCGTGGCTCTAGACTCGATAGTGCGTTTTGATTTAGTGAGCGGAGGCTGGAGAGGACTGCCACCTATTCAATATCATCTAACTCGGAGTGAGAGAGACGATAGGAATGTATTGAACTCCGTGACAATTGAAACAAGAATCCTTTGAGGGACCTTGAGTGGCTAGGGAGGGTTGTGCAGCGTATCACTGGGTCCATGATACTTTGACTTCAATGCCAGCAATCAACTAAGTGATTCTGACAGCATATGTATTGACCCGGTTTCTGCCTAAGTTGTAAGGAGGGCTATTTCTTTTCACCCTTTATCTTTACAATTCTTTTTCATTCTTCAACCCCTTCAGTGCTTACTGAGACTTCATAACTAACACCTTGTTGGGTTTATTCCAGTGTTAGCTCCATCTCAGTCGGCACTCTTCCCTTATACACATTTCTCCTTTTTAATCATACCTGAGGACTTCTACACTAACTAGTGGATTGTCCCTGGGTAGATCCCTCCGGCTCTGGCGGGATCGTGGGAACTTGAGCCTAACCTAACCATCCTTATAACTCCATACATTAATTAAAATGGTCGGTCTTTGGTATTCATCCACGATTGCCAAACCAAATCTTTGAAAAATCTCTCCAAGTGTTCATGATTCTGAAACACATTTTTGCAAAAACTTGAGAGTTTTATATTTTTCAAATGCTCCCCCTCAACATGTGCTCGGTTGATTGTTTTATAAATTTGCACATGTTAGGTAGAGCTCGCTCTTTTTGAATTGATCCACTTTTAGTGAACATGACCGATTCGAGACACGCTTACATCACTGGTTAGACCAGCTTGAAATTATTACCCGTCCTGGTCAAGTCCATAGAAAGTTTCTCGAAACGGTACACTCTACTCAGACACATCCTTTTCGAGACACGCTTACATCACTAGTTAGACTAGCTTGAAATTATTACCCGGCCAGGATATGTCCTTTCGATTCATGACAGTATATGTTTCGTCAATTCATTTGTTAAGTCTGAGTCACGATCTCATGTTATGCCAAATCCTTACTGTTTCCACAAAACATTTGCTCCCCCTCAATGTGTGCATCGATATATAAAGTAGTTTAGCACACATGGGAGAGCTTACTTTTATGTCCAAAACATTTTGCTCCCCCTCAATATGTGCCTTGGTATACAAAAGAGTTTAGCACATATGGGAGAGCTTACACTTAAATCCAAAACATCACATTTTCATCAGGTTTCATATTTAAATCACATTCTCTCCCCCGATCAAAAATTTCAAACCTTTTGAGATTTGTGATCCCAATTGATTTAAATAATTTAGAAAAACATGGGAGAAAATGTGGTCAGGTTTAACATGTTCTGATGATGAAACATACTTTGCTCCCCCTTAATCTAAGAGGGAGATTCACTGCTCATTTTGCACAAGTTAACTATTATGACACAAATGATATTGACCTTTTTGCTCAAATGATGTAATCACCCACTTTTCTGAGTGAGTCAGTGGTCAACATCGATTATCCATCCACCAACAAATCTTCTCAAGTATTGTCGATCCCCACTAGGCGAGATCTGAGTAAGTACTTCTTTGTTGAAATGATGGTGGTGGAGGTGAAGGTGTTGTTGTTGTTGTTGCTGAAGTTGTTGTTGAGGTGAATTTCGAGCCAATCAATAGAGTTTGCTCGTCTGATCAAATGGTTAGAATGGGAACTGGTACATTCATTTTGGCTATGGAATCTGCATAAGAGTATCAACACAGATATACATACATGCAGATACACTATTCCTAAATAGCTACCCTTCAGCAGCTTGCCACATTATAAAACCAAGTTCATCTTATAATCAAACCATAATCAGGAACTACGTCAAACCACTATCTAGCATGAAGAGCAAATAGCAATCATGAACATGGCAATTCACACGGATTTCAATATTCAATTCAGGATCTTAGGAACATGATTCTAACATAATAGCAATCTACCTAAGCGAATCCTGAGAACATATGCACAATATCAACAACCATTAAGCAGCAGAGACAAACAACATTTGAAACTCATTCATTTAGATCATACAAATGCAAGTGGAGTATTCAAAAACATCAAACACAACTGGTTTTCTAACTTCTTTTAGGTTTTGAGTCTTAAAGCATTTTGGGGATTATACGAGGATTCCAAAGTAACACAAATGAACCTTCTAGATACATAAAGCTAGGAAACTATAAGCAAATTGCACATAATGTCCTAAACTTTCTAGCAACTAACACATTTGTCCATTTGATATAAAGTTTTTGCAAGATCCTCTTCAACTAATACCCCATTAACTACAAAACCTTTTCTAACAAGTATGTTTCAACCAATAAATCCGTTTGATGATATAAAATTTGAATTCACTCTCCCCCTCAATCAATGACCCGTATTCTAGTTGAACCTCAACTAAAATCAAGCTTAACCCCACAACTCATCAAACAAGAACTGTCATGAGGTTTGTAGTCGTTGATTGAGTGACAAATTTTATGCATAATCCAAGTATAAACAAATTTCATACAACACATATTCACCAAGTGTCTCACAAATAATTTTCAGAAGAATCATAGAATGAAAACTATTTGTTATGCTAAGAAGATTTCTCTTCTTTTACAAGAAATGATGCACTGAAACGTACATCAAATCAGGAAACATGGATATGAAGTAATCCATGCCCAGGTGAACATCACCCAGTTGGAGGAACAACCGTCTTTTAGGCGACGTGCTTTCCCCAATATGAAGCGCGGGTTGCTATCTAAAGTAATAGCAAGCCATTTAGACATGTTTTAACAATCCATTTTAACTTCTGCTCGAGCTTCATTTAAAGACCCGTGCCATTATTGAATGACATTTCTAAGTCCGTAAATGTTATCGATAAACAGAAGACATGCCTAGGTGAAACTATTTTTGGTATTTTCTAATTTTTAATTTTTATGGATTTTCTGATTTTACGTTTCTCTATTTACAATTAGCAAGATTTTCTATATAACTATTTACAATATGGTATAAAATATGAACAAGTATATATATACAAGGATACGAACCAGAAACCATTACTCCTCATCATTATGAATCTTCACCGCATTCATCACTTGACTTGCTGAAGAGCAATGTGAGCACTTTCAATCAGGGAATGATTCTGGCTTTTCACTCTCCCCTAATTAGTGCTCTCCCCCAATCTGACAACCTTTCTGATGAACACCCATAGTAGGAAGAAGACTTTGGATGAATGCCCGAAATATGAAGAAGTCTTTTGATAACCAAATGCATGCCGTCTATAATCTTCTAACACTCCCGTCCTAGAGTGACGCCGTCAAAAACCTTAGGCATCTTTTCGGTAGTTTAAGTTGAGCCTCAACTGAAATCTAGCTTAACCTCACAACTCATCAAACAAGAACTGTCATGAGATTAGGTTAACATCAAGTTGGACTTAACCTTAAACTACGGAACAACTTGAACCTAACTTAACTCCACAACTCATCAAACAAGAACTGTCATGGGATTAAGTTAAATATCAAGTTGTAAGAAAAGAGCTCAACATTCTTGAATGTAGAGAAGACTGAAGACTCGACCTTCTTCAAGATTGCCCAATGTGGAGGAACAGAATACCAATCATCTTTATCTCACCAAATGCCTTCCAGTAACCGTACATGTAACCCATCAGCCCGCAGCATACACATGAGAAGATAACTCCCAACAGAGAATGTAGCGTAGACTGACGACTCGACCTGCTTCAGTCTTTAGTATAACACCAAAGTAACAAGTTGAACCACTGATCATCTATTGTATGTATCCATCCTTGGATATTAAGCCCTTATCACGTGAACCTGTTGTGCGTCCTTGATGTACACATTCTCTCTCCCCTGATGGTTACGATTAATCAGCCCATGACGTAACAGTGAAACGTAAATACCAAGGTAACAAGTTGAACCACTGATCATCTCTGCGGTTCTCAACACCGAAATATATGATTAAGCCCAATCATGTGAACCTGTTGTGCGTCCTTGGTGTACACATTTCTCTCCCCCATGATGGTTACGATTAATCGGAATCATCATCATGATGTGTACATGTAGCCTGATGACTTGTACTTGAAGCATTGACTAGAAACCCATTGTTGCTGATTAGACCAACCCGTGAGACTATGTAGATTAGCATTCCATGACCATGTTCTTCAACACCTTGATAGACGGAAGAAGTAGTGTTGGAGAAACATGGTTTGCACGACTCCTGAACTGACGTATTCAGGAGTCGTATGACCATTTCTCAATCATCAACCAACATGTAGATTAATATTCACCCTTTCCCCCCCTCAAAAATTGCATATACCTTCCAACTGCAATTTTTGATGATTGAACTAGTGAATATGAATACCATCAACGGTAAGTAGCTCCACTTGACGGTTCTTGAAGACTAACATGTTGTTTATTCACCCTTTCCCCCCCTCAAAATTGCATATGCCTGTCAACTGCAATTTTTGGTTGAATACGTGAATAACAATATACTCCAATATGTGCCGATCCACTTGAAGATTGAATAAGCACGGAAAGAGCATTAATCTTGTTGATGAGAATGGCCATAGATAAGAAGACTCCTCTTCTTTTGAAGATAAAGTGCACTCAAGCGTACACTTTTCTTTTCTTTGATGAACGAGGCCTGAACTGATGTATTCAGACGTCATTATGATGAAGAACGAGGCCTGCACTGATGTGTACAGACGTCATAATGTTGAAGAACGAGGCCTGCACTGAAGTGTACAGACGTCATTATGCTGAAGAGCGAGGCCTGCACTGACTTGTACAGACGTCATTATCTCTCTCTTTACTACTTCTCTCATCTAACTCGTTAACAACCCCATTATCCTTTTATCGGCTTGATGTCGTAACCACTGATGGAGAAAAACCCAATATGATGAACTTGAGATTGAAGTAATATAACCCGAACTTGTGGCTTAAACTTGTACTAATGCGTGACAAAGAGTGGTGTAGAGACTTCGTGCAACATCGAATCCCCAAGTACTCTATACTCTTCAACCAACCAACCATCAAGTATAAGACGTACATCACCTCTTGGATATCCACAACTTCGTGTGACACTGAGCACTACAACGTGACTCCTTAAAGTGATAGTTATTTTGCAATAGAGAGAAAGAAGAAATAACTAGATATCCAAGTCCTCGTCATTGTAAATGATGAAAGCTCGAACAAGGATCTCGAAGAATCTTCATCCAACCTCCCCGATATCTTCAGATACTAAGTACACGCACCCATGAAATTTCACTTCAGCCTCAAATAAATAATAATGAATTCACGCCGTAGTCACCTTGTGGTCGTTTAAATGCCCCGATCAAGTCCTTCATGATGCATTAACTGAACATTGATAATGGTTTTAACCCGATCATGGTTAAGAGCGCATAGTCCATTGTCACGGGATTTTACAAATCTATGATTTAAACCGAGAAATAAGTTCTTTCGCGGGATTTTACAAAACCAAGAAGAAACCGTGAGGCAGTAACAGATTGAATGTGGCATGTCTGATTTTGATTTTTGGTGAACATCAGTTTGGGTAAAGAATATCTTGTGAAGAATTACAGATCACATCACAACTTTTAAAACCTTTGGCCAACTAACCAACCTTGTACATAGATTAGTGACCACTCGATGAAGAAAACCCGATATACCAATACTGAAAACTGAAGTAGAAGTCCCCAAATTTGTTACTTAAGCTTGCACTAATGTTGGAAGAACGGTGTAGAGAATTAATGCTCCAAGCAAATCTCTAAGTGCTCAATACCCAACCAAAGTATGAGACATTAACACCTCTTGCGATTATCGACATCGTCATTGACGTGTGACACTGAGTACTCCAATAACTCTTAAGTGATAGTTACCCCGACTACTAGTAACTAGATAACCCAAGTCTTCAACTTAAATTTTACGCACGAGCAAGTTATCATTGAAGGTCATGCATCCAACCAACCCCGACTTCAAGATAAAATAAGTAGACGCCTTCGTGAAATTCAACTTCAATCACAAATAAAGAATACCAGATTAACTTCGTGATCATCTTGTGCTGTTGACTAGCCAAAAAGAGAAGAAACATGCGCTAATTCTTAGAAGTGCCCATGACTCATAGTCAGTCCTATCAAACAAAGCTGTCTGACCCAGCTACTTGGATGTGGAATAGTTGTCGTACTGTGTACAGGATTTTACAGTTCTTGAGATTTATCTGAGAAATAAATTCAAGAACTAACTGCACAACAGTAAGTATCAAACTGCTGTAGACTGAACCACTGAATCCTGAATCGCTACGATCTGACCCGCTGTAACCGACACTGCTAAGATTCAAACCGCTGGAGACTGAACCGATACGATCTGACCCGCTGTAACCGGAACCGCTAAAATTCACATCGCTGGGGACGGAACTTCTAGAAAACTTGCGATAATTCTCCCCCTCAAAAAGGACATGAAATGACCTTTTTGCCAAAGCTGAGAGTCCGTGATGTTTGTGAATTTGACAGGCACACAACATGGAAAGAGACAAATGAAACTACTGCAACGAAGATGGTGATTAAGACTCTCTTGTAGTAACCCCTTGCTTTCCTCATCATCAATGGTTTAGTAGATTAACAATTCATTGAAGCTCGTAGTATGCCAAAACCGCTTGATGAAATGCATATGACTTTAAAGTGAGTAAAAGGTTAAAACATGTCTCCAAAAAAATCACCTCTTGTCTTTAAGCCTGACTACCTCTTGAGAAGATCTTGAACAACAATCCCATTAGAAGCTTGAGAAACAACAATCACTTGATGAAGCTTGATAAAGAACAAGTCCGCGACTTAAACTTGCACTAAATTATGATTTAGAACCTATATTGAGCACAACAACATAACTCCTTTAAATATAGGTAGTGATATATACCCAACCTTCCATCCTTAATTGTATATATCCACTTCGTGAACATCCAAGTCTAATCGCCTTAAATTGCAAATTGTGATTTAGAACCTATATTGAGCACAACAACGTAACTCCTTTAAATATAGGTAGTGATATATACCCAACCTTCCATCCTTTATTGTATATATCCACTTCTTGAACATCCAGGTCTAATCACCTTAAATACGCTTGAGCAAGGGTCAACAAACATCGTGCATCCATCCACCCCGAGATGTTTGTGACACTAAGTACACCAACCCGTGAATTAACAAACCAACCAAGTTATCATAATTTCCCAATTCCTGCCGATCTTGAAGCACAAACTTATCCCAAAAAAAATAGTCAAACCCCGTAAGTTTTATTATATCAAAATCCATGTCCCGCCTACTTGTCCAAAATTGATTTGACGGGATTTTACAACTCTTGAGATTTAAACCGAGAAATCGAATCTTTCGCGGGATTTTCTAAAATCTACAAGAGAAACCGTGAAATCAACAAGAGTAGCCTAAAGTGAAGTGCAATACTAATCTTCGAAATTCAAGTCACAGGAGTCAAATCACGACTTGATCAAATCGCAACAAGTCAAGTCACTGATTGTCAATTTGCAACACGTCAGATTGCAATTGGTAAAATCGCAATCAGTCAAGTCGCAACAAGTCAAATAGCAACTTGTCAATTTGCAATTAACCAAATCGCAATTAGTCAACTATAACTCAAATCGCAAAGATCATATCGCTGGCTCACTCATGTCGCAGACACAAATAGGACAATGCTGTCAAATCCACAACTCTGCAGTCACGTTGACATTCATATACCCCACGGATTTGATACTGTCATGAATATGAAAATCTTAACCAAAATTCGTTCTTGTGTTGAAAGTTCAACGATCATCCCAACCAAAAACTATCCAAATCATCCATGCGATCACAGTCCAAATTCACAGCCTACTTAGTAATCAGCCCAATATAGCCACTATATATATCCGGTCCAACTTGAACTTTACAACCCGATCCAAGTATTAGACAATTCTTCAATTGATAATACCCAAAGAGAACTTGACAAACATTCGTCCATGTGTGAAACATTCTGAAGTTTTAGCCCAATGACAAAAATTTGGAGTCTCTCTAGCAGTCCAATACACACGGCCCAAAATTATCCCCTAATCTTCCACCTGTTAACCCTAATATTCGGTATATATAAGCCACTTAAACTCTAATCCATCCAACCCTAATTATTATCAAACGCAGCTAACACAAACTCCACAACTCAAACCCTAATCATATTATTACATTACATCCGCCTACATCATATGTACTCATCAAACATCATCACTCAAACTCTTCATATCTCATAACGAATCATCCAATCCGAGCAAAGCTATGTACTCATCTCATTACCGGCATTTAATCCGACAAAACAGACCATCTTGGGTCTCAGGTAGGTACTTTGTTGTGATTTTCATTCAAACCGAATAAAAGAAACGATATAACACTCTTGTTATATTTCGTTCTTTATATTTTGGATATTGAGAACAAGATCAATGATGATTTTCCTCTATTCGTATGATCGACCTTTAAAGGTTTGATGTTACTTTGAGTTACACGAAAGAAGAAAAACTGAGATCAAAATGATTATTTAATTATCGAATATGTGGTGCTGTTTTGGATTTGTTGTAGTAGATTGTTTCTGGTTATCAGCTTTTCATCTCCTTCCTTCCTCTTCTTTATTCGATTTGACATTGATTAACACCAAGGAAGATCAACAGATCTGAGGTCACTTTGAGGTTATGGTTACCATGTGGTTTCTTGTAACCTCGTGGTCAAACAGAGAAGCTTTTGGTTTGGCTTTACTGGTTTGGTGTTCTATTAATCTTGACTGATGATGTTTACAAACAGAGGTCAACTAGAGTCAGTGGTTGGTCTTATAGACAAGCCGCATCGATGAAATGGTAGACAAACCGAGTTTGTGATTATGCAGACAAACCGAGTACTCTTTACATACACAAACCGAGTTCGTGATTATGCAGACAAACCGAGTACACTTTATATACACAAACCGAGTTCGTGAGTAAATGGACAAACCGAGTTCATGACAGTATGGACAAACCGAGTTCGTGAGTAAATGGACAAACCGAGTTCATGACTGTATGGACAAACCGAGTCCAGGACAAACCGCATCGGAGACAAATTGCAACTTTGACCGGTCAAAGCTGTCACTTTCGTACTTTCCTTAAAAACCGGATCTGTGTTTTTCTCTTTCATAACAAACCGCATTCAAGAACATCATCATAGACCAGCAGTTCGTTAACCACAAAATCAAACAATTTGACCACTGCAGTCAATCCAAACCATCTACCATTCAACACAAGTCCCACATAAACCACTGATATTGAACACAAATGTATACAAACTGACACATGTAAACTCAGTGAACAACAAAGGTCCAAAGTTAGTTACTCCCGAAGCAAAAGAAAAAAAACTCAAGACTTGTAAGTATTGATGAATGATATTTGTGGTAGCAGTTTGTATAAAATGATAACCAAAGATTGATCAAAGCAGCTTGACTCAACGATTCGAATCAAATAACACTAGACAATATTAGTTCAAACCCAAAGATACATGGACAGTGAACCCAAAGATGAAATTCATTAGCCCAAGTAAAGAACCCAAAGATGAAGTTATGTTCAAACTGACCACAATAAGTAAATAACTGGAGAACAAAAACAAGAAACCACAAGTTTGTTGTACGAATCAACAAAGAATAATAATAGCAAACTTTAAAATCAGGCCATTGACCACAGATCTGAGTTAAGTACCATCCGAATATGAAGCCATTGACCACAGATCTGACTAAGATGAAACCATGGCTCTTGATACCAATTGTAGGAAATACCCATCTTGATTGTGTGGATCTATTCGGGTGGTCTTGGATCTTGAAAGATCAAGAAACCCATTTGAGTTAGTTTGTAGAGAGAAGTTTAGAGAGAGAGGGAACTATGTGAAAATCTGGAAATTAGATTAATGTGACAAGAGTTCCAACCCTTCCCAAGTGTGGGAAGGGGTATTTATACTTCCTAATAATAGTGCCCCTAGTGGGCTGTGAAGTGAGCTGACAGTGGGGAAAGCCCCGACCCACTCCACAAATATAGATACGACTAATCTAATAAAACTAATAATACTAATAATACTAAGCTTATATAAATAAGCCTACGAGCTATATAAATGCTAATTAGATGCTCGGGGTGACCGAACCTTCATATGAATATTAATATTCCTAACAGAAGGAAGAACGGTGGCCTACAATTTTGGTTTTGTGTAAATAGATATAAGTTAATTAGATAGATCTAAAGTAAAAGTTCGGTAAATTAGATTCCAAGCTATAGAAGTTCAACATGATATATAGTTAATTCGGTGTATTAGATTGAGCTTTTCACTTGTGAATCGACTAGACGAATACTTTTTGGTGCAAAAGGATGAATTTATATTAATAACAACACAACTTTGTACATTAGGATAACATAAAACTGAAGTTGGACATGCCCAACTCAGATACAAACTAGAACTAGCTACCAACCGATAAAAAAATCAGACATAATACACTAACAATAAAAAATCAGACATAATACTATCTATCAAACAATGCAGTCTGCACATACATATTCAAACTTGTATCCAAACACAGAGCACAGCTTGGAATTCACCCTCAATGCACCAAGACCATAATCTCATAACTACATTTCCATGTTACCCCTCCACCAAGACCATTAAACCATCATACACAATGATCAAGATAGAAGATGCAATAGGCATCATTATGAAGATTATAGCCACCCATAACCTTTCCGGTCAAGGGCTATACCAGGCAACCTACATTTCCTTTTTAAAAAATGGCTTCAGAAACATGGGAACACACACCTTGAGGGGATGACTAACCAGACCTCATATAGGTAGTGTATAGTATGGACTAAGTAGGTTCATCTTACACACCTCACTATTCAACACTGCATACACTACCTCTCCAAACTCACTTACCCAAACATAGATGAAAACCTTTTTTATGGATCTTTACTTGCTTATTGACTAAAAATGACTAATTAGAATCAAACATCACCTAACAAAGGCCAACTGAGATTCAAATGGACATAAACAGAAAACAAGAAAGAAAGGACCAAGATACAAGGCCATCATCCATAGTGAGTTTCTATATTCAGTCTTAGCTTTCCATAAGATTCAGAAAACCAGAAATGTTATGGTTAAAAACCATTGAATATGCAGACTTAGTTGTGTCACTTTGTATATCATTTTTGTGTCATTATACTTCACCATCATCTACCAACTTAGGTAGTGACCATCATACAACATCCTAGAGAGTTTGGTTAGTATTTTAGGCCTTAAAATAAATTGAGTGATAAGGTTGGTCTTGCCTTGGGAAAGACTCGATATCTAGCTTAGAATCGGTATGTAAGGTTTTCTCTGCCGCAATGGAGCTTCTTGATATAGTGCTTGTGAACTCTCGAGTTGGGTACTCGGGGAGTGGAGTAGGGAGAGGAAGAGAGTTTCGTGCCGAACCACTATAAATCACCGTGTCTATTGGTTTGATCTTTCATTTACATTCCGCATTTACTTATTATTTATTGTTCATATATATTGTGTGTCATGTTGATTACACATCAAGCTATCGAATCTAATATTTATTAAAAAGGCATAAAAAAAGTAAAAACTATTCAACCTCCCCCTTTCTAGTTTTTCACGCATCTATTTGATAACTTTTCAGTTATGTGTGTTTTATTCATGTGTGTGTGAGAAAAAGTCAATGCCACAATAAAACATTTTTCATAATAAAGAAAGGAAAAAATGCTAAATTATTATTATTATTATTATTATTATTATTATTATTATTATTATTATTATTATTATTATTATTATTATTATTTATTATTATTATTTTTTACTAAAGTTAATATTTCATTGATTCAGTGCACAAACTATTGTACATAACATCCATTCATCTAACAGAAAAAGCTTCACAAAATAAAGGTAGAAACTGCCCTAACACATGAACACAACAAAAGAGATTAAACCACTATCCCCTAACAAAATTTTAAGGTATGTATGTTTTCCCTTATATGTATCAATCCATCCGTAATAATGAAATTTTGTTTTTAAATAATTGAACACAACGTGTTTGATAAAATATCTGAAAGAAATTTTGTGATGATATGAACTCAAATTATATATAATTGATAGTAATTGGTTAAAGTGTTCATGTTAGCATATTTTAAGTTAGAATTAATATGCCCTTTTATGTTTGGAGATTTTTAAATTAGTTTGTATGGCAGAAATTTGTAAATAAAAGGGGAAAACCTTGTGGAAGGTCTCGAATTCAGACGAATTGGATAATGATGTCTCTACGGAAAATGGTTTCGTGTGTGATCCTTGACTTGGATGGGACCCTTTTAAATACAGGTTGGCTTCTATTTAGGGAGTGTTTTGTCTGAGCTTATTTGTGTGCTTATTAGCTTATTTGGTTTTGGCTTATTTTATAAGCCCTAATTTCCTGGCTTATTTTATATAACGTCTCAAAATAAACCGAAATCATATAGCTCATAAGCCCACAAATAAGCTTAAACTAAACTAATTAGCTTTGGTTAATGTAACTGCCAGATGGTTGTATGTGTTATACGGCATGTACTTAAGTGAAGTTATCTAAGCTTTCTTTTTTGTTATTATAGATGGCATTGTGAGTGAAGTTTTGAAAGTATACTTGGCTAAATTCGAGAAGAAATAGGATGGGAGAGAAGCTCTTAAGATTATTGGGAAAACGCCTATAGAAGCTGCGGCTGCTATTGTTGATGACTATAGTCTTCCATTGTCGAAAGAAGATTTGCTATCACAAATCAGCCCGATGTTCTCTGATCAGTAATATACCCCAATCCTACTCTGACCTCTTTTACAAATAAAATTAGTAAAATTTACATTATTTATGTTGTTAGATGGTGCAAACTTAAAGCCCTACCAGGTGCCTACCGTTTGATTAATCATTTGAGGGGCCATGGAGTGAAAATGGCGTTGGCTTCTAACTCTCTAAGAGATAGCATTGAAACAAAGATAAGCTATCATCCTGGTAAGTTGGAAAAACCGTTTTATGATAAAGTCGTTGAACATCATATGTATTACTTTTAAGTTGTATTCTAATTAGTTACCATTTGCAGGTTGGAAAGAGTCATTCTCAGTAGGGGTGGCAATTCGGGTCAGGTTCGGGTTGGCGGGTTCGGGTTGACAGGTTGGCGGGTCAGAAAGCCTCAACCCGAACCTGACTCATTTAAATCTTCGGGTCAGCTATGTCAACCCTAACCTGTTTACACATAACCCGAACCTGACTCATTTAACCCGTATATTGTTACAAGTCAAAGTCAATTGAGGACCAGTTCTAATAACTACTACAAGTCAGAGGACTAAAGATGACAACTTTCATAATAGTTACTTTTGGCGCCAAAAGCTGTTACCAACACTTTCACTACTTAATACCTTCACTTGTATCATAATTAGGCATTCTTGATTTTCAGTTACAATTCTCTCTCTCAATTCTTGTAATCATTTGTATAACTTCATCTTACTAATAACAATCCCATTTCGAATCGATTTCTTATTCATTAGGTTCTTAATGTGTTGTTGCATTTGTTGATCACGTTTTCATTTCTTGTTGATTTCTAAACATGTGTTACAAATGGTATCAGAGCGATCCTTGACCACCATTAATGGCTGAAATCTGTTAAGATTCAGTTATTTCGTTAGCGTTCAGTTACACCGATTGAAGATCTTGATCTTTTGATCACCCACCACACATACATCAATTCTGGTCAAACTAGACCATTTGCCCAATCACAAATACGTTCTTGATTAATTCGTTCAGTTTCCCTTTCTCAAATACGTTAGTTAGGATATGTGTGGTGGTTAATTGTCCTGGTGTGACTGAATGAGTGGTGGTTAAGAACAGAGAGAGAACATGGTGGAAACACGATCTGTCCTTAATGGTACTACTCGTCAAGATAGTACCAGTACTGAAGCACATATAGTTGAGAGTATAGCAAGTCAGTTAGCAACATTGGTGGGGGCTGTGGCTTCACTCACCAATGATATGAGGGTCATGCAACAAAGACTCAATGGGGATGAAGGCACAAGTCAGAGGAGGGAGGTTCTTGGCAGTCAAACAGTGCAGAACAATGGTCAACATGGGGGTCAGTATGGAAGATTGTCAAAGATTGAGTTCCCTAGATTTGATGGAGAAGATGTTCAGGTTGTATAGAGTAAAAAGATTCTTTGAGATGGATCAGATTGATGGTGATGAACAAAAGATCAGATTGGTTTCTATGCATGTGTTTGGGAAGGCCCTTGTTTGGCATACTCAGTTTATGAAGAAGTTTGGAGAAGTGGTGACTTGGGAGGTGTATGAGACTCATGTGAAGGAAAGGTTTAACTCCATCTTTGAAGATCTAGTAATGGAACTCAAGAATCTGAAACAAACATCAAGTGTGCAGGTATACCAAGAGTCTTTTGAAGCATTACTGAATAAAGTTGAATTGCCTGAAAACTACACTGTTAGTTTGTTCATTGGTGGTTTAAAAGATGAAATTTCATATGTGGTTAGGATGTTTGCACCTGCTACTTTAACTGATGTGTTTAACTTGGAAAAATTGCAAGAAGCTAATATTTCTGTGACTAAAAGTAGAAGTGCACCATTGTTGAGTACTCCTAGACCCAATGTGATGAGTAGTAGCAATAATAGGAATGTGAATAATAGTTTCAGGGGTAATCAAATTATGCCTGTGAGTAACAATAAACCTGTGCCAAACAGACAGTTTAAGAGATTGACACAACAGGAATTAGAGGAAAAGAAAGCCAAACACCTCTGTTTCTATTGTGATAAAAAAATATACACCTGGCCATAAGTGCAATGGACAGTTGTACTCTTTGGAGATAATGGGTGATGGTGTGGAAAGTGAAGATGAGCATATGGTGTTGACTGATGAAGGAGTTTTGAGTAACTATACTAGCCTAATGGATGAACCACCTTTGATTTCATTGAATCCTTTATCTGGTGTAAATACTTACAGAACCATGAGAGTTAGAGGTTATGTAAGGAAAAACATACTACATGTGTTAGTTGACTCAGGAAGTACACATAATTTTTTGGACCTAAATACTGCTAAAAAGTTAGGTTGAAGGCTAAGTAAGTGTGATACGCAGCGGAATTTAAGCTGGGTGTTACTTGATGGCACAACAGTTATAATAATAGAAAACGATCTCCATTTGAGTTGTTTTGAAAGATTTATCATTTGAATTTATAAATATCAGAGTTTAAAAAATGTGGTCCCACTAGTTCCAAAATAAGTTTTCGAATGATAGTAAAATTTATAGCCTTTATGAGTATCCGTGCTCCTCCATGCCATCCCTCGCTCATTATAGACCTGATATAAACATGCTAAAGCGTCAACACAAAGGTTGGTGAGTTCATAGAGTTTGTTATAAAACAGCTAAAAAGCCTTCAAAGAATGTTTCCACAACAAAGGCATCGTAAATCCACTCAGTTGCAAATCCCGCCCATACAAGACTTGCAACCTGTGTGTTTACAACCCACTGCTAAAGTATAGCATGATTACAACATATGTGTATACGATATATGCAAGCTTAACGTAAAGAATAACAGCCAACTGAACCTCATGACAAGCATCAGTAAGTTTCATAAAATACTAGATTATATTCACCCAAGGCTAAGAATCAGGGGCCAAGGGTAGGGGCGTCAGCCCGATAGTACTATCAATACCTCTCCATCGGCTCCATCCAGGAGTTAAACAGTTGCTAAGAATCAAGTATCAAATAAGTGTAACACATTAAGGCACATATCGTAATTACACTAAAAGTATCAAAAGCTTAGCGTAGCATAAGATTATAAATGTTTCAAGTAGCAAAGCAAGTATTTGAGCATGTATCTCCCCCAAAGAGTTTAAAGCAAGTATTAAAAGAGTAGGGGCTATGACTCACCTTAGCGTTATAGTTGCTAGAGTAACGTAGAATGGGAATGTCTTCAACAGACGACCTGAATAATAAGGAAGTCAAAGATCTCGATAGCTTAAGTTTGACTTATCACGTATAATAGTGTTGAGTGACAAAATAGTTTGGTGGCAACGGTGGCTTGCGTGGTGAAATGCTTTAAAGTTCAAAAACAAAGTTATATACTATATAACTTGTCTGTATGTATAATGTATTATTATTGTTTACGTTTTTGTCTTAAATGGTAATATGTATATGATTTATCGAAAGTTGTCAGTGATAAATTATAGTAAGTAAATTAATTAATGAGTTTGTAAGAATGAAATTCTTGATTTGGTATTAAATTAATCAAAATAAATTACGTTATATGTTTTTATAAATGTCGTGTTTAAATTTATATATATATATATATATATATATATACATATATATATATATATATATATATATATATATATATATATATATATATATATATATATATATATATATATATATATATATATATATATATATATATATATATATATTATATTCTTGATTTGGTATTAAATTAATCAAAATAAATTACGTTATATGTTTTTATAAATGTCGTGTTTAAATTTATATATATATATATATATATATATATATAGTGTGGGGATACAATGGGAAGCCCCTTAAAATGAGAAGGATGAGAAGCGATCTCAACCATTGAATCTAATTTGCAAGATCAAAAAGGTGGAGTGTCATTTTTGTAAATAATAGAAACATAAGGGGCAAAGAGTTAGTAATAGAAAACGTATTAGTATCTGATCCCCTTTTCATTTCTAACCCTAATTTCACACACATTTCTCTCCGTCACCACCAATCATCACCGCACCACCAATCACCACCGCACCACCAATCATCACCGCACCACCAATCACCACCCCACCACCAATCATCACTGCACCACCAATCACCACCGCACCACCAATCACCACCCCACCACCAATCATCACCGCACCACCAATCACCACCCCACCACCAATCATCACCGCACCACCAATCACCACCGCACCACCAATCATTACTGCACCACCAATCAATCATTACTGGATCAACTATTCACCACAGCACCACTAATCATTACTGCATCAACTATGGCCAATATAAAATCGAATCGTAAGTTTATCTTTTAACATTAATTTTGTTTACTGCATCTTTTAATTAATTTACATTTACTAATTTTGAGATCTTTATTATAAAATTAGCAAGTAGAAAGAGTAATCGGTTGATTGTTGCTGCTAAATTGGAGGAACAAAAATCCATACGCGACTCAACAAGTAAGCATTACTTTAAGTAATTATATGACGCAGTAATGAAATTTAGATTTTAAATTATTAATGCAGTAGGTGTATAGAAGTGATGCAGTAGCTTTATTAGGAAACGCATAATTAATTTAGGAAACGCATAAGTAATTTGAATGCTTAATGCAGTAATGAAATTTAGATTTTAAATTATTAATGCAGTAGGTGTATAGAAGTGATGCAGTAGCTTTATTTGTCAAAATGAGCTTTACTGTGTATTTGAATGCTTAATGCAGCACTTTTATAGAAATGAGCTTTACTAATGCTTAATGCATTAGTAGAATAGAAGTGATCTAAGGGGCTTGTATTCAGTAGTAGTATAGAAGTGATGCAGAAAAATATGTTTTGTAGCGTATGATGGGTTATTAGATTATGTATAACTAAATTAATTATACATGAACACTGCTTATTAGATGCTCATTAGTCCATGTGTAAGTAATTTAGTTGAAAAAAAATTGATGCAGTAGGTTTTGTTTGGCTTAATTCAGTGGGTAATAAAAAAAAATCTTTATCAGTTCATGTATAAGTAATTTAGTTGTCAAATGTGCTTGACTGTATATTTGAATGCTTAATGCAGTAGTTGTTTAGAATTGATGCAGTAAGTTAAATTTTGCAGTAATTTAGTTGTGGAAATGTGCTTCATTGTGTATTTGAATGCTTAAAGAAGTAGTTGTAAAAGAACTGATGCAGTAATTTAAAAACTAAATTAATGCAGTAATTTTTTGTTCAAAATAACTATTTTAAGTCATGTGTAAGTAATTTAGTTGTCGAAATGTGCTTTACTGTCTATTTGAATACTTAAAGTAGTAGTTGTTAAAAGAATTGATGCAGTAGAATAAAAGTGATATAAGGAGCTTGTATGCAGTAGAATAAAAGTGATCTAAGGAGCTTGTATGTAGTAGTAGTAGTAGTAAAGAAGTGTCTATTCAAAATGTCCTTTATTAGGCCACACAAAATTAGATTTAGTTCTAGTGTATGATTGTGAATTGAGTTTTCTTGTGTTTTTTTTTAGTTTTCTTGTGTTTGTTTGTGCCATGTGCGAAAGTGACTTTGTATGCTTGATTATTTATCTGATGCAGGAGCTATTGAACTAAGATGCAGTAGCTTTTAGTTTACGGCGTATATACTTATGTTAGGTTAGATTTAGTTTGTGTCATGTGCGAAAGTGACTTTGTATACTTGATTATTTATGTGATGCAGTAACTATTGAACTGAGATGCAGTAGCTTTTAGTTTGCGGCGTATAAGCATAAGTTAGGTTAGATGTAGTTTGTGTCTTGTGCGAAAGTGACTTTGTATGCTTGATTATTTATCTGATGCAGTAGCTATTGAACTGAGATGCAGTAGCTTTTAGTTTGCGGTGTATAAGCATAAGTTAGGTTAGATGTAGTTTTTGTCATGTGCGAAAGTGATTTTATATGCTTGATTATTTATCTGATGCAGTAGCTATTGAACTGAGATGCAGTAGCTTTTAGTTTGCGGTGTATAAGCATAAGTTAGGTTAGATGTAGTTTTTGTCATGTGCGAAAGTGATTTTATATGCTTGATTATTTATCTGATGCAGTAGCTTTCGAACTGAGATGCAGTAGCTTTTAGTTTGCAGGGTATGAGCTTATGTTAGGTTAGATGTAGTTTGTGCCATGTGCGAAAGTAACTTTGTATACTTGATTATTTATGTGATGCAGTAGCTATTGAACTGAGATGCAGTAGCTTTTAGTTTGCAGCGTATGAGCATATGTTAGGTTAGATGTAGTTTGTGCCATGTGCGAAAGTAACTTTGTATACTTGATTATTTATGTGATGCAGTAGCTATTGAACTGAGATACAGTAGCTTTTAGTTTGCGGCGTATAAGCATAAGTTAGGTTAGATGTAGTTTGTGTCATGTGCCAAAGTGACTTTGTATACTTGATTATTTATGTGATGCAGTAGCTATTGAATTGAGATGCAGTAGCTTTTAGTTTGCGGCGTATAAGCATAAGTTAGGTTAGATGTAGTTTGTGTCATGTGCCAAAGTGACTTTGTATACTTGATTATTTATGTGATGCAGTAGCTATTGAATTGAGATGCAGTAGCTTTTAGTTTGCGGCGTATAAGCATAAGTTAGGTTAGATGTAGTTTGTGTCATGTGCGAAAGCGACTTTGTATGCTTGATTATTTATCTGATGCAGTAGGGTATATAAAATCTGATGCAGCATGTTTATTTGAATGTATAGTGCAGTATGGGTTGGGTGAGGTTGTTAATGTGTTGGTCAAGTATTTGAATTCTAGTTTGGTTTCAAAGGGTGTTGATCAGGTGGAAGTTACTGCATGGAGGGGGGCTGCTGATATGGATATGTCTTCTAGTATCGGGGGATCTATTGGTTATTGGAACTCATGTATCCAGAGGCCCCTCTATTGATACATATTGAGAACGTTTCTGTTTTGTCCTGTAGAAACGTCAGTGAAGAGCGTTTCTCATGTGTTTTCCCTTTGGGTCAACTATATGGAACCATGGGCAATTAGTTTGGATGAATTTCCAAAGATTGATGTGAATCCAGATAGTTTAAAGAAACATTCTATGAATGTATCGAAACCACTCAATTATTCATCCTCTTGGCAAGGCTTTGTGATATCAAACTACCTTTTCTACACTTCGTTGGTTATGCATTTCATTGGTTTTGCTCATAAGTTTATCCACACAGATGCAGAAGTTATAGTGCAAATGATAACCAAGGTTTGTCCATTTCTCTATTATTTTGTCACAAATACTATTTCACCAAGTTTTGTGGAGAATTATTATTGATAAAATTCAAATTCAGTTGTTTTGAGGGATTAAGGTTTGGCTATCGTTGTGATCCAATGTATCTTACATTCAGTTGTTGAATACATAAACTTCTTATAAGCACACTGGTAACTGGTAAATTATATTTTCTGATCTGGTCTGCTTCTTTGGGATGTGCTCGAGTCATTCAAGTTTGATCTATACACTGAGATTCTTTTGAATGAGTAGAGGGTAGGGGGTCACAGTTTTTTTAAAGCCTTGCTCTACTGGCAATAGCTGTTAAATTAGTTTAAATGTTTACATCTGACATTATTTCATTAAGAAGATTCTAGCCCAGTGAAACTGATGCCAGCTGCAGAAACCATCACTTACTCAAGAGGTTGCCGCTTTATGCATCTTGAGTGCTCTGAATTGTAAAATAAATTTCATTCATTGAATTTGAGGTATTAACATTGAGTACTAAATGTTTTCATGAAGCACACTAGCGTTAGAAAGTAGAAGTTATCTAGATCAGTATCTGTATTAAAACATCTGCAATAGCTTGGAAAGTGACAAGTCATTTGTGCTAAGACTAGTTGGCATTCATCTTGATCATTTGGTAGGATTCAACCTGTAGTAATCCTAAACTTCTTTATGTAAACCCGGATGGCATAATTTGAATAAAGGTGCATCATCTATTAATGCGGTCATATTTGAAGAAAATATACTGATTAGGAATTAGATGCAAGTGATCTACAACCATGAGTGCTAGTGTAGTTTCTCCTTAGTGAGGAATAGAAGCAGGTTAGTACCACTGTATAAAAGCTGAACATAATTTTCTTTCTGACTAATATCCCTATTGTTTGTTATTTGCAGGTTGTAAACATTTTAACATCGTCTAAGGAACTTGTGGACCTCATAAAAAATGTAGACATTGTATTTCATTCTGCTCCATCAGGATCATCGAAGTCGATGCTTAATACACTATACAGATTCATTCCTTCAATCCGTGAACAGTTGCAGGTAATTTTACGTTGCAATGCCAAGTATTTGCAGTTTCAGTTACTTAGTAGTTCATATCTAAACGCTATTATAATTTAATTTATTATTTTCTCGGTTGAAATAAAGTACTGCATATGATGAACTTGGATTTGAAATAAGTTATATGGACATGCTTTTTTGGTACTGGAGTTGGTTTTATGAGTTCAACTAACTAGTAGGTGTTTTTTATTGCTGGTTGTTTTGGTTCGCCCCGACTTTGATTTTAGGACTGGGAAGATGGTCTATCCGAAACTAATGCTGATGGATCGTTCTTGCATGAGAACTGGAATAAAGATCTTAAGCTATTTAGTACAAGTGAAGATGGTGGACAGCAGCTTCTTCAGGTTTCCTTTTTTTTGCTTTGTTTTTCCTGTTTTTCCTTTTTTTTTTTTTTTTAATTCCATAGTATCTATAAACACGTTAACACCTAATGTGGGTTAGCTTAGATGTGAATGTGGCTTCTAAAAAACAGAACTGAAAGGGCTATAGTTCGATGACATAATGTCAAGTTGTCAACCCTTCTGTTGTTTCTCTTTGATCAGGGGAGAGATCTCCTTTACTTTAGTTTTTAAACCAACCTACTATCTTTATACAAGATACTGAAAATTCAAGCAACTTAATTGTAAATGTGTGTATTTGGAATATTTGAATGGGTCAAATGGTAAAATCTAAAACCTTTACTAATCGTGAAATGGGTCAAATGACAAATGGGCTAGAACTTGCCCAATTGTATCTTTTTGTCTACTACCTCCTAAAACTATGTATTTGAAATAATTACTTTTAAGTCAAAATGACAAGGCATGTTTGGAGGGTTTAATTCTAACTGACCTGAAATAAAAAAACTTCCCATGTAACACAGATCTAAAATTCATTCCATATCAAATCCCGATCTTTTTCATTCCCCCAAATTTATTCTCTCTTCAAAACACTAAAATTCATTCCATCTCAACATTGATTTTAATCGATCAAACAAACAAACATTCTTGATCGATAAAAACATAAATCTAATACTGCATCTACGATGGTGAGGACCAATCTTCCAGATCTTACACCACCTAGCAAGTGTATTTTTGCATTTTTCACTGCATCTATTTGTTATTTATTTTCCTAAAATCATGTATTTGTTTATAAATTTAGCAAATAGAAAGAGTAATAGGATGCTTGATCATGCTTATACGAGCAAAAAAAAAAAAAAAAAAAAACAGTTGAACAGGAAAAATCAATTACGATATCATCAAGTATTATATTTTAAATTATGATGTAGTAGCTTTTAATTTTAACTTAAATGCAGTAGTTTTTAACTTTAATTGAGATGCAGTAGTTTTTAATTTGTTGTTTATCAGATGCACCAGCAGTAGGACTGAGATGTAGTAGCTTTTAATTTTAAAATGTGTTAGGTTAAATGTAGTTTGAGTTATGTGCGAAAGTGAGTTTGTATACTTGATTGTCTCTTTGATGCACCAGCAGTTGAACTGAGATGCAGTAGCTTTTAATTTTCCGCGTATGAGCACGAGTTAGGTTAAACGTAATTTGCGTTATGTGCGAAAGTGAGTTTGTATAATTGATTGTTTTTCTGATGTACTAGTAGTTGGACTGAGATGCAGTAGCTTTTAATTTGCCGCGTATGAGCATTAGTTAGGTTAAATGTAGTCTGTATCATGTGCGAAAGTGAGCTTGTATGCTTGATTGTTTCTCTAATGCACTAGCAGTTGAACTGAGATGCAGCAGCTTTTAATTTGTCGCGTATGAGCACGAGTTAGGTTAAATGTAGTCTGCGTTATGAGCGAAAGTTTGTATGCTTGATTGTTTTTCTGATATACTAGTAGTTTGACTGAGATGCAGTAGCTTTTAATTTGCCGCGTATGAGCACGAGTTAGGTTAAATGTAGTTTTCATTATGTGCGAAAGTGAGGTTGTATACTTGATTGTTTTTCTGATGTACTAGTAGTTGGACTGAGATGCAGTAGCTTTTAATTTGCTGCATATGAGCAAGAGTTAGGTTAAGTGTAGTGTGCGTTATGTGCGAAAGTGAGTTTGTATGCTTGATTGTTTATCTGAGCGGTAGGTTATATAAAATCTGATGCAGCATGTTTATTTGAATGTAAAGTGCAGTAATTTTATTTAAATACTGATGCGGTAGGTTTATATAAAGACTGATGCAATAGGTTTATTGGAATGTATAATGATGCTGATGCAGTAGGTTTATTTAAAAACGGATGCAGTAGGTTTATTTGAATGTATGATGCAGCTGATGCAGTAGGTTTATTTAAATACTGATGCAGTTGTATTGAGTTGATGCAGTAGGTAAATGTTAGTTGTTTATAAAATTAGATTAGGTTAGGCTAAATGAGATTTATGTGAATAAAAGCTATTTTATTTGAGTTTGAATAATTAATGGATTTGGTGTAAACAAGTGATGCAGTAGGTAGATGGTAGTTGCATATGAAAAGTGTTTTAGTTTTTGAAAAGTGTTTTTGTGTGCATTTATGTGTTATCGATGCAGTTGGTTTTATGAATTTTAGTGCACCACGATGTAAACAAGTGATGCAGTAGATAGATGGTAGTTGCATATGGAAAGTGTTTTAGTTTTTGAGAAGTGTTTGTTTGTGCATTTATGTGTTATCGATGCAGTTGGTTTAATGAATTTTAATGCACCACGATGTAAACTTTACTGCATCACAATGTAAATTTTAGTGCACCGCGATGTAAACTTTACTGCATCACAATGTATGTTTTACTGCATCACGCTATATATTTTACTACATCATAATGTAAATTTACTGCATTACAATGTAAACTTTACTGCATCACAATGTATGTTTTACTGAGATGCAGTAGCTTTTAATTTGCTGCATATGAGCAAGAGTTAGGTTAAGTGTAGTGTGCGTTATGTGCGAAAGTGAGTTTGTATGCTTGATTGTTTATCTGAGCAGTAGGTTATATAAAATCTGATGCAGTATGTTTATTTGAATGTATAGTGCAGTAGGTTTATTTAAATACTGATGCGGTAGGTTTATATAAAGACTGATGCAATAGGTTTATTGGAATGTATAATGATGCTGATGCAGTAGGTTTATTTAAAAACGGTTGCGGTAGGTTTATCTGAATGTATGATGCAGTTGTTGTATTGAGTTGATGCAGTAGGTAAATGTTAGTTGTTTATAAAATTAGATTAGGTTAGGCTAAATGAGATTTATGTGAATAAAAGCTATTTTATTTGAGTTTGAATAATTAATGGATTTGGTGTAAACAAGTGATGCAGTAGGTAGATGGTAGTTGCATATGAAAAGTGTTTTAGTTTTTGAAAAGTGTTTGTGTGTGCATTTATGCGTTATCGATGCAGTTGGTTTAATGAATTTTAGTGCACCACGATGTAAACAAGTGATGTGTGTGCATTTATGTGTTATCGATGCAGTTGGTTTAATGAATTTTAGTGCACCACGATGTAAACTTTACTGCATCACAATGTAAATTTTAGTGCACCACGATGTAAACTTTACTGCATCACAATGTATGTTTTACTGCATCACGCTATATATTTTACTACATCATAATGTAAATTTACTGCATTACAATGTAAACTTTACTGCATCACAATGTATGTTTTACTGAGATGCAGTAGCTTTTAATTTGCTGCATATGAGCAAGAGTTAGGTTAAGTGTAGTGTGCGTTATGTGCGAAAGTGAGTTTGTATGCTTGATTGTTTATCTGAGCAGTAGGTTTTATAAAATCTGATGCAGTATGTTTATTGGAATGTATAATGATGCTGATGCAGTAGGTTTATTTAAAAATGGATGTAGTAGGTTTATTTGAATGTATGATGCAGTAGGTTTATTTAAATACTGATGCAGCTGTTGTATTGAGTTGATGCAGTAGGTAAATGTTAGTTGTTTATAAAATTAGATTAGGTTAGGCTAAATGAGATTTATGTGAATAAAAGCTATTTTATTTGAGTTTGAATAATTAATGGATTTGGTGTGTAAACAAGTGATGCAGTAGGTAGATGGTAGTTGCATATGAAAAGTGTGTTTGTTTTTGAAAAGTGTTTGTGTGTGCGTTTATGCGTTATCGATGCAGTTGGTTTAATGAATTTTAGTGCACCACGATGTAAACAAGTGATGCAGTAGGTAGATGGTAGTTGCATATGAAAAGTGTTTTAGTTTTTGAAAAGTGTGTGCATTTATGTGTTATCGATGCAGTTGGTTTAATGAATTTTAGTGCACTACGATGTAAACTTTACTGCATCACAATGTAAATTTTAGTGCACCACGATGTAAACTTTACTGCATCACAATGTATGTTTTACTGCATCACGCTATATATTTTACTACATCATAATGTAAATTTACTGCATTACAATGTAAACTTTACTGCATCACAATGTATGTTTTGATGTTAAGGTTTGGTCATTGGTGCGGAGATTTGATCAACCACAAAAGTACAAGCCATTTGTGAGTAGGTGTGTTGCTCAGGGTAATCTTGAGATTGGTAGTCTTAGAGAAGTTGATGTTAAGTCTGGCCTTCCTGCCACTATGAGTACCGAGAGGTTGGAACTACTTGATGACGACCAGCATATCTTTAGCGTTCGGATCATTGGAGGTGATCACAGACTCAGGGTAATGTTTCATCTTTTTATGACTTCTGATCTATATATTATCTGAATCCTAGGAGGTTAAAGAGTCTGTGATGCATATGGGGGTTGTCGTTGTTTTCTTTCAGAACTATTCTTCAATTATCTTCGTCTACCCGGAAATTATTGAAGGCAGACCAGGGACTCTAGTGGTGGAGTCATTTGTGGTCGATGTGCCTGAAGGGAATACAAAAGATGAAACATGCTACTTTGTTCAAGCATTGATCAAGCGCAATCTTAAATCTCTTGCTGACGTTTCTGAACGACTTTCAGTCCAAGATATGACCGAGCCAATTAATAGGATGTAAATGTGGGACCAGTGAGGCTTGAAGGTAAAGACGCACGCAGTATGTACCACGGATGAAGCTTCTTATAAGTCTGTTGGCTTTTGGTGACGGACTGGTACCAGCTGTTCCTGGCAATCTCTCTGCAGTTTCCCCCCTATTGTGTTTTGTTGCATTACATGTTGTTAGATTCAATGTTATGTTGGACTATCTGTCTATTCTCAAGCCTCAAAAACCACACTTGTATAAGGTCAAATTGCTAAATGCTAAGCATAGTTTCTGTTTTTGAAGTTTCAGATTTGCTGAGATGTTTGTGAATAAAAATGGTGAAAACGGGTGTCTCGTGTACGTACCATATTCTATTTGTCTCGTCTAGTATGAAAAATGATTAAATTTCCACACCAAGTCATCTATGTGATTGAAAAAACAGTATTCAAATCATGGGTCGATAAACAACACTGAACTTTGTAACCTTTTTGGATCGATAAACAGTATTTAAATCATGGGTTAGAAGGAATAGTTTATCTTAAGTTGGAAGGACAATCCAAGTATCGAAACATGGGTTAGAACGAATCTCAACTCATAGGTTGCAAGCTTGATCAGAAGATCAGAAGACGAAATCAATATGCATTTGACATGCGGCCAGTTCACAGAGCTGGGATAGTGTGAATATCTACATTTCAGAATTTGCATTTCAAGGTAGCAATTTCAAGCATTTACGGAAACATGTTGACAAGTTTGTTAAATCTTTTAAGTTACACTTGTTTTAAACTAAAAAGAAACAAGTCAGATGGTCAAAAAGAATAACAAGTTATTGTCCCAACCCGTTTTGATCAATGCTAAGAAGATACATTTTGAGTTAGTGGAACCGGCTGACCCGCTCATTATATCACCTCAACTACATTAACCAATGATCATACAGAAAGAATCAAATATGTCGTTTCAAACACATTGAACCACACATATGAAATGTAAGATCCATTAGCAAACGCAAAGGAATCTAAACGGTTGTCTTATCCTGTGGAGGGCTTTGATGTTCAATGACATAGATGGTCATGGGGAAAGAATCGCGACGTCTTTGTATAAATAATTAGCTTTGTATACAACACTGTACATAGTCCATTAGTCCCCCATTTACTACACTTAGAATCACAAAAATAGCTGTTTGCTAACTTAAACTACTATGCCAATACAAGCTCTCCTTCCTCTTGCTGCAGTTCTTGAACTGGTATAACTCCTTGCCCTTCTTGAGGCGGAAGAAGAATCCGCTTTATTTCTTCTGCGTTTAGTGTCTCGTATTCCAGCAGTGCGTTTGCCAATGTATGCAATGACTTCTCATGCTGTACAGCCAAAAAAATTTAAACTAGTTACACTGTAGTTACAGTAAGGCAAGTATATCTCCAAATTGGCGTGTCAGGCAAGTTGGGTTGGATGACAGGTCCAAAAGAGGGTAAGTTTATGATACGTTGTCCTTTTTTATTTGTATCGAATTATTAATCTACTATTTTCAAAGAAATGATTTCGCAAGCACCTTAATACACTTTGGAAGACAGTTTCATTCTTAGCCAAGTCTTTATATTTTATCCATTTGAAAGGTATAACATATAACCCAAATCAACCCGTTTAAAATTGTCACCTCTAGAAATTTGAAAAACATACCTTCTTGAGCAAAGATCTCACGCGCTCATATGCGTCTCTTAAGAGTTTAACAACCTGCAAGATCAATAGAATAGATCAGCAAAGTGATCAGTAACATACACAACATACACAACATCCTTAATTATGCAAATTCTCGTTAAAGATACATACTTCAGCATCGATACGTGATTGCATCTCCGAGCCTGGTCGTTCTTTTATATGAACTGGCCCGATCGCGTCACTCATACCACAAGATGATACCTTTCAAACAGCACAGCAGACATAATAAGCATAAAATAGCACACTGAAATAATAACATCAGGATTCACATGAGACAAGTATAATACCATATATTGAGCGACTTCTGTAGCGGACTGAAGATCACTACTAGCACCAGTAGTAACATGGTCACTGCCAAAGATAAACTCTTCTGCAACTCGTCCACCCATACAAACATCAAGACGTGCCAACAACTGCTTCCTGCTTACGGATTTGAATATGACTGATTATTAGTTCATTTTATTGGGACTGAAAAATGAATAATTGTTTATGCGATTAATATTGGATTTGGGGGATACATGAGTTCTCATGTTTTTCTTTCATTTGGTTTGCATATAGAAGCAACAGAGTATTATTCTGTAAATTGTTAAAAAAAACATTAGAACGGGTTATTTTGGACAGTCGAAGTTCTTATGAATATACCATACGCGGGTCAAAATGCTGAAAACAACCCTGAATCTGGGTGTCAATACTTGCTCAGTAGTGGCTCTGACCTTGTTACCGTGGTTACCCTGATAACCTTAAATATGCTGGTCTACCTTACTGCATTACAATGTAAACCTTAACATCAAAATCTACATTTTGCTCCAGATATAAAAGCAAACAAGATGTAGTCATAATCAAACTAAATATAACATATTTAGGTCAATAACTACACAAAAAAAATGTTATCAATATAAGTGCATCAAACTTTTAGCAACAAGTTCATCACAAGGTGTATGAACAACTGGTGCATCACAGTACGACACTACTGCATCACAGTACTGCATCACAGAACGAAACTAGTGCATCACAGTTGTAGAATATCACGTAGACATTTTATCAAACACTTGGTGTGCAGGTTTCACATGCACGCTTTTCATCTAGTTTTTTGCTCAAATACATACTGAATGAATGTTGTAAATCAACTAAATTCACTAGCAATCAACAAAAACATATTAACTAATTACAATTAAATATTTGAACTAAAATAAAGTAAAAAAAAAAAAGATTAAGATCTTACAATAATTATTCTTTGATGATGAACTAGTTGTTGATGATAAACACTTATTATTAGTTCATGATAAACACTCATTATTCGTTGAATATGAACACTCGATCGACATCTCAACATCACGGTGGAGTAGATGGTGGATATCACAGTGGAGATAGGTGGTTAACTGGTGGAGAAGACGGTGGAGAAGGTGGTTACTCGGTGGAGAACAATACAGTTGAGTGTGTGTGTTTTTTTAGAGAGAAACACGATCTGCAATTTACAAATGAGAAAGAATAGAAAAAATAAATTTTATATACCCTAGTAGTAAAATGACGAATATACCCTAACAGTTATAAAATAAAGGAAAGGGGTGGGAGGGGACACGTGGCGCAATCTGGTGGCTTCCTAGCCTTTTCATTTTAAGACCCCTTCTCATAATATCCCATCTCTATATATATAAGTATATATTGCCATTTAGTTTTTAGATATCAAGTTTATACATGTTATCACAATATAAATCGTAAAAGTATAAATTTGTCAAACATAATTAAGTTTCAAAATAAACCTTAAAGTTATACAAAGTTACACTGTTAACCCCAACGTTAACTATTTTTCATATTAGTCCTAAGTTATATGTATTTACAAATTAAATCCAAATCTTTCAAATATTACATATTTTATACTCAAAAGTTTCATAAATTCAGTTTATAACCTCAGAATATCAATATGACAGTTTATACCTTAAGTTTCAAAAAGTTACATTTTAACCCTAGTTTCGTATATTTTGCAAATTTAGTCCAAAAATCACGTTTTTCAAAGTTTGACATTTTTATTTACTAAATATATTTCCAGTAGCTTATAGGAGCTTATATGACAGCTTATTATATGAAAAGAGCTTATTTTAGGCTTATTGGGCTTTAAGGCCCATCTAGTGTATTTTAAGTACTTAAAAACTGGTTCAAACGCGCTAAGCTTTGGCTTTCAAAAACAGTGCATACTAGCTCATCTAGGTGTCTAATTGGCACAACTCGTTAGCTTAGTATATATAGAATTGAGCTAGGCCTTTAGTTCGCTATGTTATGTGTAAAAATCGTAATTAACGAGCCCATCCCTAAGATGATTTATGCATTCTGTTTAGTTTTGCTAATAACATCTATTATAGTACGTGGTCAATCTAGATGTAGAAACGTGTTCTAAAAATATATTGTACCTGTATATTAGTCTCATTTTATTATGTCACCTCAAGCCTAGCCACAATATCATTGGGATGCCACGATATAATGGAAAAAGATTTACGAGAGTAGTGTTTACAAGCATGGAAGTTTTAGGTTATTACGAGGAAAAAATAAGTGTCAAACGTGACACTGCCAATTTGATAACTGGCTTTTTTAGGGGCAGATACGTCAAATATAGTATAGTGAGTTTCCAAGGTATTGCCAAGGAAATATGCAAACCTGGGTCGTTCTTCCCAACGAGGTGTGTAAACTGTAATAGAACGAATGTGTGATCGGGTGATGTTGAACAGGAAAGGGCTATGAATAATTTTCACTAAGAAATAAAAGAAAATAGCTTAAATAAGCTATATGAACAAAAACTAGAAATTAGAAAACCTAAAAATGTAAAAGGAATTAAAAACGTACGTTTAGTTTAAATAAACGTAAACGTACAAAATAAAAAGATAATTCTGTCAAATATAACTCCCACAAATGTGAAAATTATATTTTTGGAATCCTAAAAGTAAATAAAAATTATTGGAAAAAGAAAATAAATTATTACACTATTTAATTAATTATTATAAATTAAAAACTAAATAAAACTATTTAATAATTACCTAAAAATAATAAAATCTAAAATAAGCTTAGAAAAATAAAATTAAAACTAAGAAAAATCTAAAATATTATAAAACAATTTTTTAAACTGAAAATATATTTATTACACAATTGTTCTATTTATTATTAATTATTTACTATTATTTAATTATAAAAACTATTATTGAATTATTAAAAATATTAAACAACCTAAGAAAAATCTGAAACTTTTTACATAATTCTAAAATAAATAAAAGAACCTAGGAAAAATATAAAAACACTATGTGCTTAATGAAAATAAGCAAATAAGCAATAAGCTTCTAAATAGAAGCTATCACTTAGCTTTAAAATGGTTCTTTTTTGTTTTTCTTTTTCTGGAACTATTTGTACACTAATATTATACAAGTTTAACAAAAATAAAACTTTACAAACCTAGAAATAAGCAGATTATGGGCTTATGACTTATTCAGTAGAGCTTTTGGGCTCACAGTGAAGTCATAAGCTTAAATTGAGCTTGAAAAAGCTTTATACATGAAACAAAAGATAAAATAATATGTGCACAAGTCCAATGGACAAGTATGAACAAGATTATGCACTGGAACTAGGAAATGAGCAAGGTACTGCTAGTTTAAAAGCAAAGTACTGCTAGTTCAAGCAAGGTACTGCTAGAGCAAGCAAGGTACTGCTAGTTCAAGCAAGGTACTGCTAGAGCAAAATCAAGCCTGCTGATAATGTAAGTGATTCTGCTGATAGTGCAAGTGATTCTGCTGTCCAAACAACCCTGCAGCTACTCTAAGAGAATAAGCTTAATAAGCCAAAATAAGAAATGGAGTAGTAAGCTAGGTTGGTTGGCTTTCCAAAAAGTCCAAGCTTAACCTGTGGGGTCCACAGGAGAGCTTTTGAGGAGCTTATGAAGTAGGCATGAGCATACTGATAACTCAGCAGACTCATGAAAATGAGATAAGTTAAAAGCCACTTGCAGCTCTATCAAATAAGCTGCAAGTTGAAAAATAAGAAGCTTGTGACATAGGCTGAGCATACTGATTTCTCAGTACACTCAGCAAAGGGGCAAACAACAAGCTCTTGATTAACTTATCAAATAAGCTTGTAAAAGCTCAACAAGCACTGAACCAAAGATAATGAATGATTAGCTTCACATAAAGCCAAATATCATAAGCTAGGGGTCAATGAGGAGCTTTTAATAAGCTTAGGAAAACGGCTCAACTTCACTGTTTGCTTAGTGAAGTGAGTAACTTGGAACAAAATAGATGGGTATGAGAAGTACTCTAAATAAGCTATAAAAGGAAAAATAAGCATACACATAACACAATGGCCAGAAGGGCTACACAAAACAATAAATCACACAAGCTAAAGCTACCAAATCAAGATTGTGCAAGCTTATGAAAAACGGGGTAACAGGCCTGCACAGGGCAATTTGCAGAAAAAGTGCTAACAAGAAGCTATCATATAAGCAGTTTAGCTAGGGTAATAAAGATAACTAAAAATATTCTAATGAAGATGAGCAGCAAAATATGATAATCCTAGAAGGACAAGACCTGTAATCTAATATTAAGTCCTAGAGAAAATTAATTAGTTCAATCAAAAACTTACTAACTAAAATTTTGACTTTTTAAGTTTATGATCAAAGTTGACTAACATGAACTTTGATCTGAATCTACTGATTGAATATGTAAGATTAAACAATAAGAACATGAATTTAAACAAGATAAACAACTTTTAAACAGATATGCAAGATTCTAGGATCTAACAATCTCACAGTTTACAAATAAAGAAGAGCAAGTGTCAATTTGACTTTTTCATGTGTAACACTGCTTGATTAAAGTTTCACTGAGGTACTTAGGTTCTATGTGATGTACATCAAACAAGAACAACAACTCAAACAACCTATAACACAGTTTAAGCATTAAATCCAAACAACCTTTAAATTGGACCAAATTGAGATTTTCAATCCATAAGACTGTATTAACCTATTATATCAAATCCAGGGGTCACAATTTGTCAAATTAGACCATTTTAAGCATAAACATATAGTCACATAGTCTAAGCCTAGGATTATCAAGAACATGCCCATTGACAGTCAAAATGAGTTTCAAAGCAACAATCCAATCCAAAACATAATTACCTAAGATTAAGCTAGATAATGACTAAGAAACAGCAAATAAACATGAAAACACAAAGATCAAAGCAGATTAAAGACTAGAACAGTAAAATGCAAAAAATGGTAAAAAGGGCTTACAAAATGAAATCCAAGTAGAAACTAAGAACCAAGGCCACATAACACATCCTATAGCTTACCAATAAGCCACTAAACCAAAGGCAATCCAAAATTTACCTTGCTCCTTGCAGTTTCCATCACGAACCCCAATTTTTGTATTTGATTTTTCATTGATTTTCTAGATTTTTTTTAGGATTTTTGAATTTTAAAGATTACAACTGTATTAATGTATCTGAAAGCTTAAAAAGCTTTGTCAGGAGCTTAAGTGAGCTATTAGAGTCCAATAAACAACTATGATCAACATGAATTTAAAAGACTTGAATTTAAAGGTACGGATAAAGAGAGATATGAAAATTAAAGATAGATTGACATTAAAACTGTAAATAATGTTCATTACACATTGTCAATGTATAATAAGACATTGAAAGCATTTAAAAGACATTGAATTTAAAGAAAGCATTAAAACGTAATCTATGTGACCATGGCTACCCCATGATCTATTAAAATTACAACTATGTGACCATTGCTAATCTCCGGTCCTCTCTTCCTTTGCCTCCTCTTTGATCTTTATAGTCTTTTGGACTCTCCTCATGTTTCTGGTCAAATCCCACTTCTAATTGTGACCATTGATGCAGCATAATTGATCCTAGCCGTTTAAATTACTTTTGGCGCCAAAAGTCTCATTAGTAGATTGAGGCGGTTCTGCTGCATTAAATGCATCTTGTTTAGTTGTGGAGGTGGAGGGGGACAATTGAGATATGGTGGATGTGTCAGGGGTGGTATTGCAGAGAAACCTGTGGGTGTGGTGGTGGTATTGGCGGGCAAGTAGGGAAGAAGACGGGTCAAACTTGGGTTTGACCCTGATATTAGTTTAAAGGGTTGGGTCGGGTTGGTTGTGTGGGCTGGGTTGTGTTTTGTTTATTGGGTTTTGGATTTAAGGATTTGGATTTTGGGTTTAATAAAGAATCCGTTTGGTTTGTAGTGTAAATAAGCCCAAGGACTAATTTTGTAATTCCTGCATAGTTGAGGGGTTAAACCTGTAATATTTCCAAAGTTATCACAAGGACTAATATTGCCAAGTTTGATAAACCAAAGGACTAAAGTTGACTTTTCTTTCATTTTAAACCTTCAGGGACTAGTTTTGCCAATTTATGAAACTTCAGGGACTGAAATTTACAGTTTTGTGAACTTTGTATGTTTTTCACTTGTTTTCAATCTTTTTGTACCTGAATCACATAAAAACACATTTCAATGATATTTGTAACATTTATATGGCATTTGTGTGCTTTTGGTCGTTTTTGTGGCTTTAACCAAGGTAAAATATAAGTGTATTTAGACACATATCATGTATGTATTTAAGAATGGAACAAGGTGACTTACTACTCCAAGAATGGTGGTGAGGGATCAAGTGAACAGGACGAACGACAAGCAAAACAAAGCAAGATCCAACGTTTTCCAAACTTCTAGTCCGTCTAGTATACGACCCAAAATAGATTCGAGAACCTTGAAACTATAATCAACACCTCTTGCTCCTCTCTCTTTTCTTCTTCCCACACGACAGCAACTAGTAGAAAAAAAAATTATGATGCGTTTGTGTTTTGTGTTTGTATTCGAATGGCAGAGAACAAGCAAAAGGGTGAAGGTGTGTTATGCATGTGTGTGTACTGTATATACGTGAGTATGCATGAAGATATAAGAGGTTTTTGAGCAAGTTGCATGGAATTATTGATGCGATAAGGGTGAGACAATGTCAGGAAGTGTGTAAGGAATAACCACAAGTTGTCATGTTGCAAGTTGTCAAGTGTATAGTTTTCACATGGGTCATTTGGTGTTTGCTTCAGCAGACAATTCGAAAGAAAAAAAAATATGTATGTAACATGCCATGTTGTAAAATTGGCCAAGGAAATAATAAGGGGTTATTGGGCTTGTTTGTTGGGCTTAGCTTAGTCTTAAAGCCCAATGATAAATGGATTAATGGTCCGTTTGGTTATTTTAGTGTTTGAGGCTCGTTAACGTATTAGGCAATTTTACAGGATGTTACAATACCTACCCGTTAAACAGAATTCCTCCTGGAATTCCAGTCTAACATAGTCATCGGCAGGCGTGATACTAAAGTAACCCAGCAATAGAATTTGGAAGTTGTTGGAGTAAAGACTCAGCATGATGGTTGTTATGGACCTGTCTACTGAGCAACAGTCTAAACGAGGTGTTGGAGAATGTAAGTACGATTAAATGCTTACTAGTGTTGGAGGCATATTTATTTCGTTAGAGATGAATTTATTGTGGTACATGTGAAAATCACTATTCCCACGGTCAACTTGACTTGAGGAAGAATTTCATTTTGAGTGAAGATTGTTATTCTATCATGTTTCACAATTTCTTGTTTCGTGAGAATCAAAAAAAATCTGTGTGTGGGGGGGGGGGTAACCTACCCGTTAAACAAAGGATTTTGTTAGTAACATGTTTTTAACAATGAGGGTTTCGGGTAAGGACTAGATGAATATAGGGAAAGTTGTTGAACTTCAGTTTTGTAGACGATGAATCAGCTTGTTCCTGAGTAGGGAATAGTAAGCTTAAGTGGCTCTAGCTCTCGTAGGTGTAGTGGTGTTTTTCGTCAATCTTATGTATCAGGGTTTCTTATCCAACTAGGTGCGTTTTGTGACTATCGTAACCATTGCGCGTTCTAAGGACGTACTTTCTTATGGCTAGGATTGTGGAGGCAAACTTTCCCATTTTCGAGCATAACCCTCAAAAGACCTTTAGGTAACCGATTTTTACTTAATCCCACAACTCATCAGACAAGAACTGTCATGGGATTAGGCTAAATCGGTCTGAGTAACAACTTGTATCTTGCTTGATCTTTGCAACTCATCAGACAAGAACTGTCACATAGATCAAGCCAAGAAACAAGTGGTTTTAAGGAGGTCTTTTGAAAATTTTGCTCGATCATGGAATTGCTTACACATCTGAGACTACTACCCCCATCATTGCATGATTCTTCCTAAATTAGACATAGGTGATCAGGCTATGTATAATTTATGAGTAACAATGCAATGCTTGTATTAATCGTCTCGTATGATGTTCGGTGTATCCTAGAAATCTCCCTTAGGTGCTAAAGTCGCGAAATGATCTAGAATAGGCATACGTAGATGTGTCATTCACGCTATCTATATGAAGTGATAGAAAGTGTGTATAGTTCAATATACTAGGACGTTCGTGTAGCATAAACTACCTAGAAGTCTCATAATCGTCTGGCGGATGGAAGGCATGGAGAGCGTAATATAAAATGTTTTGTTTGTAAAAATGGTTATAGTTCGGATCTCAATTAGACTCGTTTTCCTATAACTGTAGCTTTGATACCAATCTGTAGCACCCCTAATTTCGGGATACACAGCGGAATTTAAGCTGGGTGTTACTTGAAGGCACAACAGTTCTAATAATAGATAATGATCTCCATTTGAGTTGTTTTGAAAGATTTATCATTTGAATTTATAAATATCAGAGTTTACTAAATGGGGTCCCAGTAGTTCCAAAATAAGTTTTCGAATGATAGTAAAATTTATAGCCTTTTTGAGTATCCGTGCTCCTCCGTGCCATCCTCGCTCATTATAGACCTGAGATAAACACGCTAAAGCGTCAACACAAAGGTTGGTGATTTCATAGAGTTTGTTTTAAAACAGTTGAAAAGCCTTCAAAGAATGTTTCCACAACAAAGGCATCGTAAATCCACTCAGTTGCAAATCCCGCCCATACAAGACTTGCAACCTGTGTGTTTACAACCCACTGCTAATGTATAGCGTGATTACAACATATGTATATACGATATATGCAAGCTTAACGTAAAGAATAACAGCTAACTGAACCTCATGACAAGCATCAGTAAGTTTCACAAAATATTGGATTATATTCACCCAAGGCTAAGAATCAGGGGCAAAGGGTAGGGGCGTCAGCCCGATAGTACTATCAATACCTCTCCATCGGCTCCATCCAGGAGTTAAACAGTTGCTAAGAATCAAGTATCAAATAAGTGTAACACATTAAGGCACATATCGTAATTACACTAAAAGTATCAAAAGCTTAGCGTAGCATAAGATTATAAATGTTTCGAGTAGCGAAGCAAGTATTTGAGCATGTATCTCCCCCAAAGAGTTTAAAGCAAGTATTAAAAGAGTAGGGGCTATGACTCACCTTAGTGTTATGGTTGCTAGAGTAACGTAGAATGGGAATGTCTTCAACAGACGACCTGAATAATAAGGAAGTCAAAGATCTCGATAGATCAAGTTTGACTTATCGCGTATAATAGTATTGAGTGACAAAATAGTTTAGTGGCAATGGTGGCTTGCGTGGTGAAATGCTTTAAAGTTCAAAAACAAAGTTATATACTATATAACTTGTGTGTATGTATAATGTATTATTATCGTTTACGTTTTTGTCTTAAATGGTAATATGTATATGATTTATCGAAAGTTGTCAGTGATAAATTAGAGTAAGTAAATTAATTAATGAGTTTTGTAAGAATAACCATTCTTGATATGATATTAAGTTAATCAAAATAACTTACGTTATATGTTTTTATAAATGTCGCTTTAAAATTTATTAATATATATACATATATATATATATATATATATATATATATATATATATATATATATATATATATATATATATATATATATATATATATATATATATATATATATATATTGCCATTTAGTTTTTAGATATCAAGTTTATACATGTTATCACAATATAAATCGTAAAAGTATAAATTTGTCAAACATAATTAAGTTTCAAAATAAACCTTAAAGTTATACAAAGTTACACTGTTAACCCCAACGTTAACTATTTTTCATATTAGTCCTAAGTTATATGTATTTACAAATTAAATCCAAATCTTTCAAAAATTACATATTTTATACTCCAAAGTTTCATAAATTCAGTTTATAACCTCAGAATATCAATATGACAGTTTATAACTGAAGTTTCAAAAAGTTACATTTTTAACCTTAGTTTCGTATATTTTGCAAATTTAGTCCAAAAATCACGTTTTTCAAAGTTTGACATTTTTATTTACTAAATATATTTCCAGTAGCTTATAGGAGCTTATATGACAGCTTATTATATGAAAAGAGCTTATTTTAGGCTTATTGGGCTTTAAGGCCCATCTAGTGTATTTTAAGTACTTAAAAACTGGTTCAAACGCGCTAAGCTTTGGCTTTCAAAAACAGTGCAAACGAGCTCATCTAGGTATCTAATTGGCACAGGTCGTTAGCTTAGTATATATAGAATTGAGCTAGGCCTTTAGTTCGCTATGTTATGTGTAAAAATCGTAAAGCCCATTCCTAAGATGATTTATGCATTCTGTTTAGTTTTGCTAATAACATCTATTATAGTACGTGGTCAATCTTGATGTAGAAACGTGTTCTAAAAATATATTGTACGTGTATATTAGTCTCATTTTATTATGTCACCTCAAGCCTAGCCACAATATCATTGGGATGCCACGATATGATGGAAAAAGATTTACGAGAGTAGTGTTTACTAGCATGGAAGTTTTAGGTTATTACGAGGGAAAAATAAGTGTCAAACGTGACACTATATACAAGGTGTATGTATGTAAGAACGGAACGAGGTGACTTACTACAACAAGAATGGTGGTGAGGGATCAAGTGAAATGGGACGAACGACAAGCAAAGCAAAGCAAGATCCAACATTTTCCAAACTTCTAGTCCGTCTAGTATACGACCCAAAATAGATTCGAGAACCTTGACACTATAATCAACACCTCTTGCTCCTCTCTCTTTTCTTCTTCCCACACGACAGCAACTAGTAGAAAAAAATTTATGATGCGTTTGTGTTTTGTGTTTGTATTCGAATGGCAGAGAACAAGCAAAAGGGTGAAGGTGTGTTATGCATGTGTGTGTACTGTATATACGTGAGTATGCATGAACATATAAGAGGTTTTTGAACAAGTTGCATGGAATTATTGATGCGATAAGGGTGAGACAATGTCAGGAAGTGTGTAAGGAAAAACCACAAGTTGTCATGTTGCAAGTTGTCAAGTGTATAGTTTTTACATGGGTCGTTTGGTGTTTGCTTCAGCAGACAATTCGAAATTATATATATATATATATATATATATATATATATATATATATATATATATATATATATATATATATATATATATGTATGTATGTAACATGCCATGTTGTAAAATTGACCAAGGAAATAATAAGGGGTTATTGGGCTTGTTTGTTGGGCTTAGCTTAGTCTTAAAGCCCAATGATAAATGAATTAAGGTTCCGTTTGGTTATTTTAGTGTTTGAGGCTCGTTAACGTATAAGGAAATTTTACAGGATGTTACAATACCTACCCGTTAAACAGAATTCCTCCTGGAATTCCAGTCTAACATAGTCATCGGCAGGCGTGATACTAAAGTAACCCAGCAATAGAATTTGGAAGTTGTTGGAGTAAAGACTCAGCATGATGGTTGTTATGGACCTGTCTACTGAGCAACACTCTAAACGAGGTGTTGGAGAATGTAAGCACGATTAAATGATTACTAGTGTTGGAGCCATATTTATTTCGTTGGAGATGATTTTATTGTGGTACATGTGAAAATCACATTTCCCACGGTCAACTTGATTTGAGGATGAATTTCATTTTGAGTGAATATTGTTATTCTATCATGTTTCACAATTTCTTGTTTCGTGAGAATAAAAAAAAGTCTGTGTGGGAAGGGGGGGGGGGTAACCTACCCATTAAACAAAGGATTTTGTTAGTAACAGATTTTTAACAATGAGGGTTTCAGGTAAGGACTGGATTAATATAGGGAAAGTTGTTGAACTTCAGTTTTGTAGACGATGAATCAGCTTGTTCATGAGTAGGGAATAGTAAGCTTAAATGGCTATAGCTCTCGTAGGTGTAGTGGTGTTTTTCGTCAATCTTATGTATCATGGTTTCTTATCCAACTAGGTGCGTTTTGTGACTATCGTAACCATTGCACGTTCTAAGGACGTACTTTCTTATGGCTAGGATTGTGGAGGCAAACTTTCCCATTTTCGAGCATAACCCTCAAAAGACCTTTAGGTAACCGATTTTTACTTAATCCCACAACTCATCAGACAAGAACTGTCATGGGATTAGGCTAAATCGGTCTGAGTAACAACTTGTTTCTAGCTTGATCTTCGCAACTCATCAGACAAGAACTGTCACGTAGATCAAGCCAAGAAACAAATGGTTTTAAGGAGGTCTTTTGAAAATTTTGCTCGATCATGGAATTGCTTACACATCTGAGACTACTACCCCCATCATTGCATGATTCTTCCTAAATTAGACATAGGTGATCAGGCTATGTATAATTTAGGAGTAACAATGCAATGCTTGGATTAATCGTCTTGTATGATGTTCGGTGTTTCCTAGAAATCTCCCTTAGGTGCTAAAGTCGCGAAATGATCTAGAATAGGCATACATAGATGTGTCATTCACGCTATCTATATGTATGAGGATTGATACACGAACGTCCTAGTATATTGAACTATTAATTTATCCTATTAATTTGACTTGTTTTAATATATTATGTATGAGGATTGATACTTAATCGTTTACTTTTGTAATTCTCAGGTAAAAACAAGCATTTGGTGAAACTTAGCGATTTTGGACTGATTATGGAGCATAACATGCATAATGTGAAGAGTCTACTGAAATGAAGAAGATCAAGACTAATCTGCTCCAGATGCGCCGCATCTCACTCATGACATGCGCCGCATCTCTATCAAGATATCACCAGATACGATCCAAGATACAAGAGGACATGCGCCGCATCTAATCATGGAGTTACGCCGCATCTTCTGGCGGTGTACAAATATTCCTGAATATTATAATCTTGGACCCCACGCGAAGTTAAGTACATGCGCCGCATCTACTTACTAGATGCGCCGCATCTTCCCTCAGACAGAAACTATAAATACCCCAAGACCAGACGAATTTCGTACGCATTATATTATAACCTAAGTCTGAACAGGAGAAACAAAGGACGAATTCAGTCAAGGAGGCAGCACAAGACACACCCAAATCAAAGATACAAGAGCTGTAAGAAGGTGCTGCATGTATTTAATTCATTAAGTAGTTTTGTTTTATTGTGTTAGCAAACTTTAATTCATCAGGATTGGTGGCTTGTGTAATGTGACAACGAAAGATTGCAATCCCTTTAATACTTGCTTTCCCATCAATTAAAGTTTATATGTTGATGTCTTTGGTTACTACTTATTAGTGCATTGATAACCTCAGTGTTTATTAGTGGCTTGCGGGCATTTGACTGCGGGACATAATGTGGCTCCCACGGTTATTACTAAATTGATCACTTAGGAATAACTTTTAGACATAAGTAATCATTAAGGGTTTACTCGCCGATAAGATTAGGACCAACGAGAAAGGGTTAACTACATACACTTCATATAAAGCTATCAATAAAACAAGTGACAATCTACTTAATCATAAGGACAGCCCTCTTATTGTCTCAAGTATCTATCTGTGTACGTGTGTGCTACTTGTTGATTCGTGCCTATTGGTTTATTTTATTATTTAATTGCAACAAATCGTGCCAGTCTCTCAGGCTGAAAACCCCTTGCGTTAGGATATTAAAATACTGATTAGAATAACGAGATAATACGTTCCACTCTTAGTGATCGACACTCTACTTACCATTATATTCATACTGACCGGGTACACTGCTCGTTAAGTGTGTGTGTTATTGATAAGTCGGCTAAATATAAATTTAAAACTTGAGTAGGCATTAAAACTGCTAAACCGCAACGACACATCACGCGCATCAATTATTATCGTTTACGTTTTTGTCTTAAATGGTAATATGTATATGATTTATCGAAAGTTGTCAGTAATAAATTATAGTAAGTAAATTAATTAATGAGTTTTGTAAGAATAACCATTCTTGATTTGATATTAAGTTAATCAAAATAACTTACGTTATATGTTTTTATAAATGTCACGTTTAAATTTATTAATATATATATATATATATATATATATATATATATATATATATATATATATATATATATATATATATATATATATATATATATATAAATATATATTGCCATTTAGTTTTTAGATATCAAGTTTATGCATGTTATCACAATATAAATCGTAAAAGTATAAATTTGTCAAACATAATTAAGTTTCAAAATAAACCTTAAAGTTATACAAAGTTACACTGTTAACCCCAACGTTAACTATTTTTCATATTAGTCCTAAGTTATATGGATTTACAAATTAAATCCAAATCTTTCAAATATTACATATTTTATACTCAAAAGTTTCATAAATTCAGTTTATAACCTCAGAATATCAATATGACAGTTTATACCTTAAGTTTCAAAAAGTTACATTTTAAACCCTAGTTTCGTATATTTTGCAAATTTAGTCCAAAAATCACGTTTTTCAAAGTTTGACATTTTTATTTACTAAATATATTTCCAGTAGCTTATAGGAGCTTATATGACAGCTTATTACATGAAAAGAGCTTATTTTAGGCTTATTGGGCTTTAAGGCCCATCTAGTGTATTTTAAGTACTTAAAAACTGGTTCAAACGCGCTAAGCTTTGGCTTTCAAAAACAGTGCAAACGAGCTCATCTAGGTGTCTAATTGGCACAGCTCGTTAGCTTAGTATATATAGAATTGAGCTAGGCCTTTAGTTCGCTATGTTATGTGTAAAAATCGTAATTAACGAGCCCATTCCTAAGATGATTTATGCATTCTGTTTAGTTTTGCTAATAACATCTATTATAGTACGTGGTCAATCTTGATGTAGAAACGTGTTCTAAAAATATATTGTACGTGTATATTAGTCTCATTTTATTATGTCACCTCAAGCCTAGCCACAATATCATTGGGATGCCACGATATAATGGAAAAAGATTTACGAGAGTAGTGTTTACTAGCATGGAAGTTTTAGGTTATTACGAGGGAAAAATAAGTGTCAAACGTGACACTATATACAAGGTGTATGTATGTAAGAACGGAACGAGGTGACTTACTACAACAAGAATGGTGGTGAGGGATCAAGTGAAATGGGACGAACGACAAGCAAAGCAAAGCAAGATCCAACGTTTTCCAAACTTCTAGTCCGTCTAGTATACGACCCAAAATAGATTCGAGAACCTTGAAACTATAATCAACACCTCTTGCTACTCTCTCTTTTCTTCTTCCCACACGACAACAACTAGTAGGAAAAAAAATATATGATGCGTTTGTGTTTTGTGTTTGTATTCGAATGGAAGAGAACAAGCAAAAGGGTGAAGGTGTGTTATGCATGTGTGTATACTATATATACGTGAGTATGCATGAAGATATAAGAGGTTTTTGAGCAAGTTGCATGGAATTATTGATGGGATAAGGGTGAGACAATGTCAGGAAGACGTTCAAGCAAGTTACCGTATAGGAAGTTAGCCAGATTTCTTAAGCCTAACATCGATAAACAATCATCCAATACAATCAATAACACACCAACAACCAATAATCAATAGTTAGGTTTCATTAGATCTAAGCAAACACAAGATAAATCTAGCCTAGCATGTTAATTAAAAGACAAGAACAAGATATAATCAAACAACACATAGACATATTGGTTGATTAAGTGATTACTTATCTTCAATTAAACATGGGAGATCCAAGGGTATAAAACCCTTAAAAATGGCAGAAAATTCGTCTTAGGGTTTCTCCTCACAAAGTTGCACACTAATGACTAAAAATTGCAAAACTATATATAGAGTTTAGGGTCTGACGACGTCACGTTGTAGGAGGTGACGCCGTCACCTCGCCGCGGCTAGGGTTCCCGGATGGTCTTCCTGACGCCGTCCCTATTTAATCCTCCAAAATCCGCTCTGGCGTGTCAAGGGTTGACGCCGTCAGAATTGAGCTTGACGCCGTCTCTCTTTAACTTAAACCGTGACGACCTTGATCACCTTAAAGGGTGACGCCGTCAGATTTTCATTGTAAAACTCTCTGGCGCGTCACGTGTATTTTGTCATATCCACCTCTTTTGCCAAGTCGTGACGCCGTCAGGAGCAATCCTTGACGCCGTCACGTGTACTTTTCCAGCAGCTTTGGAGACTTTGTCGTTTTCTTCACTTTTATGCTCCAAAAACGTCCAAAATGCTTCCTTTTCCAGATTTCTTCTCCTAAGTACCTAAAATGACAAAAAGAACGATTTAGGGCAATATTTGATCAAATAAATACGATTTAGGGCTTAAATGACCCCTAAAAGCGGTACACTTTTCGCTTCATCAAATACCCTTACACTTGAGATTTGCTTGTCCTCAAGCAAATGCGCTTTTATTCTAAGCAAAATACAAGTTAGGGGTCATTTAATGCTAATATAAAAGTAATTACAACAAATAGTCGTTCCACTTTAATCATAATAAGCACGGAGATTACAGACTAGCACCTCACAAGTAGTGTTTAGATACTCACATCTCTCAGGTGTCATAAAAGTATATCTCATAAATGAAAACGGATAATATCTCTCACTACCTGTCATAGCAAATAGATTACCATAGGCTTGGGAAAGGATCAAAAACCTCCTCCACTAGGCGTAAGCACCTAAGATAAACTATCAAAGAGGGCTTTTAAACGGGTTATAACGTTAGGTGTAGGGATATGATAAACACGGATTTGTTGGATAAGGGATATTTTACTGGTGGCGAGTTAAAGATCTTGATTAATTACATGTACAATATGGCGTTGCTAAGCCAAGACTAGACTCGACTTAAGCTAAAAACAAAATAACAAAAACATAAAATAAACATAAAATGAAACGGGATGGTAGTCCGTATGTTTTTTCTACTTTTTTTTTTCGATTTTTTTTTCATACACTCTTGCCCTACCATCCAAAATAATACATCATAGGGGCGTTGCATTCCCCTTACACTTGAACTTTTACATAACTTTACAATTAACTATTCTAATGACTCGAATTAAGATAATCGAAACACTTGGAGTACTTTTAAAATATTTAGCACATATGGGGGTAATAATGTTGTTCTTCCCCATTACTCCATTACACTAGTACTTTACCCATGAGTCCCAATCGTCCCAAAACAATATGTACAAGGATATGACTCGACTTAGCAACCATGTAATCAATTAGATAATTAACTTGGGGTTTAAACAAATGTTGTCACAATAATGCACTAAAGATGAGTGCATACAAGGTAGGCTAAGGCGATTTGGGTGTACATTTAAGTGGGGTGTAACAAATTCTTCCTTTAAGTAAAATGCTTAAAGGTCGAAACGAAAAGATAGGCTCTGAGGGGTGTACTAGGGGTATCGTGTACTAAAAATGAGTACAACGCAAAGGGTGTGGGAGAATTACTTGACCAATGTAGCCAAAGTAATTATAACAAAAACACAGGTGTAAAACAATGGGTTAATCCTAATGCCTCTTATCATGTAGTAAATCTAACTACACGAATGTAGTCTCACTTGTGGCCTCGGAATGGTCCTAACGCAAGTTCTAGAATCTAAGTGCTACCGGTACACACATCATAGCATAAATGCTTTTCCTACCAATTCTAGGGGCGAACCTCACATATTTAGGGGTGGAAAATTTTTTAGTGGTACGGTTTTTGTGCTAGTCATATAACTCCTATCCGTGAGACGCTCATTAAGACCAAAGTTTCACTCCTATATGTTGTAAAAAAATTTAAATTTGGCACTAAAATTGCCCTAACAGGTATTTCTCTCAGTTTTATTACACATCTACCATTAAACAAACAAAAATCAAGCGTAATAGCATTCTCTATAGTATCGTATTTTACCCCCCCCCCCTTACACTTAAGATGAACATTGTCCCCAATGTTCAAATAACAAGATGTAAAAGTAAATAAGGTAAAAGAATGAAATCAAATACTCCCCTGATTCGTTTGGTGGATAAAGAGGTAACATGGTTAGATCTTCTTCCAAGGTAATGTTGTAGCTCCAAGACTAAAGCATCACCAAAAGCTAGATTCCACCTACATCTCCTTGTCCAAAATAACCTGTTAAACCTGAGAAAACAAACACGAAAACCTGCATAACATCGGCGGGATAAATCTATATAAGGATATAATGCTTGTGGAATGATTATTTTGCAGATTCCTGGAGTTTATAAGTTAGAGATTTAATAAAGCATTTTATGATTCCGGTAGAAAAACAAAACTTTCAAAAATTTCAGAAAATTAAAACCTGACGCCGTCAGGTTGTAAGTCCTGACGCCGTCAGAAATGATCTGACAGAATTCTCATGTTAAGTTTTCGGAAAATTTCTGGAAAAACCTCTACCTTACTTCCTGGAATTCCTGCAAAACATCATTATGACTCGATACAAGCATTTGACTCAAACAATTACTAATATGTATGTTAATTTAATATTGTTACGATTCATGTTCATTTGTTCTAATAAACCGATTTGGATTTCCCTTACACTTATCTTTTGCAAAATACCTTTATATGTAGTTAAGACGAAGTTAAAAGCAAGATAAAGCATTTTCACAATTTAGTTTTGAACATGAATCAATAATAATAAAAATTAAACATACATACGGAAGCAAATAAAATCAAACAAACAAATAAATAAACACACAAAAAGCAAATAAAGCTTGGGTTGCCTCCCAAGAAGCGCTTTTCTTTATTAACGAGTCTTGTAGCTAGACTCAAAGTCACGTACATTACGTGATTCCATCATTGGTCATGGTTTCTAGGCCATTCTCATGTCCGATTTTATATTCTGGTCCTAATTTCAGACAATCCTTGTAGAAACCGGATATCCTTTCCATAACATAGTCTACTCCTTTACTTCTATCTTCATCATTCCTATAGTAGACCGCTTGCTTAAGCTCCTTCTCAACATTTGACAAGTGTTGGAATTGCTCTATCTTATATGGCATTTGTTAGTTTACCTCATCGGTCTCATCCTTAAATCTAACTATCCCTAAGGAAGGTTCATAAGTCATTCTAGAGACCTCAACAAATGGTTTTCCAAAAACTACTTGAGTTAAGCATGCATCGACTATTGGGCGGATATCTTCTACAATTACAAATTCGGTGACATAGGTGAAGTTTCCTACATAAACCGGTAATCCCTTAACTCTTCCCGTGAAGTTACTCATCCAACCCTTATCAGGGAACATCCTATACCCAAGTTGATTTTTCATTATTAAGTTGTAGTGGGCTCTAGTCATGATGTTTACGGGCGATCTAAGGTCGATGTAAGCTTTCCACACATGCAAATGTCCGATGTTGCATGGTATGTTGAGATTAGAAGGGTCGCCTATTTTTATAATTGGTCTACCTAGGAAGTATGGTGTCTTGGGGTCATCGAATAAGTCTGTATGATATGCGCGCTCTTCCTTAGTGGGTAGCCTATTGAAGTAGTCCTCATCATCATCTACTTCTTCAATCTCACTTTTCCTAACTTCTTTATCAACCTCGACTTTCTTAACCTCATCCTCAGGTTCACTATTATCCTCATTCCTATCAACTGGTTTGATAGTGACAATGTTGACGAAGTGGACGTGTTTGGATGAAGAGGGGTCTTTTACTTGGGGTCCGCTATTTGTGTTCCTAGCGTCCTTATGTGGAGGTGATAGCACTTGGTTATTGAGGGCTTTCAATAAGTTGTCAATTTTATTGGTCATCTCCGTTTGTTGTTGATTGAATTCGGATTCGAATCTTGCTATCCGAGCTTCTTGAGATGCCATAAATTTGGACATCAATCCTTCAAGATTATTGGTACTACCATAATTGTCGGAAGGATTGTTATTGAAAGTACGGTTTAGGGATGAACCGCTTGATTGGAAACGATTAGGTGGGTTGGAAGAATTGGTTTGTTGTGCGTTTTGGTTTTGTTTCCACCTAAGGTTTGGGTGATTTTTCCATGAGGGGTTGTATGAATCACCATAGGGGTTTGGCTCGGGTTTGGAAGTGTACCACTTGTATCCCGCTCCGTCGGTACGCGAGGATGCGTAGTCCGCAAAAGCTTGTTCGGGGAGTTCCATGCAATCACGAGTGTCGTGGGGACCACTACATAATTCACATGAAGAAGTGATTTTGTTCACTTGGCTTGAAGGTTTAGGAGCCTCGTAGGATTTCATAAGAAACTTGACTTGGCCTTCAAGTTCTATGATCCTACGGTCGGAAGTGCTTGAATTGTTTGAAGGAAAAGATATTGCCTTGACCGTTTTATTCAAATCACGGGGATCACTCCAACTTTCGTTGTCATAAAGAGAAAGATCTTCCAGGAGAGCCCATGATTGTTCTGCACTTAGATCACGTAGCTTACCACCGGCCGATTGGTCAATGGTTTGCCTCGTGGAGAGATTGATATGGTCATAGAAGATTTGGACTTGGAGCCAAAGTTCTATGCCATGGTGAGGGACTTTTTGGAGTAAGTCCTTGAATCGAGTCCATGCCTCGTAGAGGGTTTCGCCTTGACGTTGTTGGAACATCAAGATATCATTCCTTAGCTTGGTAGTTCTTCCTGGTGGGAAAAACTGATCAAGGAAACGAGTGGTGAGATCATCCCAAGAGGTGATGGATCCTGCGGGTAGACGCTCTAGCCATTGACTAGCTTGGTCCCGCAGAGAGAATTGAAAGAGACGCAGTCGGGTCGTCTCTCGAGTGGCAACATCAAGGTCTATGGAATCAACGATTTTGAGAAAGTCCTTGAGATGTTGATTAGGATCTTCGGAACGAAGTCCATGGAATGCGCATCCACTTTGCACCAACCGGATGGTGTCGGATCGCAAGGGAGTGACATTGGCTCCTTGAGTGAGCTCAATGGTGTTTCGATAGCCATGGTGGCTAGGACGGGAGTAGTCTCCTAAGGTACGGGCTCTAGGAGGTGGGTGTTGTTGTGGTGGTGGGTTGTTGGGATCAAGGATATTACCACCTTCCATGATGTCGGATGGTAATGGTTACGAACAAAGAAACGAAGAAAAAAGATAGACTAAAGAAAACCTAGAAAAATAAAATAAAAATCTCACTAGAAAGGAATCTAGTGAGTAGACCTAAAAAAAATAAAAATTCAACCTAAACAATAACTATTCCCCGGCAGCGGCGCCAAAAACTTGATGCGTGGTTTTGCGACCTTACAACAGGTTTTACCTCTCGAGGGATCTCAAGAGGCTTGCAATCCCCACCAGGCAGTGTACCTGACCGATGTAGTATAGTGAAGTGGCAAGTACCGGGGGATTGATCGTTCTCTAGGGGAATAGTGTCGTTAGGATTGAAAAACTACTCTAATAGGTCTAAGGGTGAGGGAAGATTCTTTTTGTATTTTTATATTTTTATGGAAAGCAAGTAAAATCTCGGGTTTGAAGGAGTGGGCGGAATTAGTTGCTAGTCAACTAACCCAAATAACTACAATTGCAAATAAAATAAAATAACTGAAAATGAAAAGGTTGTGGAATTATATGGAGAGAAATGTGTTTACTTAGATTTCCTTACTCCCTAACTATCTTTTACCGGTTGATTAGTGTGTATTAATTGCGTGGATGACGGGTGTATTCCTTAATACCAATCATGGGGTGGCGTACGTACTTCCCCAACTCTATAAGCTCCTACTTCACTCCTATGTCGAGCCGGCTAAGAAGCTCCTAACATGGGATCACTAGAATTCGCTCATGCATTAAATACAACCATAAAAACCTTAGTACGCATTGGTTCATGCTTCTTAAGACGTTCAAGCAAGTTACCGTATAGGAAGTTAGCCAGTTTTCTTAAGCCTAACATCGATAAACAATCATCCAATACAATCAATAACACACCAACAACCAATAATCAATAGTTAGGTTTCATTAGATCTAAGCAAACACAAGATAAATCTAGCCTAGCATGTTAATTAAAAGACAAGAACAAGATATAATCAAACAACACATAGACATATTGATTGATTAAGTGATTACTTATCTTCAATTAAACATGGGAGATCCAAGGGTATAAAACCCTTAAAAATGGCAGAAAATTCGTCTTAGGGTTTCTCCTCACAAAGTTGCACACTAATGACTAAAAATTGCAAAACTATATATAGAGTTTAGGGTCTGACGGCGTCACGTTGTAGGAGGTGACGCCGTCACCTCGCCGCGGCTAGGGTTCCCGGATGGTCTTCCTGACGCCGTCCCTCTTTAATCCTCCAAAATCCGCTCTGGCGCGTCAAGGGTTGACGCCGTCAGAATTGAGCTTGACGTCGTCTCTCTTTAACTTAAACCGTGACGACCTTGATCACCTTAAAGGGTGACGCCGTCAGATTTTCATTGTAAAACTCTCTGGCGCGTCACGTGTATTTTGTCATATCCACCTCTTTTGCCAAGCCGTGACGCCGTCAGGAGCAATCCTTGACGCCGTCACGTGTACTTTTCTAGCAGCTTTGGAGACTTTGTCGTTTTCTTCACTTTTATGCTCCAAAAACGTCCAAAATGCTTCCTTTTCCAGATTTCTTCTCCAAAGTACCTAAAATGACAAAAGGAACGATTTAGGGCAATATTTGATCAAATAAATACGATTTAGGGCTTAAATGACCCCCTAAAAGCGGTACACTTTTCGCTTCATCATTTAACGAACGAGCCGAGATGTTATGGTTATACACTAGATGTTTAACGAACGAGCCGAGATGTTATGGTTATACACGAGATGATTAACGAACGAGCCGAGATGTTATGGTTTTACACGAGATGTTTAACGAACAAGCCGAGATGTTATGGTTATACACTAGATGTTTAACAAACGAGCCGAGATGTTATGGTTTTACACGAGATGTTTAACGAACGACCTGAGATGTTATGGTTGTACACGAGATGTTAAACGAATGATCCGAGATGTTATGGTTGTACACGAGATGTTAAACGAACGAGCCGAGATGTTATTGTTATACACTAGATGTTTAATGAACGAGCCGAGATGTTATGGTTTTACACGAGATGTTTAACGAACGATCCGAGATGTTATGGTTGTACACGAGATGTTTAACGAACGATCTGAGATGTTATGGTTGTACACGAGATGTTTAACGAACGAGCCGAGATGTTATGGTTATACACTAGATGTTTAACGAACGAGCTGAGATGTTATGGTTATACACGAGATGTTTAACGAACGAGCCGAGATGTTATGGTTATACACGAGATGTTTAACGAATGAGCCGAGATGTTATGGTTGTACACGAGATGTTAAACGAATGAGCCGAGATGTTATGGTTGTACACGAGATGTTAAACGAATGATCCGAGATGTTATGGTTGTACACGAGATGTTAAACGAACGAGCCGAGATGTTATGGTTATACACTAGATGTTTAACGAATGATCCGAGATGTTATGGTTTTACACGAGATGTTTAACGAACGAGCCGAGATGTTATGGTTGTACACGAGATGTTAAACGAACGAGCCGAGATGTTATGGTTATACACGAGATGTTATGGCGCCAAAACTTCCCTCCAAAAGATCTATTTTTTTTACCATATATAACAGTTAGCAGATCTGCTCTAACCACACAAACACATTATACACTCTCAAATCCTCACAACCACAAACACACACTGTTATCATGGTGAAGATGGCGGAATTTGAAGCTTTTGCTTGTCCTTGTGGACGAGGAGACGTAATTCTGCGACAATCGCATCGACCTCACTCCCGTGGTAAACAATACTATGCGTGTCCTTTATCCAAGGTGAACAATTACATACTTTTTTGTGTGTTATTTAAATAATTTGGTTAGTCGTTAAAAATTATAGTTTTTACTCTTTAACAGGGTGGGACAAAGGAGTATGGATGCGATTTTTTTTATGGAAGGATGAACGACTAGCCAAAATGACCGCTTCTGTTGGAGCTTCAACGCCTCCAACTCATTCCGCAAGACCATCCACAACTCCAACTCGATACACTGCAGGACCTTCAACATCAAGTCCTAGAAATACAGAGTGCTCAAACTGCATCAAACTGAATCACCAGATAATGGTACTCAATAAAATGCTAGAAGTGTATATGCATCCAAACAAACACACAACTGATTCAGCTGCCTTACTTCACGACCTTTATAATGACATGGTAGGTGATATGGGAAATCTTCGTATGTAGGTTGTTGTTGTTGCTGTTATTGTTGTTGTTGTTGCTGTTATTGTCGTTGTTGTTGTTTGTTGTGTTATTGTTGTTGTTTAATAAAATGTTGTTGTTGTTGTGAAAACTGATGTCGAACGTGCTTTATATTTTTAATTTGTACGCTTTAATGTTGGAGGCGTTGTGAAAACTTAAGTATCCATCAAGATTCAACCATAAGGGGTCGTTTGGTTTATGATGTCCAAACAGGGCCGTTTGGTTTATGTTGTTTTCTTAACAACAGCCCACAAGAGCCGTTTGGTTTATGCTGTCCAAACAGGGGTGTTTGGGATTGCTTATTTCCTGCACCAAAAGGGTGTTTTGGTTTATGACCTTATTTGAAGAAACAACATCACAATTAACAAACACGAATGCACACATTTTATTTAAAACACGCAAGAGTTCTCAAACGAAAAACTCGACAACCAAACAAAACAACTCAAACTAAACAACTCGACAACCAAACGAAACAACTCAAACTAAACAACTCGACAACCAAACGAAACGACCCGTTTATTTTTTTTTACGGCTACTTCCCGCTTTGCTGGAACTCGCACCATCTTTTCCTTTCCTTGCTCTCATTTCCTTGATACGTGCAAACGTAGCTTCGAGATTTGTTACTCTATTTTCCAGATTACCAAATTCGGTGTTGAGGTCCAACGTGCTTTCAGCTTCATCGTCACCTCCAACAGCAACAGCTTGAGCTTCAGCAGCACGTTGAGCTTCAGCAGCATCTAGCTCTTCCAAATACTCTCTATAGTACGGCTTTCTCCTCAACCATTCCAGAATCTTGTCCCTCTGCCACGGTGCACAGTTCTCATAAGAACCATATTCATCAAAAATTTCCCAGCCCCAATGAAGTATAATTTCATTATACAGGAGCTCGTGTGATAAAGCCTTCGACCATTCCTGTTCCGGCGTTAAACCATCCATTGTTATGTGTGTTTTTTGTGAGAATTTACGTGTTTTGTGATAATTTTATTATATGATATATATATATAAGTAAAAAATTGGCGGGGTGGAGGGAAATTTTGGCGGGAAATATCACCGACGACCTGTCGTCGGCATAATAAAGGCGGGAAAAAACCCGCCCAATTATTCGCTATTATTCACAAGAGGAAAAAGTCAAAAAATTTGACTTAAATATGTGCCGACGTCATGTCGTCGGCGTCATTAAACTAACGGCAAAACAATTCTTAATCATTCGCTAATCCCACGCTAATCACAATTATTTTTTGGTTTATACTATGCCGACGACATGACGTCGACATAGTTTTGGCGGGTCAAATTCCCGCCCAGGTTTTCACCAAGTCAAACACTAGAATCATTTTACCGACGAAACATCGTCGGCATAATGCTGACATAAAAATTCAACGCAACCTTGGCTTGGTCAAGTCATTTTTTTGTCGTTTAGCGAATGCTGCCGATGACACTCGGTCATCGGCACGGTGTCCGTCGCCCGAGCTATGTTTTCTTGTAGTGAATTATTTAAACAATGTCTTATTGTCCCTGCGTTGTGATGAAAATAAATCAACATTATGTTTGGTTTGGGTTCCACAGTTGCGTATTCTTACCTTATCTTCTTTGTCCATAAAAAAGTATGGTCATATCGGGAAACATCATGAAATATTACTAATTGCTTATTGTCTATTTCAGAACATCTTGAAAGTTACTTTTCCGAGGAAAATTATACACATAATGTGGTATCATGCAACCATGAACATGAAGGTTCTGAAATACTTTTACAATGTAGTTTCACGCCTGCTCTTGAGTTACTAACTTCACAGGGAAACATGAAAGCTAGCCTTAATATGAGCTAGAATACTATTGAAGCTGTAAGCCAATGGAACCCAAGTCGTGGAAGTAACACAAAACAAATACGACACAAAACAAATACGGAGTATACTCTAGTCATCTATATCCAATGCTCGTAGGAATGATGTGTGCGGATGCAGATGGCTATGTCTGTATGTTCTAACTGATCAAACAATTCTTTGACCTCTTTGATACGGAGTATGCAAACTTATTATTGGCATATATAAAAGTATCAATTAATAGCAAGTAGAATGTGGTGAACGACAGCTACGGGATGGAGGTAAATGGAAGTATGCTATAAATAAAAACGTGCACATAAATATATTTTGTGGTCTCAAACTCGAATCTTCTTAAGTTCTTGGTTAGTTGGTTATTATCAATGTACATTCCGAACCACATATGCTTGATTCAGAGAGTGTTCGTAAATACATTTCTTGGTCACGGGGTTAATTCATTTTTTTATGTTACAAGCTCTATTCACCAAACTCGCCTCCAAATCGAGACCATTAATCCAATTTATTTGAGATGAATAACTCCAAACATGTAAAAGTGAACATATTGAGAACATCCCAGTATCCCACATCGGCTCAGAGAGGAAAGTTAAAGAAAGGGGGAGGTGTATAAAATGGGAAAGAAGGAACAGGATTAGGTACTTACCTGGATGGGGTCAATGGGTGATCAAAAAGGCTCATGGCCTAGGTTAGTGACCTCCATTGCACTTAGGAGGGGTGCTACCCTAAGATCGGCCCAAGTGGTCGAGTCTACATCGTAATTTGTTGCTGTGGGGGCCTGCGTTCGCGCGGCCCCTAACCGATTGTCTAGTTTAAATTTTTTGTGTTTGCTTGGGTTTTTAAACAACTGTATCAGAAGTTAATTTAATAAGCAATCCCAAACAACCCTATTGTTGAAATCAGCAACTTCAAGCTTAACAATTAGCTATATGAGTTGTTGGTAGTGTGGTAGATCCCATCAGAAAACACCAACCTTACATTCAAACAATTAAAAACTCGCTTCATAAAAAAGTGAAACCTTGATGATATGGCCCCGCAGGGAACCATGTCCGTCTACTTCACCACAATAGAAGAAAGTAATTAAAAAGTTGTAATAGATTATTACTACCAATTCAATCAAAGTTGCGAGTTACGTGTGAAAGGGAAGTGATGAACTCAAATAAGTACATTTTATTACTATCATTTATCCTATTAATTTGACTTGTTTTACTATATTATGTATGAGGATTGATACTTAATCGTTTACTTTTGTAATTCTCAGTTGAAAACAAGCATTTGGTGAAACTTGGCGATTTTGGACTAATAATGGAGCAAAAAGTGCATAAAGTGGAAGTCTACTGACATGGACAAGATCAAGTCAATTCTGCTCCAGATGCGCCGCATCTCACTCTCGATATGCGCCGCATCTCTATCAAGATATCACCAGATACGATCCAAGATACAAGAGGACATGCGCCGCATCTAATCAAGAGTTACGCCGCATCTTCTGGCGGTGTACGAATATTCCTGAATATTATAATCTTGGACCCCACGCGAAGTTAAGTACATACGCCGCATCTACTTAAGTAGATGCGCCGCATCTTCCCTCAGACAGAAACTATAAATACCCCGTGGACCAGACGAAAAGGGGAGTTCGAGTTCGAAACCTAAAACCGAAGTTCGGACAGCAGAGCAAAAGGACGAATTCAGTCAAGAGGCAGCACAAGACACACCCAAATCGAAGATACAAGAGCTGTAAGAAGGTGCTGCATGTATTTAATTCATTAAGTAGTTTTGTTTTATTGTGTTAGCAAACTTTAATTCATCAGGATTGGTGGCTTGTGTAATGTGACAACGGAAAGATTGCACTCCCTTTAATACTTGCTTTCCCATCAATTAAAGTTTATATGTTGATGTCTTTGGTTACTACTTATTAGTGCATTGATAACCTCTGTGTTTATTAGTGGCTTGCGGGCATCCGACTGCGGGACAAGATGTGGCTCCCACGGTTGTTTCTAAATTGATCACTTAGGAATAACTTTTAGACATAAGTAATCATTAAGGGTTTACTCGCCGATGAGAATAGGACCAACGAGAAAGGATTAATTACATACACTTCATATAAAGCTATCAATAAAACAAGTGACAATCTACTTAATCATAAGGACAGCCCTCTTATTGTCTCAAGTATCTATCTGTGTACGTGTGTGCTACTTGCTGATTCGTGCCTATTGGTTTATTTTATCATTTAATTGCAACAAATCGTGCCAGTCTCTCAGGCTGAAACCCCCTTGCGTTAGGATATTAAAATACTGATTAGAATAACTAGATAATACGTTCCACTCTTAGTGATCGACACTCTACTTACCATTATCTTCATACTGATCGGGTACACTGCTCGTTAAGTGTGTGTGTTATTGATAAGTCGGCTAAATATAAATTTAAAACTTGAGTAGGCATTAAAACTGCTAAACCGCAACGACACATCACGCGCATCAGGAAGTAAAAAAAAAAAAACTAAGTTGTCACGTATCTCTGCACTTCTACCTTCTGTTTATATCCATCCGTAGCCAAAGATTTACCACTAAAACCTAGTATTTTGTCCACGAATAAATAACAGCTTTTAGCAAAGAACATATTCCCTTTTTGTGTGTGAAAAGTTCCAACTATGAAACTATATCTTGCCCATATACTATCATTGATTCACAAATTCCACAATATATTTCTGATAATTGCATTTAAAACCCAACTTCCAGCTTACAACTGCTTTGTAGAAAATAACTACTTAAACAGAACTGCTAAACATAAATTGCTTAAAACATAACTGCTTAACACATAGTAACTACTTATGACCTTGATAAGGACTTATTCATTAAACTAATAAGGAAGTTGGAGCTACTTAAATCATTCATCGCTTGTAGTGTGCTGGTGCTTGAACTTTCCATGAGTAAAACGCTGATAAACCTTTGGTGATATAACATTACTCCCCTCCCCGGCAACAAGCAAAAAGGAAGTATACAATTCCTGGAGGTGAATAACATCTTTCCATGAAGCTTTGCAGGAGAGTGACTTAGTCATCAAATTTTTTATATTAGTGGTTTCAGTGAACAAACAAGTAGAGTGACTTGGTTATCAAATTTTGATATTAGAATGACTTATTAGCAATTTTTGCTTGTATAGTTACACCAAAAAGCTAATAAATTCGGTGACTTAACTGAGAAAAATAAACAGTACGATTACTTTTGGGTGTATTAACCATTGTTTTTAGTCTTTTAGGTTGTTTGAGTGGACCAGATTATATGACCTATATTGTTAATGAAGAACCACAAACATATAAGGCTGCTATGGAATCATCAGAAGCACCTTATTGGAAAGAGGCTATTCAAAGTGAAATAGACTCAATTGTGCATAACGATACATGGAAATTGGTGATCTATCTTCGGGACACAAACCAATAGGCCATAAGTGGATCTTCAAAAAGAAACTAAGACCAGATGGTACCATAGAAAAGTATAAGGCTCGTTTAGTAACCAAAGGATACCGTCAAAAAGAAGGTCAAGATTTCTTTGACACTTATTCACTGGTTACAAGGATAACCTCTATAAGAACGTTAATGGCTATAGCAGCAATTCACAACATGATTATACATCAAATGGATGTAAAGACTGCGTTCTTAAATGGTAAATTAATGAAGAAATCTATATGCAATATCTCGAGGGGTTTGTTGTCAAAGGTCAAGAGCAGAAGGTATATAAATTGGTTAAATCTCTTTATGGCCTTAAACAAGCTCCAAAGCAATGGCATGAGAAGTTTGATAACACTCTCTTATCAAACGGATATCAAATAAATGAATGTGATAAATGTGTTTATGTTAAACAATACAAAAATGCATTTGTCATAATTTGTTTATATGTGGATGATATGCTGATCATGGGTACAAATATGGATGTTATAAACCAAACCAAGAAAATGCTTTATTCTTCATTGATATGAAGGACATAGGAGAAGCTGATGTTATTCTTGGCATAAGAATTCAAAAGAATTCCAATGAATACATTCTTACCCAATCTCATTACATCGAGATGACTCTTAAGAAATTTGGGCATTATGATGACAGACCAGTTGTAACTCCTCTTGATCCTAAGGTTCAACTCAAGAAGAACAAAGGACAAAGCATATCTCAGTTACAATATACACAAGTATTAGGAAGCTTGATGTATATAATGAACTGTACACGACCAGATTTGGCATATAGTGTAAGTCGACTTAGTCGATATTCACACAACCCTGGGAGAGATCATTGGGATGCACTAGTAAGAGTGCTTCAATATCTTAAGCATACAATGGCTTATGGGTTATATTACACTAAGTATCCCCCTGTATTAGAAGGATTTTGTGATGCCAATTGGATTTCCAACCATAATGAAGGAAAGTCCACAAGTGGCTATGTATTTACACTTGGAGGGGCTGTTGTATCATGGAAATCGTCTAAGCAAACTGTTAATACCAGATCAACTATGGAAGCAGAATTTGTACCCTTAGACAAAGCTGCTGAAGAAGCAGAATGGCTTAGAAGCTTTCTAGAGGGTATTCCCTTGTGGCCAAAACCTGTGACTGCTGTGTGTATACATTGTGATAGTATGGCTGCTCTTACCAGAGCAAAGAATCAAATCTATAACGACAAGTCAAGACATATAAGACGTCGCCACAACACGATAAAGGACTTGTTAAGAAATGGAATCATTTCCATCGACTACGTTAAGTCAAAGGAAAATATAGCAGATCCTTTGACAAAAGGCCTTTGTAGAGAACAAGTCATATTTACATCGAGGGGTATGGGCTTAAAGCCAACACAATGAGTGACTACTCAGCGGAAACCTAACCAAGCAAAATTGGAGATCCCATGGTCTAGGTTCAATAGGAAAACTAGTTGAGGAAAACTCAAAAGTACTAACACACAGGTATGCCCATTCCTAAGATGATTTTTGTGTGTGTTTTTCCGTTGATGATTGAGGGCTGAATTTTAATTCTTAATAATGCTAATGGCTTTTCATAGTGGAATACTACGGAATATTCTTGATTGGCATTACCTATACGAGATTGATGTGGGGTCGCATCTTTGGGAACAAGATGGCTAAGTTCTCTAAAATTCTCATGAATAAGGATATGTTCACGACCGAAATAAACACAACGGTAAGAATCTGTTATTGCATAAATATGATATGTGTGATACGCATTGTCTCGATTTACTACAAAACGTGGCTAGTTCAAGACTTATGTTCACTATCCACAAAGTAGATCCGATATGTACTCACTAGGATAGGTTCAAGTCCAAAAGATACCTAATTTAATGCATGTCATATTACATTTGATGGAAATAGAATAATAAGTAATTGTCTTATTTTCTATTCAAATGTGGGGTATTATTGATGTTTGAATAGAAAATGTAGGGTATTGTTGGAACATTACTTATTATGGTTTTGTTGTTTTTAGTGATTGCCACGAATTAGAGATTAGTGACAGTTTTTCTGTCACTAAACCGTCTCTAATTGAGAATCATTATGGTAAAGACGCGTCTGATTGCAATGGTTACGGTTATATCTATTAAAAAGGCATCATTGAGCGAACCATCGCGACTGTTTGAACCAGCGGCAATTAGCGACGGTTATTTTGTCGCTAGGTCGTCGTTAAAGCGTCGCTAATTCTGAACCATTGTAACTGTTACGAAAAGAAGTATCTCTAAGGCCATTTGAAGAGGTATTGTGACTGTTTTGAAGGGTCACCATGTGCCTATATATAGAGGACAAATTTGTCACTTTGGGATCATCAAAAACACACAAACATCATTCATTTTTATCATCGTAACATAGCCGATTCGCTAGATTCAAGTTTCATACTTGATTTGATTGTTGTATCCTCTAAACAGTTCGTACTAGACAGGACGAATTTCTGTTTAGGGACACTGCTAATCGCAGGCCTCAATCTGTTGTTGTAATCTTACGATTATATACAAAACAATTTGTATTACGTTTATTTTATTCCTAACAAAAAGGTAGTCTTAGAAACAAAACAAACTTTATTTGAGCTTCACCAAGATCAGCTTGAAAAATTTGTTGAGAAGCTATGTAATCTTCTCGAGGAGCCATTTCATCTGTATGACGAGGAGAGAATCATGGAGATTAGACAGGAAGTTACCAATCTTTCTTCCATCAACGACACGTTGTGCAAACTGTTGGAATTTAAGTAGCATGATACACATCTAAATAAATAAACACATCAAAGCACGTATAGCGGAAGCAAGATCTATGATTCAACACGTATAAAGAATTACCGAATAATAAATAGAGTTACCTCAAGATCCTAGCAAGAACAAGGATCGGTCTTCTCTTCACTTCACTTGATCAATAAATAGGATTAACGTGAAACCCCTTACCTTTTTGTTTCACAATCCAAGATTAATTACTAAAGTAAGTAATTACCGAACTCTTGTACACACGTACTATAACCAACCAAGTATTGATGCTAGTGAATGAACACGTAAAACCAAAACAATTTTGCTTCACAAAATTTTATGGATCGACCCTATAAAATAGTGTACGATCGGTTTTATGACACAAGGAAGAGAAAACACAAATTTTAGGGTTATAGTATTGCACAAGGTAAAGAAACAATAACCCCTCAATTTGTATTTATAGTGAAATCTTATCTTGGGGAGAAAGCTAGTCGATTAGGGTTTAAAACCCTTATGGCCGATCGGATTTGTTCCCAGTTATGGGAATTCTAGATCCTTCTAATCCCCAAATTTCACTAATGGTCATTCCTTTATTCTCTAACGGTCGTTAGTCAATTCCGTTAATTACTTAACGTCCGTTAGTTATCATTTCGTGTCCAAATAATTAATATATACAATAAATATACATATTAATTATTTACTTGATCATTCATACGTAAAGTGTGCAATCCCTCGGTCCCGTGTTCGAATCTAGACATACACGATTAATATTTTTCCATTAACTCTAACAGCTCCCACTTGGAAATCTATTAAAAGTGTAATGACATTCGTTAGCGTCTAGCAACACGCCAATGCCCCTAGTACAACTCGGGTGGTGGTCTCCTGGAAAAACCATTTGATGATAACTCATCATACTTATCATTTTGTTTCTAATACTACATTAATAAAGATATGGATCTAAGTCATTCTTTATTAATAATTCTGTTTCACGTTATTTATGATTAAATAAGATTACCAAATCTTCTGAATCATCAGGGGAGATCTTGGGTGTGGCCACACAAACATCTTATTAATCCCACGAGGGGCCCAGTAGTATTAAATTCCAAATAAATTTGAAGAAACAAATTCCATTTTGACTACGAGCATAACTCATACACTTCGCAACACTTCCAAAAACAATCCGTATAGCTACCAGTTACGTATAGCGTTAAATTGAATTACAGAAATGCACTACATGCATGACAGTTATATGGTATCTCAAGTCTGAGGATAACTATATATACATGATTTACTTAATGACAAGATCCATAAAGTAAACTCATGAAGTCGGGATAAGTCCTATATTCAAATTATTGAATATCATGTGAAATTGGTATCACAACACATTAATATACCTTCAAGTATATTCTACCAATACTCACATTTGTCTTCATTTAATGATATTCCCATATCATTAACCGACAACGGACAGTTTAGAATATATAAATATATTCACGGATATAAACATGCAAATATAGGATATATTATTAAGAAAATGATAAATAAACATAACACTTTATTTTATTTCATTAAAATAATAACTGTTTTACAACATCCCATTATCCAAATACTAATCACAGATATGCATGAAACTATCAGCTAAACGAAGTCCTATGCCTTCAGAAAGTTGTTTAAGCTTTCCACCAGGTAGAGCCTTCGTTAATGGATCTGCTAAGTTGTCATCTGTGTGAACTTTGAGTAATTCGATCTCGCCTATTTCCACTTGTTCTCTAACATAGTGATACCGGATCGGGAAATGTCTGGTGCCCTTATTAGCAAATGTGATTGCGGCTGAATTGTCACAATACATTTTTATAGGTCTTTCGATTGAGGGCATAACTCCAAGCCCTGTAACGAACTTCCTAATCCAAACTGCTTCCATTGCGGCTTCTGAGGCAGCAATATACTCACTTTCTGTTGCAGACATCGCTATAGTACTCTGCTTCTTGCTCTTCCAATCCACTGCACCTCCATTGACGACAAAGACATAACCCGTCTGCGACTTCGTATCATCTTTATCACACTTCCAGGATGCATCGCAGTAACCTGTAACACACAGTTCTGCTTCTGGATTTCCCCCGTACACTAAAAACATTTCTCTCGTAGATCTTAAATACTTGAGAATATGTTTCACAGCAGTCCAGTGGAGTTCACCTGGATTCTGCTGATAACGACTGATAATGTTTTGAGCAAATGCCACATCGGGCCTTGTACATCGTACCGCATACATAATCGATCCCACAACCGAAGCATAAGGGATTTTCTTCATGCGTTCCACCTCTTGAGGTGTTGAAGCACAAGCTTTGCTACTTAAGCCATGTTCTACTTGCATTGGCAAAAATCCCTTCTTGGAATTTTGCATATTGAATCTCTTCAATATCTTGTCAATGTAAGCACTTTGGCTTAAACCAATCAACGGCCTAGATCTATCTCTGTAGATCTTGATTCCTAGAATGTATGCTGCTTCTCCTAGATCTTTCATGGAAAAACACTTCCCAAGATAGGCTTTCACCTCATGTAAACTTGGAATGTTTTTACCCATGATCAATATGTCATCAACATATAGAACTAGGAAAATAACATCACTCCCACTAGCTTTGTGGTATACACATGGCTCATCAAGATTTTGAGTAAATCCAAATCTTTTGATTTCCTCATCAAATCTTTTATTCCATTGACGTGATGCCTGCTTCAATCCATAAATGGATCTTTGAAGCTTGCATACACGATAAGGAAATTCTGGATTCACAAACCCCTCAGGCTGCGCCATATAGATGTCTTCATCTAGGCGACCATTCAGGAAGGCGGTTTTGACATCCATCTGCCAAATCTCATAGTCATAGTGTGCAGCTATGGCTATAAGAATCCTAATAGCTCTAATTTCAGCTACAGGAGAAAAGGTCTCCTCATAGTCAACACCATATGTTTGGGTAAAGCCTTTAGCCACCAAACGAGCTTTATAGGTGTGTACATTGCCATCCATGTCCGTTTTCTTTTTGAAGAGCCACTTACTCCCAACTACCTTAGCATTGGGAGGAAGGTCTACTTCAATCTAGACTTCATTGTCTCTCATGGATTGCATTTCCCCATTCATAGCAACATGTCATTTATCCTTTTCAGAACTATTAATGGCAGCCCTATAACTAGTAGGCTCATAAAGATCCCTTAGTATAGTTTCCTCGCACTCTACATTCAGACATAGACGCTCAGGAGCTTTCACTGTTCTAGCAGATCTGCGAATGGGAACCACTTCAACTTCAGGTGGAGCACCTAAACTTTCAGGTTCCACAGGAAGTGTGCTATTGTTTTCAGAAGGTGACGTATCTTCTTGATCACTTTCAAGATCATAAACTCTCCCACTGAATTCTTGAGATATGAGATTCTCCTCAAGGAAATCTCCATACCTAGCCACAATGACTTTATTCTCTGGTGGAAAGTAAAAGTAGTAACCATTTGTTTCCTTAGGGTATCCTACGAAGATACACTTAACAGATCTTTGTTGGAGTTTATCTGGTGAGTCACGTTTAACAAACGCCTCACAACCCCATACCTTTAAGTAAGACAAGTTGGGAGCTTTTCCAGTCCATAATTCATATGGAGTCTTATCAACCTTCTTAGTTGGAATCCTATTCAACATGTGAACAGCAGTTTCAAGAGCATAGTCCCAAAAGGATAAGGAAAGAGTTGTCAGATTAAACATAGATCGTACCATATCTAGCAATGTATGATTTCTCCTTTCAGATACACCATTTTGCTGTGGAGTATAAGGAGATGTGAGTTGCTGGACAATTCCACACTCAGCTAGATAATCTTTAAACTCTTGGCTTAAATATTCACCACCTCTATCGGATCGAAAAGCCTTAATCTTCTTACCGAGTTGTAATTTTACTTCACTTTTAAAAACCTTGAATGCCTCAAAGACTTCATGTTTATGTTTAAGTAAATAAACATAACCATAACAACTATAGTCATCCGTGAAGGTCAAGAAGTAGCTAGCACCGCGTTTTGACACATGTCTAAGTGGACCACACACATCAGTGTGTATTAATCCAAGTAGATCCGTAGCCCTTTCCATTTGATATGAAAAAGGTTTCCTTGTCATCTTCCCAGATATGCAAGATTCGCATTTATCAAATGAGTCAACATTGATATTTTGCAAAAGCCCATCATGTTGCAGCTTTTCCATGCGTTTCTTGCCAATATGAGCAAGACGACAGTGCCAAAGATAAGACGAATCCAAGTAAGACTTGATTCTCTTATTGCCAATGCTATACATAGAATTATTTCCATTGGACACATGATTCTCCATGTCAATTTCAAACACACCATTTATAGGAATTGCATTAAAGTAAAAAACACTATTTAAAAAAAACCGAAATTTCATTATAAGTAAATGTGTGATCAAAACCATTATCCAACAATAAAAAAAAAACTGAAACAACACCCCTAATAATAGAAGGTGCAAAGTGACAATTGTTCAATACTAGAATTAAACCCGAAGGTAAAACTAAATCAAATGTCCTTATGGCTTCAGCTGCTGCACGTATGTCATTGCCCACGTACAAGTAGCATTCTCCATAGTTCAGCTTCTTTGCTCCTCTAAGCCCCTGCGATGTATTACAAATGTGAGTACCACATCCTGTATCATATATCCAGGCATTTTGCTTACGAGGAAAAGAAAATAATTCAATCATAAAAATACCTGAAGTGCTGGCGCCATTCCCAGCCTTGGCATTTTTATTCTTACGACACTCCTCTAGCAGCAATGGACAGTCCCTCTTCCATGTCCAGGAGTGTTGCAGTGGTGACAAGCAGCCAAATCCTTCTTGGGATAATCCTTCTTCATAGGAGGATTCTGCTTCTTAGGCTTCTGCTGGTGGGTCACAACCTGTTTGCCCTTGTCAGCTTTAGCTTTCCCCTTCTTGTTCGCCTGTTGCGGTTTGTTGGGCTTAGTGATCCTACCACCTTTTATTGCCATTACAGCAGGTGTAGGTGCCTTCTTTGAGAGTCCCTTCTCATAGTCAATAAGCATTGCATGTAAATCACTTATTGTCTTCCCCGTGCAATGCATATTGAAGTTGCGCACAAAATCACCAAACAACTCATCATTGAGGGATCGATTGATGAGGCCAACTTGTACATCTTGCACGTAACCACATCCGAGTGCATCCAATTGGTCCAAATAACCTTTCATCTCCAAGACATGAGCACTCACTGGTTTACCAGTCTCCTGCTTACACTTTTGCAGAGAATCCAATACATCATATAACTCTGCCATAGGTGGTTTCTCAAACATACGTTTGAGCTCATTGATCATGTCCCTGGGACCATAGTTTTCAAATTGCTTTTGCAATTGAGTGTCCATCCCAGATAACATGAGACAAGCCACATCATTGTGCTTCTCATAATCAATGTTGTACCGTTCATGTTCAGCAGTAGAAGCAGTACCAGCAGGAGCAGTAGGAAGAGGCTCACTAAGATATTCAAATCTTTTGGCCATTCTAAGAACAATCCTCAAAGAACGGTACCAATCATTGAAATTCTTTGTCCCAGTCAACTTTTCTCTTTCAATCATCATTTTGAAAGCAGAACTCATGTTACTCATGTTAGTGTTGTCGGGTTGGGCCATTTCTACAGAAAAAGTTCAAAAGTTAGTACTTTCGATAATTAAATTTTTCAAGAAAATTAAACACCCATGGTAAATAACATTTAACCATTTAATTTTCACTGAAAACTAGGATCCAAATTGACGTCGTTTCATCACATCAGCTTTGGCTGCTAGCAATGAAAGTACTCAATAAGGTACGAGTCGAACCCAATTGCCAATATCAAATTGCAACTCCTAGAGTCATGGGACTTACATATTTTGCCAACCTCAGTTGCAAATGTAAGCATGTTTCATCCCCATTCTTTATGCCTTGACGCCGTTTCATTACATTAGCTTTGGCTGCTAGTAATGAAAGTGCTCAATTAAGTTAACCAACTTAAGAAACTATAAATTACTATAGTTTTATCACATCAGCTTTGGCTGCTAGTAATGAAAGCATGTAATTTACCCTTTGATTACCATCCCTTGATCATCACATCAGCTTTGGCTGCTAGTAATGAGGGCATCTAATCTCAGGTGTTTCCGTTTCATTGGATGGCATATAACTTAAATTTTAAGGGTATTAATTTTGATGTGTGATCAAAAAATATGTACAAAGATGTCATGCATTCATCTTGTATCATATGTTTTATGCAAAAAACATTTACTTATTTGCAGCTAAAATCAACAAAGTTTTAATTGATGGCGTTGAGAAACTTACAACTTTGCCTTAAGATGCTTCGTACATGTATAATGGTTGTACTTGGTAAGTCTAATGTGACGCACAGGCGAGCGGAGAGACAAAATGGAGTCTCCTTAAGGCCACAATTTAATGCGAAACCAACATTATAGCCACTTTATAGTATGTCAACATTAGGTCCGCCGTTTTGACCAGTGATATGTGTCGTTTTACACATATCTTTTCGTCCAATTTTCGAGTCAAAACAACCAAAAACACTTTAAAACGATCAAATAATGTTAAAAATATCTTTGAGATGTGTTTTTGTGTATTCCATATGCAAAATGATTGAAAACGTTTGAAAAACAAATAAAATTTGCAAATGGCAAGTCTAGTCCCTCAAGCTTTAAAAAAAAAATAAAAAAAAATAGTAAAAAATAAATTTTTGGTCCTTGGAATAATAAGCTTGGCAATTTTGGTCCCTGGATTAGCTTTGGAAATGGCAGTTTGGTCCTTGAAGTTACAACATTTACACCTATGGTCCTTGTGTTTGTCTAATCTTTACTGAACCTAAAAACACATCCCACGGACCATATATTAACACAACAATTTAAACCCACCAACAGCCCACTTATACCCCCTATCCCTTAAAACCCCAAGCCCAATTCACCTTTAACCACAAACCGACCCGCTACCCCTTAGATAAATATAAACCGGATAACAGATAGTCAAACACCCCCTTTCTCAGTCAAATCTTAAATCAATAAGAACCCTAAATCCCACTTCGCTTAACCTCTGTCCACCCTCATCTAACCCGCCTAATTAACCTTAATCCCCATGTCACTATCCTCCCCACTTCCCCAAACCTTTCTCACATCACCATCACCCCCACCTCACTCCAAAATAACCTCACGGGTTCACCTCCACCTCAGCGATCCGAGGCAAGAAAAGAGGATCCAAAGGCCAAGGATTAAAGTAGGGAGATCAAGAAATATCCGAGGGTCACGATTGAAGCACAAGACCCAGTAGAAAAAACCCTAGTTCATATTTTTATTTTGAGGAGTATAAATAGTTTAGTGAGCTGAGTAGTTAGATAGGTTTTATTTAGCAAAAAGCCTCGGTATGTTTTTTAGTGTAATTTAGTTTTGATTTTAGTTGTAATCGAAAGGTTAATTTTAGCTTTTAATTTCGAAGGTACTTTGTAATTTGTTAGTTGTAATTTATTCTTGTTTTAATTTAAGTCTATTTTTATTCGGTTATTTATTTTTCTAATTACTTTATTTTGCTGCTTATGATGTTCTAAATCTCTGTTTATTTGCGAATGATGTTTATTAGTTTATTGCAATTCCTTGGATGTTTATTATTTATTCGTAGGTTTCTGTTTTACATTTGTTAAGATGCGGGTTTGGTTTCTGAATTTTGGTTTTAGTTTGTACGAATTGTGGATGAATTGTGGTTAGGAGTAATGGATTTAAATGCTAGCAGTTAGGAAACTGGATTTTAAAAATGGATTCAGTAGGTTGAAATCAGAAAGAAAAGAAAACAAAAAAAAATAATAATATAGCAAAAATGTCAGGATAGGGACTCGAACACCAGCCCCTCTACTCATCCACAAACACCCAGACCATCTGGGCTAGAGCCTTCTTTGGTTAAATGTTTTAATTAGTTTTTATTTAAATTTCAGTTGTTTTGCTTATTTTAATATCAGATTTTTATTTTTAAATTAGCTTTTAATTAATATTAATCAGAAAAATGTAATTCTTTTTCGTAAAATTTTCTTTTGTCATTTGGGATGTAGAAAAATTAATTTGGAATCCGTAGTTTTAATACTTCATCGTTTTCACGTTTATGTTCGGGTATCTCCCGGTTTAGTTACGTTTTCCGTTTTCTTTTCCGTTTTTAATTTCGTGCATTTTAAGTTATCGCTTCCCTTAGATATTTAGTCTATTTTAATTTATGTTCACTTATTTTAGTTTAAAAACCCAAAAATCTCTCTTTATTTAACTATTCAAACACGTGCACGATTCGAGATCACAAAATTCCATTCAGCCTTCGTTGGGGATAACGACCCGGGAATACAACTTCCGCTGTATTCTTTGGAAATAAATAACGACTTGATTTTAACCGATCAAATTTTGGCGCCGCTGCCGGGGAAGGCTGACGCGAATTTTTAAATCTCGTTTGTCGTTGCGTGTTTCGTAAATATTTTCTTATTAAAAATCCAAAAAGATTTTCATTTCAAAATTTATTTTCCTTTTGTATTTTTCAAATATTTCTAAAAATCCAAAAATATTCTTCGTATCCCCTCTATTCGTTTAATTCTTTTTCTCATCCTCTTAAACCGTTTAATTCTATCTTCTTAACCCTCATTTATGTTTAATTCTTATGTCGTCACTGGGCTATCACTGTTTTCATTGTAAAAGCCCGTTGATTGACACTCTTCGTTGTGCAAAGTGTAAGTGTGAGCGGTGTGGAAATCATGCACCAAAGGATCGTGGATCTTGTTATTGGTGTGAAGTAGCTCTCGAAGAAGAGCTTAATTCCGTCGATAATTCTCAAGATTCTTCCGACCACCCTCCACAACCCCAGCCATCTTCACCCAAATATTGCGTATATTGTGAAGATCCGTTGGGGGATGATTCACTTTGTGGACGATGTTTCTGCAAAGGATGTGGGAATGTCCCTGAACTTTGCGTGTGTTGCAATTCTGAAATCGAAGATACAAATACGTATCCAGATTTTCAAAAGGATTGCAACCTTCCTCAGGATTCATTTTGGCAAGAACCCTGTTACCAAAACTTAAATGTGCCAAATGATCCTAGTGCTGATTATGGAGGTATTCACCAAAGTTTTGATTGTCAAACAAGTAACATGCTTGTCTATGAGCAGGTTTCTTGTAACGATCAAAATCTTGGTTATGACCAAAACCCATATCAGTCACTTCATCAATCGCAACAATATTATTGTTGTGAGTACTGTGGAGGTCCTCACTATAGCTCCGATTGTCAAACGAGGAGCCCGCTTGTCTATGAGCATGGCCCTTGTAACAATTATGATTATTCTTATCCTCCACAGTATCAAACAATTCAAAATCAGCCTCAGCTATCTCTTGAGGAATCTTTAAAAGATGTATTCCAAAAACTTCAAGAGATGCGAATTGAACTTACAAATCTGGCTGTTAAAACTAACCCAAATGATCGTCATGGTAAGTCTATGGAAGATTTACTCGCCATAGAACGAGCAGCACGCAACTGTTTCTTGTTTGATCAGGCGTGCATGCTCGATGACGAAGATGAGGAAGGGGAGAATACTATTCTTGTGAATAATTCCATTATTCAAACCCCCCAGTCCACTGCACCCACACCCATATCACATGCTTCGGATTCCGAGGACTCTCTCATTATGGGGGATGAGCATCTTGACACTATTCCTGAAAAGGAATCGGACGAATTCATAAAGTCTAGTGTTGAGAACTCTATCCCAATCCCAAGTGAGTCTGAGGATATATCCTACAGTGAGTGTGATTGGTCGTATTGTGATGATGATCCTCATGACACTTCTGAGGATACTTCCGGGATCTTCTCTAACCCTCTTTTCAATTCAAATGATGATTTTTCCTCCAGTGATGACAAATCACTTTCTGATGAGGACGCTTCAAATGAAAGTCTCAAAGTCTATTCGAATTCTCTTTTTGAATTTGATGATGAGTACTTTTCTAGTAAAATAAATCCTCTCTTTGATAGAGTGTTAGAGAACGATGAGGTCGAGGACTCTGCTAGTCCTAAACTTGATGATATGACCTCACTTGATCCCGAGATTCACACGGATGCTCCTTCTCCGACATATGTGACACGTCCCCTTGAGGATCGCCATTATATTGATGTCACATATGTCGTTCGAGTCTTTCTACCTTTCTGTGATTATAAGGTAGCTTGTCCTTCCATTCTCTCCATTGAGAATGAGGACAAGGTTTTTGACCCCGGCATCTGAGCCGGATGCATCTCATCGGAGTGGAACTTTCATGTACTTCAATGTTTATCCAAACACTTTGAATGAAAGTCCGATGGAGATCTTCTCTTTCACATGCTTCCCCATGGACAAATGAATTCGGGGTCGAGTCAAGCTAGCGACTCGGTTAACAAAAACAGTAGCACACCATATGGGTTTTCACCCATATTTCTGACTTCTTTCTACTTTCTACCACCCTAGTGTGGGGGAGATGCCCCCCGCTGTTGTATATAATTTTCAAAAAAAAAAAAAAAAAAAAAAAAAAAAAAAAAAAAAAAAAAAAAAAATTTAACCACAAAAATAAAATAAATGGCCCGTAATATTTCCCTTTTACGTTCTCAGTTTCGGCATAACAGCCGGTACTTTGAATATTGAGGGCAATATTCATTTCTAGTGTGGGGGGAATTCTCACGAATTTAATCACGTATATATACCATCTAATTCCCCCGTTTTTGGCCAATTTTTTTTTTTTTTTTTTTTTTTTTTTTGTGTAAGTGTTTTGCACTTACACAACAAATGGTTATCAGTCCACCATGTCTAACACACAAAAGGATTGGCTAATCCAAGAGCAAACGGTTCTTGGTAAAGATATATCAAATCCGTTTACGGCTTACAATTTGCCAAAAATTGTATGGTATTCGACTCACCATATCCTAAAAAGATGAAGAGTTGGCTAGCCCGCAAGATTATGGCTTGTGGTAAAGGCAGTTGGAAAACCATAATTGGTCATCAGCTCACCAAAGATAATAAGTGGTTTTATCTAAGAGTTGGCTAGTCCAGAAGCAAACGGCTTCTGGTAAAGACAAACCAAATCCGTTGGCAGCTGGTGATTTGCTCAAAATCATTTGGTTATCATTGTACCAAGGTCTCACACACTGAAACAATGGCTACTCCAGAGGTGATGGCTTCTGGTAAAGAGATACATCCATCAACTTTTCATAAAAAATTGCTAGGGACTAGCAATTGCTCAGTGTGGGGGATTTGATATGTGTCGTTTTACACATATCTTTTCGTCCAATTTTCGAGTCAAAACAACCAAAAACACTTTAAAACGATCAAATAATGTTAAAAATATCTTTGAGATGTGTTTTTGTGTATTCCATATGCAAAATGATTGAAAACGTTTGAAAAACAAATAAAATTTGCAAATGGCAAGTCTAGTCCCTCAAGCTTTAAAAAAATAAAAAAAAAAAATAGTAAAAAATAAATTTTTGGTCCTTGGAATAATAAGCTTGGCATGTTTGGTCCCTTGATTTACATTGGAAATGGCAGTTTGGTCCTTGAAGTTACAACATTTACACCTATGGTCCTTGTGTTTGTCTAATCTTTACTGAACCTAAAAACACATCCCACGGACCATATATTAACACAACAATTTAAACCCACCAACAGCCCACTTATACCCCCTATCCCTTAAAACCCCAAGCCCAATTCACCTTTAACCACAAACCGACCCGCTACCCCTTAGATAAATATAAACCGGATAACAGATAGTCAAACACCCCCTTTCTCAGTCAAATCTTAAATCAATAAGAACCCTAAATCCCACTTCGCTTAACCTCTGTCCACCCTCATCTAACCCGCCTAATTAACCTTAATCCCCATGTCACTATCCTCCCCACTTCCCCAAACCTTTCTCACATCACCATCACCCCCACCTCACTCCAAAATAACCTCACGGGTTCACCTCCACCTCAGCGATCCGAGGCAAGAAAAGAGGATCCAAAGGCCAAGGATTAAAGTAGGGAGATCAAGAAATATCCGAGGGTCACGATTGAAGCACAAGACCCAGTAGAAAAAACCCTAGTTCATATTTTTATTTTGAGGAGTATAAATAGTTTAGTGAGCTGAGTAGTTAGATAGGTTTTATTTAGCAAAAAGCCTCGGTATGTTTTTTAGTGTAATTTAGTTTTGATTTTAGTTGTAATCGAAAGGTTAATTTTAGCTTTTAATTTCGAAGGTACTTTGTAATTTGTTAGTTGTAATTTATTCTTGTTTTAATTTAAGTCTATTTTTATTCGGTTATTTATTTTTCTAATTACTTTATTTTGCTGCTTATGATGTTCTAAATCTCTGTTTATTTGCGAATGATGTTTATTAGTTTATTGCAATTCCTTGGATGTTTATTATTTATTCGTAGGTTTCTGTTTTACATTTGTTAAGATGCGGGTTTGGTTTCTGAATTTTGGTTTTAGTTTGTACGAATTGTGGATGAATTGTGGTTAGGAGTAATGGATTTAAATGCTAGCAGTTAGGAAACTGGATTTTAAAAATGGATTCAGTAGGTTGAAATCAGAAAGAAAAGAAAACAAAAAAAAATAATAATATAGCAAAAATGTCAGGATAGGGACTCGAACACCAGCCCCTCTACTCATCCACAAACACCCAGACCATCTGGGCTAGAGCCTTCTTTGGTTAAATGTTTTAATTAGTTTTTATTTAAATTTCAGTTGTTTTGCTTATTTTAATATCAGATTTTTATTTTTAAATTAGCTTTTAATTAATATTAATCAGAAAAATGTAATTCTTTTTCGTAAAATTTTCTTTTGTCATTTGGGATGTAGAAAAATTAATTTGGAATCCGTAGTTTTAATACTTCATCGTTTTCACGTTTATGTTCGGGTATCTCCCGGTTTAGTTACGTTTTCCGTTTTCTTTTCCGTTTTTAATTTCGTGCATTTTAAGTTATCGCTTCCCTTAGATATTTAGTCTATTTTAATTTATGTTCACTTATTTTAGTTTAAAAACCCAAAAATCTCTCTTTATTTAACTATTCAAACATGTGCACGATTCGAGATCACAAAATTCCATTCAGCCTTCGTTGGGGATAACGACCCGGGAATACAACTTCCGCTGTATTCTTTGGAAATAAATAACGACTTGATTTTAACCGATCAACCAGTATGTACAGTTGCATCAATCAATTAAAAATTTAAGATTTTAAAACTTAAAACATTTATGTAGTAAATTATTAAATTGCTAGTCTCGCCTGGGAGCAAATTACCGTGCGAAGCGAACCACTATCGGCACATAAAACTTGGCAATAAATAATTTTCCACAAAGGTTTCATAGTTATTAGGTTCATTTATTTTTTATACTAAAAATTACCCTCTTTTTGCTTACAATACAACGGATTTAAACAAAAAAAGATCAAGTAATTTAAAAAATAAACAAACACATAATAACACATATATGATCTTAACAATAAATCATATAGCCACATGCAAACCTTTTGATAAACCCTACTAATAATCTCTATGTGAATTTTAATGTATATAATTACTAAAACTCCCATTGGTTTTCGAGCTCATTGTACCCAATGGACCACATACACCAATTAATTGGTTGCGTAAGTTTTAATAATTACATACCACATTGCACATAACTGATTCATTAATATAATTAATTAGGTCTTCCCTAATTTTATATTTATCTAAAAAAAAATGTAGCACATAACAAAACCTAATCCATAATTCTTTGCATGAAGAATCATGGATCATCCAGGAACGTAACCCTTATTACTCAAATAAACACATAAACACAACATGTCCTAATTTAGGGTTACAAAACTAATAATTAGTTAAAACAGGGTCGAAACCCTAACCCTAAATTCTTATTCGATTTTTAATTGTATGTTAAAAAACAAACCCTAAAAAAATCGACCCACATGTATGTTTAAATCAAGAATTGATTTTTATTATGCGTTTAGGTAATTACAATTACATGTTAAATTGGCTCATGATGCCACTGTTGGAATTTAAATAGCATGATACACATCTAAATAAATAAACACATCAAAGCACGTATAGCGGAAGCAAGATCTATGATTCAACACGTATAAAGAATTACCGAATAATAAATAGAGTTACCTCAAGATCCTAGCAAGAACAAGGATCGGTCTTCTCTTCACTTCATTTGATCAATAAACAGGATTAACGTGAAACCCCTTACCTTTTTGTTTCACAATCCAAGATTAATTACTAAAGTAAGTAATTACCGAACTCTTGTACACACGTACTATAACCAACCAAGTATTGATGCTAGTGAATGAACACGTAAAACCAAAACAATTTTGCTTCACAAAATTTTATGGATCGACCCTATAAAATAGTGTACGATCGGTTTTATGACACAAGGAAGAGAAAACACAAATTTTAGGGTTATAGTATTGCACAAGGTAAAGAAACAATAACCCCTCAATTTGTATTTATAGTGAAATCTTAGCTTGGGGAGAAAGCTAGTCGATTAGGGTTTAAAACCCTTATGGCCGATCGGATTTGTTCCCAATTATGGGAATTCTAGATCCTTCTAATCCCCAAATTTCACTAACGGTCCTTCCTTTATTCCCTAACGGTCGTTAGTCAATTCCGTTAATTACTTAACGTCCGGTAGTTATCATTTCGTGTCCAAATAATTAATATATACAATAAATATACATATTAATTATTTACTTGATCATTCATACGTAAAGTGTGCAATCTCTCGGTCCCGTGTTCGAATCTAGACATACACGATTAATATTTTTTCATTAACTCTAACACAAACATCTGTAAGTATGCATTTCTAGTGTTAGATAATATATACCCCGGTATTCATGACTAACCTTTATGCCTATTTCCTGCTGGGTTCTATATAGAATAAATTCTCACTTTTCTCTTGTTCTTATTAGGTATGAACATATTGAGACGGAATTTTTGGATCCTCTATCATCCAACATCCATAGCATAGTTCCATATAGCACACATGGGATCGAGAAGGCTATGTCTGTCTGCAACACTATGTCATCCTATTCGACATCAAAAGGCTGGAAGAGCCACGCAATGGTATAGTATTTTGGAAAACCTTGATTTGAAAAGATTTTCAACTTCGATACCTTTTTATGTCATTTGCCCTATAAACAGTACGTTGTTTGAACAAGCTTTTTTATTTATTTATTTATGATTTTAGGAGGGGGAGAACTGAATCAAGGTTAGGAATTAAGCTTGGAAGAGAGTGGATGTTCAAATGAAACTCTAGTTGCAAACGTGAAGCTCTTACTTACAAGTCGAACGCGTTTTATTTTGAGTTATATATATCGTTTCATCTTAAGGGATAATTTATTAGGAGATTTTGGTTTCTTACGATTCATTAACTTGTGATTTACTGTTTTAGCTATATATATCATTGTTATGGGGTCTTAGAATTAAAAGTCTTTTGTTTGTTACAATTGGATTCTTTTTTCTAGTGAACAATAGCTGATTGAAATAAATTGGTTACGAAGAAAGTACTTCGCCGAGTATTCGTTGTCTAGGAGATTTCTCTAACTATGACATAAAAGAACTTGGCCGAGTATTCGTTGTCGTTTTACTCAAATAAATGTTCGAGCTTTACTGATATGATGATGTATCATATAAGCAACAACAAAAATTAGTTGTTACAAGCTCTATTTACTCTGTAAATATGATTCTCGTGAATTTATATACATCCTAATAAAAAGATAACAATTTTAGTTATTGCAATAACTTTTGTTTAAAAGATAGAATATAATAAGTATAGTAGGTATCCGCGCGTTGCGGCGACAGATAACTTGTAACTAAAGTTCGGCAAACTATGTCTTTTTATTATACGTTTTCGTGACAATACATTTACGGATGGTGAGCCTTTTATGTTTGAACGACTTATTTGGTATATAAAAAAAGCATAAATATAGTGTACCTACTTATGTTCTTAATTTAAACATGTGTATCAATGAAAATTAAAACCAAATATTTTACAAATCTATTTAAGCATGGCAAAAGTTCTTTATAGATCCAACTTTTACCATAGAACCCATCAAGCAATCTTAGCCACTCATTTTTCTTATCAAAATAAAAAAATTAATTTCTACCCTTTTTTTAAAACTTAAATATCTCGCAAACCGTAAATCGTCAAGCTACAAAAAAAATACCATCGCGACGAGAATTAAATTATCTTTCTATAGACATGCATTGTTATATATTTTCGACGAACTTTTTTTTCGGTGAACTTTTTTTTTTTCAAAATTTCCGTCCAGAAAAATCATATATGATTCGTAAAAATCGAATCATATATGATTCGTACGGAATCATATATGATTTTTACGAATCATATATGATTCTTTCTGGGCGGAAATTAAAAAAAAAAAAAAAAAAAAGTTCGTCGAAAAAAAAAAAGTCGTCGAAAGTATATAACAATGCATATCTATAGAAAGATCATTTAATTCTCGTCGAAAGAATAATGCTAAAGTAAAAGTCGTCAAATGAGTTTTGGTTACAATTTGCCAAGATTTCATATAAGGCCTTCGGACAAATTTTGAAAGTGAAAATGAATCTTTTAACAAGTTGTACACTTTTTATCTTTACACTTTTTTTGTCTTAACCAAGTTATAAATTTAGCCTGTACATCTACAAAATATAAATCCAACCAAGAAAACAGAATTTCTATGTACATATGTGTGTATATTTGAATCTTTAAAATATAAATATTTGCGTTCGCACGGCCCCTAACCAATTTTATAGTTTTAATTTTTTAATATCTATCTTTCTTAAGATAATAGCCATTTGATGTTAATATCCATGTTTCTTAAGATGTAAGTCAACATATTCGTTTGAATGTAAGCTAGTATTTTAGTCAAAATTATTTAAACAATGTCTTATTGTCCCTGCGTTGTGATGAAAATAAATCAACATTATGTTTGGTTTGGGTTCCACAGTTGCGTATTCTTACCTTATCTTCTTTGTCCATAAAAAAGTATGGTCATATCGGGAAACATCATGAAATATTACTAATTGCTTATTGTCTATTCCAGAACATCTTGAAAGTTACTTTTCCGAGGAAAATTATACACATAATGTGGTATCATGCAACCATGAACATGAAGGTTCTGAAATACTTTTACAATGTAGTTTCACGCCTGCTCTTGAGTTACTAACTTCACAGGGAAACATGAAAGCTAGCCTTAATATGAGCTAGAAGACTATTGAAGCTGTAAGCCAATGGAACCCAAGTCGTGGAAGTAACACAAAACAAATACGGAGTATACTCTAGTCATCTATATCCAATGCTCGTAGGGATGATGTGTGCGGATGCAGATGGCTATGTCTGTATGTTCTAACTGATCAAACAATTCTTTGACCTCTTTGATACGGAGTATGCAAACTTATTATTAGCATATATAAAAGTATCAATTAATAGCAAGTAGAATGTGGTGAACGGCAGCTACGGGATGGAGGTAAATGGAAGTATGCTATAAATAAAAACGTGCACATAAATATATTTTGTGGTCTCAAACTCGAATCTTCTTAAGTTCTTGGTTAGTTGGTTATTATCAATTTACATTCCGAACCACATATGCTTGATTCAGAGAGTGTTCGTAAATACATTTCTTGGTCACGGGGTTAATTCATTTTTTTATGTTACAAGCTCTATTCACCAAACTCGCCTCCAAATCGAGACCATTAATCCAATTTATTTGAGATGAATAACTCCAAACATGTAAAAGTGAACATATTGAGAACATCCCAGTATCCCACATCGGCTCAGAGAGGAAAGTTAAAGAAAGGGGGAGGTGTATAAAATGGGAAAGAAGGAACAGGATTAGGTACTTACCTGGATGGGGTCAATGGGTGATCAAAAAGGCTCATGGCCTAGGTTAGTGACCTCCATTGCACTTAGGAGGGGTGCTACCCTAAGATCGGCCCAAGTGGTCGAGTCTACATCGTAATTTGTTGCTGTGGGGGCCTGCGTTCGCGCGGCCCCTAACCGATTGTCTAGTTTAAATATTTTGTGTTTGCTTGGGTTTCTAAATAACTGAATCAGAAGTTGATTTAATAAGCAAGTCCCAAACTCCCTATAGTTGAAATCAGCAACTTAAAGCTTAACAATTAGCTATAGGAGTTGGTAAGGTAGATCCCATAAGAAAACACCAACCTTACATTCAAACAATTAAAAACTTGGAACCATAATCTTCATAAAAAAGTGAAACCTTGATAATATGGCCCAGCACGGAACCATGTCCGTCTACTTCACCACAATAGAAGAAAACTTTATGACTATGTGAAGCGAATATATTATAGATTCACATAATGGAGACTGAGGTAACAAGAAAACTCGGTTTTTGAAATGAACCAGACCATCACGAATTTGCCAAGGGCCCACGGCTTCACCTTCTGTTATTTTTGTCGCATACTGCCCCATAGATACGGACGCCAGTGAGATACGGCTTTTGCCAAGGCTATCAATTCCTTCTCATATGCTGGTAGCTAATGATGACGTTCAGCAAGTGGACGACTGAACAAGGCAATCGGTTTGCTGTTCTGTTGCAGACTTCAGCATTGATGTTAATGGAGCAGCAATCTTTCTGTAATCCTTCATAAATCCTTCAACCTGCATCGTTTGAGGGTGTTGAGTTCCTTGGATTGCATGTAACGAAATTTGTGGTTCTTGTTATCAGAAGATGATTCCAAGTGCTGTTCTTCCATAAAGCCAATGTAGAACAACTGTTTACAATGATGGCCTGCTGAATACACAATTAAAACATACATTCTTAGCCCTTCATTCTGCCATTTCAGCCTTTGTGAAACGCTTGATGTATGGGTTGTGTCGTTAGGTGGATGAACTAGTTTTACTTAGATCAGTCCGTTTTTGTGTTAACTGAGTTTCAAATCTTCGTCGTCGCCGTCATTCGTATAAGCTTGCATAGTAGGTCGTTGCAATTCTACTTCCACTGTAATATAATCTTGCAACCCACTGATAAAAATTTCGACTTCTTGTACTGGACGTAGATGAGAAGTATGTGCAGCCAGCTTTTCAAATTGCCATTGGTTTTTCTCCACAGATCCAGTCTGTCGAAGTTTAAACAACTCTTCTAACTTACTACGACTACCAGAAGAACCAAATCATAGACGAAAATGTCACAATGGGTAATCCCTGTCTAGTTTTAAAAACCAATTCTGAGCATCATCTTCTAGATGTGGAGCCACGATACTCATCTTTTCTTCCTCAACAACCCACTAGTGTCTCAAATAGTAATCACGACGACTCATCCACGGTAATGGGTTATTTTACCAGGGTGAATCCCTTTTACCCAAAAAAAAAAATCCACGGTAATGGGTCTGTTGACCCATCATAACGAGGAAATTCCAATTTGCAGCGGCGGTTTGTTCCACCACCTTCATCATTGCGGCGATTGTTCCAAGTCTCACGAGTGGCACTACTGCTATTGTTGTTTCTACCAGTTCCGAAATCAATAACTATAGGTCCATATTAAAACGTATTACCTTCCAAGAGTCTAACGTTTTAAAAATATTACCAAAAATTAAGGCTCGGCGAGATAAAAACTAACCCTTTTTAAATTACACATACATAAATTAAGACTAGAATCAAACCTAAAATTAGCAAATGCCTTTAGTTAACACACATGTACATAATAACACATACAAACATTAAACCTGATATGTTCAATAAGAAAAGCTTCACATGATGTTACTACCGACTTAAGAAGACAAATCAATTCCCCTACATATATGTCGCATCCAAATAAAACTAAAGCATAGTACTCGGTATCAACACAATTTAGCCCAGACATGGTGTGAAAGCACATACATACAAAGTTGGTTGCTTTATGAGCATAGTTTGCAATATTCAGTAATAAGGTATATGTTTTTACCTGGGTAAATTTTGAAGTGTCTGAAAGCAGGATGGTGTGTCGGTACATAACAAAAATCAGGAGACGGACCGAGAAACGTGCTGTTGCTGCCTCCAAAGCATGAGTACCAAAACGCTGATGTTTTACCCAACCCTGTTAGATCTTTTTGGCATGATGTATATCAAAGTCGTCCAAATTTTAAATTATGCCCACCCATATGTTTAGGGATGACTGAATATTATTTAACTTGTCTTGTTTACAGATGAACTAATGAAAGCATATGAACCTAGCAATATTGGGCTCAAAAAACCGTTCCAATTGATTGAATCCTACCATGTTACTACGAAATATGTGTTACAATTATCCGTGCTAAATATACAGCAGAATCCACTTTGAGTTACGATCATCATTCACATTACCATTTGGGAACTAATGTCCTAATTAATTAACCAGAGTATCAACCTTTTAACATTGGTAAAACCAACACAACTAAACAAATAATGGCTAGTACGTCAAGAAGAGCATTGTTAATAACTTAATCATATATGGTAAACAAAAATACTAATGGTAAACAAAAATACTATGCCAACATCCATAAAACTTAATAAGATTAGCAACAGCAAATTCATAATAAAGAGTAAATTGTCACCAATAATCATTACAAGAACATACTCCATTTTCAAAATGGTGGAACCGTTTGGCATCACGTGCAACAATCAGTCTTCCAACAATCTTAGAGATAATCTTCAGTGCATTGTGGCAATCAACACAAACACGAAGATTTTTTATGATCCGTATTGGTGCACGAGGCGAGCTGGTCAAAAGGGCCTGAGATAAAGCAAGTCTTTCACTATGTGCAAGAAGAGCTTCTTCCTTGCTTTCTGGGTCAATGTCATGAAGTACAAATTTTGTCTCGGGAACATACCCCACCTCTTTCATTGGCTGCTTTAAACATCTAAGCTGACTATATAACTTCTCGTGTTCAGGGTGAGACGTATCCCCTGCTCTATACTCATAGACTTTAGTTTTATTTTCGAGAGGATTATAGCCCGACAACTTCTTTTTCTCTTTTTCTTTTGTAATGTCTGAAGCCGTTACAGGTATGAGACCTGCCTTAGACTGTTCATCCAAACGAGAAGGGTCTAGAAGCTGAACAAGTTCACAGCAACGATCCCCAAGTTCTGTTTCCCCATAAACCCTACATTGTTTCATTAAAGCTTCCCAAACTTCTACACTCGGCTCCATAGGCATTTTCTCAATAAACTCCAACGCTTCATTCAAATACCCTACACTCCCAAGCATATCCACTACACTCTTATAATGCTCCATAGATGGGACAATATCATAATCCTTACTCATCGACTCAAAATGCAATAACCCCTCTTTCACATCTCCCACGACGCTACAAGCCGTAAACACCCCATAAAACATCTGACCATCAGGCTTCAACCCAATCTTCTTAAACTCAGTAAACATATCAATCGCATCTTCCCCATGACCATTTCTCGCAAACCCTGTAATCATAGTATCCCAAGTAGTCAAATTCCTTTGCGGCATTTTATCAAACACCTTATACGCATCTTCCATAGACCCGCATTTTGAAAACATCTCCAACACCTTATTACAAACACTAACATCAGAAGAAGAATACGAATCCATAACCGTCTTAGCAACGTGTTTAGCTTGTTCGAGCGCGTGTGCCTCTCCGCACTGATTCATCAAAAGCAAGTATCTACCCACATCAACAGACACCCCATTTCGCTCGAGCAACCCCAAAAGCTCGACCGCTTCGTTTAATTTCCCCTCTTTGCAAAATGCGTCAAGCTCCTCAATCGTAGCAACATTTATGGGTTGTTGTTCATATAACGTATTTTGATGATAACTATTGTTATAGTTTCTGGGTTCATTTCCATAAGAATTGGTATTTTCGTAAACCCTAAAATTAGGGTTTTGGTGAAAGTGATAGTCATTAGGGTTTTGGAAATTGTTGGTGGCTGCTGCTGCAGTGGTAGTGGTATAATAAGAATTTATAACAAATGAAAGGGTACGTGAGTCATAAAAACGAACTTTTTTGTATAGAAGATTGAGGGATTTCATAGTTTTGATTCTTGCTAACTGTGACATGATCACTTGGAATAAGTTATAAGGGACAGAGGTAAGTGATGATGTATTTTGTTCAGGTAACTTCTTGATTAACTTGTTTTTGACCCATTGGCCCATCCAAAGTTATTTGAGGCTTATTTTAATGGGTTTAGATGATAGACTTTCAAGTATGACACGTCATCAAAATATGCAAATTGGAACAAAACATGAAAGTACATAATATTAAATGGAACGATAAATAGTACACATACCAAAACGATACATTTAAAAAAGTACGTTGCTATTTTACGACCTAAACCCTATTTTAATACTTGTGGTCTTATATAAGTTTATTATGATATAATAAATATATATACGTTTATAAGTCTCAAAATAAGCTATAAAATTAGAGCTTATAAAAATATAAGCCTGAAAACAAATAAGCTCATAAGCTACATTTAAACTTAAACAAACACCTCGTGATGTTGGATTGAAAATTTGAAAAGAATAAAATTGTATAGGCATTGACTAAATAAATTTAGGAAACCACTTGCTCATATTTCATCTACTCTTTGACTATTGTTTTGTTAGTTTTGTTTCTTGTATGCAAGTAAAACGGTACGTTTTTTAGATGATTAAAATGCAATTTTTTAAACATAAGACTTATATATTACATTTCATTTTATTATTTTTTAATTATTATTTGTTTTTGCCCGCCCTACTAAGAATTCCTAGCTTAGTCACTATTATTAATTCTGATACATAAAATTAGCGTATAAGAGCTTTCGGTGTGGTCTTCGCCTCCCCTCGCCACTCCAACGTGCCTTTCTCGCCACAGTTCACCACCACACCGAGGTGGCTCGTCGTCCTTCGCCAAACACAACCTCTTCGTCTGCATGACGAAGGTAAAACTCGTCCTTTTGTGTCAGTGAGCATCGGGCAACGTTGTAAATTTTGAGTTTATTCCTTCAGATTTATAGCTTTATATATATATATAGATGATGATGATTGATAATGATATACACACAACTTTGTGTGTTTGTGTTTGTGTGTTTTTTGTAAAGAAATAAAGTATGTGTAAGTGTGTGTGTGTGCAGGATGAAGATGAGAAAGTGTATTTTTTTTCTTTTTTCTTTTTTTTTTATAAAAAAAATGTTATTTATACCAAGGTTTTCAAGATCGGAATCCTACCCAGGATCGTTTTCGTCTTTGCAAGATCGTGATCGTAAGATCGGATCGGGATCTTAAGATCCTACTATAATACCATTTTCTTAATAAGCTTTTTAATATTATTCAAATCTAAAAATTATATATATCATAAACACAAAATTATAGGAATATTTCATGAAAATGTTGTCCTAAATTATGATTATGGATTTTTTTTAAGAAGATTAACATGTTGTTTTTTAAAGTTTATAAAAGATAATTCATAACTTTATAGTTTTTTAGTTTTTTGTTCGAGAAAAGTAAGATCGGATCGGATTAGATCTTAAGATCCTATGGTCAAGATCGGGATCCTATGAGATCTTATGCTTGCAAAGATCCTACGTAGGATCGGGATCGTTTTTGCTATGTAGCATCGTAAAATCGTAAGATCCTAAGATCAGGATCGGGATCTTAACAACCATGATTTATACTTTTATTTGAATAAAATGATTTTAGTTCATTTGAAAAATTGAATAAAAAAATAAAATAGGAAGTGGTGGGACCCATAAAACCTTGTTGTGTTTAGTTGTGATAAAGGGATTGTAGAAGGAGGTTTGTTATGCTGATGTGGTACCCCGTGAGGCCTAGCCTTAGCTCTTCAGGCTCTAAGGTGTTTATGTGTGTGTGATTATTTTTTTCTCTTTGGGTGGGGAGTGGCCGAGTTGTGTGGCAAAGGGAATGGAGGTTCTGGTTAGGGGACTAGGAGTCATAAATTCAAGTAATCCACACCTTCCAAATTTCACCAATAAGCTTCAGCCAACTTATACCCATAAATTCTCATACCTCCCAACTTAAATCACTGGCGGCTATAAATTCTCATACCTACCCAAAAAAAAAAAAAATTTATTATTATTTTTTTTATAATTAAACTAAAATCAAGGCTTTCCTCTTTCTTATTTAATTCCTTTGTATAATTATTACTTTCAGTTTCTTCTTATATGTTGTATTTAACAACCCACTTTAAACTCATTGTTTCCTCAATCTCATACGAAACCACATATGGGTTTTTCATTTCACCCAAAACCCATATCAAATATCCAATCTTTTTAAATTTTCATCACTTTTTTAATAAATCTTGATTCTTGATCATATACAACAACAACATGGGTAGCTTTTTTTCAACTACAAAGATCAGTGGGTCCAATAGTAATCAACAACAACATAGAACAACAACAACAAAAGCAGCAGCACCTACTGAGAACAACAACAACAACAAAAGATCAGTGGGTCAGCCAACATCTCTTTTTACATTCCAACGTCTCTTTTTATGCCCACATGCCATTCAAATTGAATTTATGGGGAGCGGGCTATCAAACCGTTCATGATAAATTTTTGTGATAAATTCGGAACCGGCGGCAGTGTTACTGTCGGTTTCCATCACCCCGATGAGCAAACCGCTGGGCGCTCCTACCAGCCTTAGGCCCAACTAAGATTTCTCTAAATTGCACATTTACCCCAAAAGTTTCAAACTCAAGTAAATATTTTATTTCTAAAATTATGCTATTATATAATCTATTTGTACATGTAGGTCAAACCTCAAACTCTTCTAAAGCTTTATCACATATCTCTTTAAGAGGATAGCAATGATTATGAATTACTACCTCCGTCCCATATTAATTGTACAGTTTTGACTTTTAAAGTCTTTCTTTTTCAACTTTGATCTTAAATACTTTTCGTTTGTATTATATAATATTTAATATAAATTATACCGATGAAAATATATTTAAAACTCAATCCATTCATATATTTTGCATCAAGTATTATATAACACAAAGAAAAATATTTAAGGTCAAAGTTAATAATAATAATAATAATAATAATAATAATAATAATAATAATAATAATAATAATAATAATAATAATAATAATAATAATAAAAGAATACCTAAAAAGGTCAAAATGGACAATTAATATGGGACGGAGGGAGTACTTGTTAGCCGACGTTTCAGAAGATGGTGTGTCGGTACATGACAAAAATCCGGAGATGGACCGAGAAACGTGATGGTGTTGCTGCCTCTAGAGCATGAGTACCAAAAACCCAGCTCTGTTAGATCTTTTCAGCATGATGTATTGGGCAGTAAACGAACTGAACGTTCAGTGAACATTTCATGAACCGTTGGGTAAAATGTTCGTTTATGTTCGTTTACTTATTAAATGAACGAACATGAACAATAATATATATTCGTTTAGTTAAATGAACGAACATGAACAAAAGTCTTATCCGTTCATTTATGTTCGTGAGCGTCTGATTATACATTCGTTAACGTTCGTTTATGTTCGTATATCGTATATTTTTTTATACACTTTAAAATTGGTTTACTTAAACAAAACAACACTTATAAAACACATTATTATGTATATTTTTTTAACATTTTATGGTTATTAGCAATGTTGCAAAAATCGGCTGTATCGGCCGATTAATCGCCGATATATCGCTTATCGGCCTTCGACCTTGTAGAATTTTGCATATCGGTCAAAAAATCGGTCTGGGCAAAAAAAAAGGCCAAAAATCGGCCGTATCAGCCAGAAATCGGCCGTATCGGCCGATTAATCGGCCGTATCGGTCAACTTTAAAAAAAATAAAAATTTAGGCATTCTACTTAATTTGGGGATCGTTTATTTCACTTATAACACACAATGAGCCTCGTAATCAGAATTGGAGCCTTTTATTGAGGTTTGGAAACATAGTAGGCTTTGAATCAGTTACGATCTTTAGTTTGGTCTCCCGAAATACCCAAAACATGCAAAAAATGCCAATCCGATTAATCACCGATTAATCCCGCCTTGGCCGATTAATCGCTGCAGGGTGGTCGACCGCCACGCTACTGATTCACGATTTTTGCAACATTGGTTATTAGTATACTTTCATGTATGTTCGTTCGTTTATGTTCGTTTAATATCTTATTGAACGAATATAAACGAACATGAACAACCTCAGTTTCTTAATAAACGAACATGAACAAGAAAATTCGTCCGTTTAAAAGATCGTGTTTGCTTATTTGTCCGGTTAAAATTAAACGAACGAACATGAACAAGGCTTTGTCCATGTTCGTCCGGTTCGTTTTTAGCCCTAATAACGATGTATATCAAAGTGGTCCAAATTTTAAATTATGCCCACCCATATGTTTACAGATGAGCTAATGAAAGCATATGAACCTAACAATATTGGGCTCAAAAAACCGTTCCAATCGATTGAATTGAATCCTACCATGTTACTACGAAATATGTGTTACAATCATCATTGCTAAATCGAGAGCAGAATCCACTTTGAGTTACAATCATCATTCAGTCATACCTGTTTCGGGAGCTAGCTAATGTCCCAATTTATTAACCAAAGTATCAACCTTTTTATTACATTGGTAAAACCAACACAACATACAATAATAATAAGATCTAGAATAACACTAATGCATAGTAATTAGTATACATATAATAACTTGATGCTACAATTGTGTAAAAGATACAAATACAAAACACCATGCATGGCGTTGGGGAGCATATTAAAATAAGTAATAAGTTTACTGATGGTGAATTTGTAATCATTGAGATTAATAAATAAAATTACAAACTAATAGCATAATAATAACGATAATAAATAAATACTTGAACCAGCGCACGGTTTTGTGGTGACTCTTGTGAAAAGTCATGACGAGTATTCCATCATCATTGACCGTAGTGTCAAAGATGCTCTTGTACATAATACGGTTACCTAAATTAATCCTGCCGGTGAATATTCTAAAGATACGAGGGTACGGGTAGTAAGGGGAGTGTTTGGGTTCAACGTCCGCCGAGACAAAGACGGCATTCTCCAAACGCACACAATGGCTATATGCTTTACAATTAGTGGCTCCAATATCCAATAAGACAAAGTTTGATCAGTCTCAATCCTCGTCTCTTTTCCAGGGATACTGAGGGATACGTCTTCGAGTTTTTCACCGTTGGTAAACGTGTATAGTGTATGAGGCATCCACTGTAATAGCACATTATCTACTATCGACACCAACGATCCTGCATGCATGCATGTGTTTGTTTGTCATGTTAAATTCAATAGTAAATACATATATTTAAAAAATATGCATGAATAAATTAAAGGGTACTCACCAAAAAGATCTTGTTTGTCAGAAAATAAAACTTTGACTAGTTGATCATTGTTTAAACGCGAAAGATCATCTTCATCATAAATTGGAGCAGGAGGAGATCGAAGATGGTGTCAACAGATCGGAAAGGAAGCTGCATATGCGAACAAACCAACCCATCTCAGATCGAGTTTTTTTAAAGAATTTGGTAAAGCAAACTTATTATATAGAGTCATCCAATACGCGTTTGTACAAACGTAACATACCATATTCGTTTATAGTAGGGGTGTAAACGATCCGAGCCGAGTCGAGTTTTGGCCTAAACGAACTAGGCTCGTTTATTAACTACTCGGCTCGAGCTCGAATAAACTTTTATAAATTGGCTCGAGCTCGAACTCGAATATTTTTTTTTTGTTCGAGCTCGAGCTCGAAGCTCGTTTAAAATTTTTAACTTTTTTTTGTAATCCTACAATAAACTTACTTTCAAGCTTAACATACTCGTATACAAGACCGAACTTGATAGGCTCATTTATTAACACAATCTCAAGCTCGATAGCTTGTTTACAATTAAAAAAAAGTGTTCTGATGCTCAAACTAAAGTTTATGTAACTTATAATAAACACTACCTTTGCATTTGAAGCATAAGAGTGTATAATACTCATACTTATATTTTAATTTTGAGTAAATGTGGTTCCTTATGAAAATTAAAATGGATCTTTGTTTTATAGTGCCCATATCTATTCATTTTTCTTATTATTTTCAATGTGGGATACTTTTTCATCTTTTTTCTTTGAGTAGGCAATATACAACTACTACACAAAATTTTTAAAACATAAATATTATATCATTACATTTTCTATTATAATTATAATTCTTAATTAAAAATTATTTAACGAGCTTAATTAAATTAAGAAGAGAGATATAAAAGCAAAACCCAAAGAGTAAGATTGACATAACTTTGAAAGAGTATCTAATTAGAAGCTAACAAAGTTTAATATTTTCATATTTATTGTTTTGAATTAAAATTAAATTATCAATACTTATTAAAACGTAAGAATAATGTTAGATAAAAAGTTAGATGTTTGGCTCGATTAGCTCGTTCGACTCGTTAAGCTCGACAAGTTCGATCGGCTCGTTCGACTAGAGTAATTAAACGAGCTTTCGAACGAGCCGAGCCGAATATTGCCTTATAAAATCTCGGCTCGTTTAACTAAACGAGCACAATCTTTTGTTCGAGCTCGACTCGAGCATGACAATATGTAGGCTCGAGCTCGAGTAGCTCGTTAAAAGCTCGACTCGTTTACACCCCTAGTTTATAGGTCGGTAGATTTGTCATTCTATAGCTCAATGAACAATGAGTCTTGGGCCTAATCAAACGGGCCTTAGTAAAATTCAATTGGCCCTTTCACTTGAAAATCACTTGGCCTTGTAGTGATTAATTTCATTTATGGTAAGTATTCTTTAAGCATTCTTTACAACAACCACCATTTAGCATACCATGTCAATATGCCATGCAAAACCTCGTCAAGAGTTGGATGGTAAGGGCTCAAACCTTGTCACTATACATGTTGAATATGAGTGGAAACCTCCGAGATATGTTTCGTGTAAAATTTTTGGGCATTATAATGAACAATTCCCTAAGAAAATAATATCGTATGTTTTAAAAACTGTTAAGGCTCTAAGACAACCTATTAAGGATATTTACTTGCCAAAATCTAAACCTCGGGTCATCTACGAATCTAAACCATGGGGTTGATAAGATCTTGTTGGGTAGAAAATAAAACTTTCAGTAGTTGATGATTGTCTAATACGCGTACAAACATCACATACCATATTCATTCATAGGGCGGTTGATAGGATTCTTATGCAAACCCGGATTGTCATTCTATAGCTCAATGGACATTTTAAATGAGTCTTGGGCCTAATCAAACGGGCCCAAGTAAAATTCAATTGGCCTTTTCACTTCAAAATCAGGGTAATTCACGAAAACTTCTTAAAAGAAACGTAACAAAAAAAATATATGATTGACAAAATTGATATGGTCTAAAAATAGAAAAAACGTCTACAACCTTAATTAGAATATTATAGAACAACATAATGCTTTTTAAACTGTATGAATATGTGTACGATTAGAAGATATTAAAAAGAATGATCTATAATATTCAGTGATCAATTAGCGGCTTCACTATAAATAAATGATCAAATAGGTTCATTAAGTCGTAAATCAGTACTATAGCAGTGTGTGTTGACTTAAGATGTTTCACCTTTGGGGCCGCCACATGGTATATGCAAAAGCCCCTATTTTCTCTTATAACAAACAAAAACAAAATAAATGAAGTTGTATCTGTTATAATTAAAGAAAAGCTACACCAAGTATATTTAATGGGAAAGAATTAATAATAATTAAAAGCACATTCCGCTTATATGCGAACAACTATAAATTGGCTGCTACGTTAACCATCTAAAAATGAAGAGCATTGTCGGATTCAACTTTTAAGTCTTCGTGACGGTAGGTTTATACCCCATAGATTAGTCGGAAACCATGATTATAAAAAAAGAAAAAAAAAAAAAAAAAAAAAAAAAAAAAAAAAAAAAAGTTTCATACGTTGCTTTGTAGGGGTGTTCAAAAAATCCGAGAAACCGATGAACCGAGCCGATCCGACCAATCCGAAACCGCAAAAAACCGATAACCGAAGAAACCGAAACCGAGAAAACCCGAAACCGGAAAAACCCGCTTATCACGATTCTGTTTCGGTTTTTACTTTTAGTTATCCGCGGTTACCCGAACCGAACCGTGTATAATATATATGTAGGTTTCAACAAACCATTCATAAAAATGTACAAGTATTAACTATTTTATTGCATTACTTTTATCGTATAACGCATTTTTACTTACCTAATGTGATCATTTACTAACGTCCATGGATTACAAATGATTAAAGTGATTGTAACATATAAACGTCAAATAAATAGTATTAGTTATTTTGTTACATATGATAATTTGAATGCTTTTATTGCGACGGGACAACATTACTCTGACTCTAATCTCTTCAATGTTATTTATTTTTTATTACAATGACATATTACGTTCTAATTTATGTTATTGTTCGTCCGAGTTGATTCGATTAATTTTTTTAAATGGTTAACCGTGACCCGAACCGCGGGTAACCGCTCATTTCGGGTACCCGCATGTCCGGTTACCCGCATAGTACGGTTCGATTTTGGATAGTAAAATGAACTACCCGCCCCGCGATGGATAGTTAAAATCTCTAACCGAACCGAGCCGAACCGCCCCGTGAACACCCCTATTGCTTTGTATAACTTCAATTTTAGCAACAAAAGAAAATCCACAACCCAAAACCCCTCATTCCCACCAACCAAACTAAAACCAAAATCTCTCTGAGCGGGCGTTTGGGATTATCGTGTTTTTACGAACCCATATGAACACTATCCCAATCCTAAAGACCCAATAAATCACTTAAATACAAAAACAAACATCCCATTTGAACTCACGATATTATATATCAAAAATTCCATTCTCGAAAGTAATGAAAAAACCGATTTTCTAATAGAATAACGATTTCTTTATATTGATCGTGGGTTATCAAATTATAAAACAACACAATTCACCCCAACCCAAAGGCAATCGTTTTTCATGATGTTTCTTGCACTATTCTAGTCTTTAATAATCAACAAAATTAGTGCATGAATGTTGTTAAAAGGTTGAATGAAGCTATAAAATGATTACTACATCAACAAAAAAAATTATCATAAAGAAATCAGTTTGGACTTAAAAAGAAAAATTCAATAAAGTAACCTTTTTTGAAAATTCAACTACAGATGGATATAGAAAGATGACCTAAGTAACCGAAATCACGGTGTTAACCTTTTTTAAGACCGCTAGGAGTGGGGACACAAGAACTAGGTTCTTGAAGGGTCCCTATGAAGTATGAACTAACCACTAAAAGTCAAATAATGGAAAAATATAAGCCAAAATAGCACAAATTTATGCAACCCAATTATGTAATTTAAATTAAAGACATCGAAACATGTGAAATGTAGACATATCATTTCACCTCTTTTGATGTACATTAGACATTTGACCTGCCTTCAACGAGATCGTGATGTCGTTTCCGTCCAGATCCCTCGAGGTTTTGCATCTCAAGGATTACAAGAAATTATTGGTGGAGAATGATGCAATTGATTCTTTGAAGCACTACAAAGTATATCTAGCAAACGAAGAGTCCAAGACGGAATACATCAAGAGGCTGTTGGCGCATGATGAGATGATACAGCTAACAATGATATTTGTCCGCACCAAAGCAAACGCTATTGCGTTGCGTGATGACCTGAAATCATTTAGATTTGAAGTAGCTGCCACTCATGCCTCGTGCACGGCAAGGCATCGAGATGATGTAGTGATTTTGTATAAAAATGGGATACTGCAGGTGTTAATTACTAATGATACATATTCTGTTGGTTTGATGCATAGTTACCGAATATTCTGGGTTAAACACGAATTTAGTACTGGATCGAAATGTACCAAATCGAAATTCGGTGCGTTCCAATTCGATGCGGTACGATGTACCAGATTAAAAATGTCGGTGTTCCATTAATTGCAAATCGGCGTTCCAATTAATTGCAAATCGGTGATCCAATTCGCTATTTAATACGTTTTGTACTAGATTGGTACATCGAATTGGAGGAAGAGAGGAAAGAGGGAAGAAACCCAAGGATGAAGAGAGGAAAGAGGGAAGAAAGATATAACGGCTGGAACTTTGTTTTACTCTTTTAGGGTTTTAATAAGTTTAGACTTTTTAACATTTAACCCCTCTATCTTTCACTATTTTACATTTAGTCTCAAAAAGTTTAAAATAAGTTTGTGTATTTAAACATTTGACCCCCTCTATCTTTAATAGTTTACATTTAAGTCTTAAACTTATATATAAAAAATATAATATTAATTCCGCCTCGACCTTACGCCTTGGTCCGCCTCAACATTTAAGTCTTAAACTTATATATAAAAAATATAAAATTAATTCCGCTTCGAATTTTGATATACGTACCACTTCGTACCGTTTCGTACCGAAATGAACCTACCCCCCTTCGTACCGAATACGTGACCTATAGCGAATTTCGTATTCGTACCGGAGCGTACCGCGTATTAGGTAACTATGGTTTGATGCTCCTAGGGTGAGCTTATTTTCAACTCTTCTTCATATTTTGTGCATGGTTTTCATTTAAAAACTGATTTTCACCTTCCATAAGTCAATTTGGTTATTAACTATGACCTCAATTTGGTTATTAACTATGACCTTCCCATAAGAGATGCTTCCCCAACCGAGGCAGACTGCCAAATATACTCACACCATGCCGGTAGAGCGGGCCGATATGGTCGAAAAGGTGTTGTTTCTTAGATACGGTTTTCCAATTATTCTTGAGAATGCTGATTGTAACTATGAATTTTTATGTAACAGACGTCGTTTTCAACCTTTTGAGTGGTGATCATGAGCCATATGTTCTGGATGAGATTGAGATGGACAATGAGCCAATGAGGTACCGGAGGTAAAAATCAATTCTAGTTTTCTAGGATAATCATTCGTCGCTTCAGTGACCATAAAAACAATTTTTTTGTAGGTGCCAAATTGTGAAAATTTTGATGAGTTTTTGACAAAGGTGGGACTTAATTGAAGAATTGATTGAATTGTAGATTGGTCTGAAGGATACATAACAAATAATAGATTAAAGAAATCATACGTTGGGTGCCATAAATTTCAAAAACAATAATTTTGCAAATGTTTGTATACATATGTGGTGATGGTAGCTTGTTTAGTCTATATAGTTTAAGTGTATGTACTTCTGTTGCTGGTCGCTATTGAGAAACTGGGCCTGAACTAAGAATAATGAAAATACGTTATTCATATACAATAGGGGCCAAAGAACCAGCAAACTCTAATACTTGAGCTATAACTAGCTTTTGTTCACTTGTGATATCCTTCCACTCACAAAAAAAAAGCCATCATCCCTCCAAACTATTAGATTACCTAGTTGATCGTCTACTTTTGGATACGAAAGCCTTGTACTTAATCAGGCATCATAAAGTGATAACCAATGCATTCATAAAGTTCTGTAAATGTTTGTTGCAAGAAGAAGCAAAAAGCTAACATCTCAGATATTATTAAAAAAAAAGAAGTAAAAAGTGCTTATATGCTTTTAAACAATCAATCCCAAACACTTCCTTATGAATACTACAACTTAATTACAATACCAAAAAGGAAAGAAAATTTGTAAGAATGAAACATATCATCCATGATAAGGCACAAAGATGATGACCATGTATATATGTATGTATGATGTTAGGTTATTCACAAGCAAAGAAACACAAGTTGGGATCTTAATATGGATCGAATAAGAAGAAGTTTAGAGAGAAGAAGTGTTGGAACCTTAGAGAGATAAACCAAAGAAAGAAAAATGTATAAAACTTTGTAAAGGTCCAACCCTCTCCACATGAGGAGAGGGCTATTTATAGTACTAGATATTACTAGCTAGTTTGCCCCTACCGGGCTGTGGATCAAGCTGACAATGGGTAAAGACCCGACCCACTCCACAATAATAATTATAACTAATCTACTACTAATATTACTAGTTATGCTACGAGCTATTTAACATAAATGAGTGCTCGGGGTGACCGAGTCTTCAACTGAATATTTATATTCCTAACAATCTCCCCCTAAGGGAGGTCACCCCGAAAACAATGTTCAGACTTCAAGCACTCTTTTCATGAATCTTGACTCCGTAGCTCGTAGACATTGATTCTTTAGTTTCATTAGTCATTGTGCCTTCAGCAGTGTTCTTTTGATGACTATTCTTTGTCTTAGGTGATTTTAAATATTCTTCGTGATAATCACCCAACATATATCTTCCAGCCATCTCTTATCAGTATGTCTCCATGTGATGAAATATATTTTGAGCCGACATGCTCACACTATGAGGTGTCATGATCATCAGCATCAGAGTTTGCAGAAGCTGTGTTGACGGTCTTTTGGTTGATCATGACTTTGTTGATTTGCATTGTTGATGTAGTGTGAACATGTGGTAGAGGATTGGCAACTTGTCTGCAACCAGCTACACCAGCAACCAGCTACAGCATTCCACATCTACAATCGCCAGAAGTTCCTGCATACGACAGTTAGCAACAAATCGACCGGTACTTACAGGTTTGGACTTCGAAATCGTCAACAGCATAGTGTGAAGACTTTCTCTAATCCTTACCAAGACCGTTCCTAATCGAAAACCCACAGAGGGCTTTTTAAGATCGTACCGTAGTACATCAACGATTAGGTGAGTCGCTGGAGTTCACTCCATGACTGTAGACCGTTTGAAACCGCCGTGACCACTAAGCGTAATCCACGAGGAATTACCGAAGTGACCTACTTTCAGGGCTGTTTGATGTTGACCCTGGCAGGAATTTCCATTCAATCATTGAGAGTTACATTTGTAACTTCTCTCATAAATGTTCTGGCAGATTGCTAAGATCTGCGTAGGACTCATAAAGTTACACCTGATGTCCTTAATGTTGAACAACCAGAGTAGGAGTAATTCGTGTCCCTAAGAGATCTTATGATGAATCTCGTGGCTCTAGACTCTATTGTGCGATTTGATTTGGTGATCGGAGGCTGGAGAGGACTGCCACCTTTTCAATATCATCTAACTCGGAGTGAGAGAGACGATAGAAATGTATTGATCTCCGTGACATTTGAAACAAGAGTCCTTTGAGGGACCTTGAGTGGCTAGGGAGGGTTGTGCAGCGTATCACTGGGTCCATGATACTTTGTCTTCAATGCCAGCAATCAACTAAGTGATTCTGACAGTATATGAATTGACCCGGTTTCTGCCTAAGTTGTAAGGAGGGCTTCTTTCTTTTCACCCTTTATCTTTACAATTCTTTTTCATTCTTCAACCCCTTAAGTGCTTACCGAGACTTCATAACTAGCACCTTGTTGGGTTTGTTCCAGTACTAGCTCCATCTCAGTCGGCACTTTTCCCTTATCCACTTTTCTCCTTTTTTAATTATACCTAAGGACTTCTACACTAACTAGTGGATTGTCCCTGGGTAGATCCCTCCGGCTCTGGCGGGATCGTGGGAACTTGAGCCTAACCTAACCATCCTTATAACTTCATACATTAATTAAAATGGTCGGTCTTTGGTATTCTTCCACGATTGCCATAAACCAAATCTTTGTAAAATCTCTCAAAGTGTTCATGATTATGAAACACATTTTGCTAACACTTTGAGAGTTTTATATTTTTCAAATGCTCCCCCTCAACATGCGCTCGGATGATTGTTTTATAAATTTGCATATGTTGGGTAGAGCTTGCACTTTTTGAATTGATCCACTTTCAGTGAACATGACCTATTCGAGACACGCTTACATCACTGGTTAGACTAGCTTGAAATTATTACCCGGCCTGGTCAAGTCCACAGAAAGTTTCTCGAAACGGTACACTCTACTTAGACACATCCTTTTCGAGACACGCTTACATCACTGGTTAGACCAGCTTGAAATTATTACCCGGCCAGGATATGTCCTTTCGATTAATGACAATTTGTGTTTCGTCAATTCATTAGTTAAGTCTGAGTCACGCTCACGTGAGATGCCAAATCCTTTTAGTCCATTCGCTCCCCCTCAATATGTGCATCGATATACGAAAGAGTTTAACACATATGGGAGAGCCTAACATTTAAGTCCAAAACATCACCTTTTCATCAGGTTTCATATTTAAATCACATTCTCTCCCCTGATCAAAAATTTCAAACCTTTTGAGATTTGTGATCCCAATTGATTTAAATAAGTTAGAAAATTGTGGGAGAAAATGTGTCCAATTTAATGTATTCTGATGATGGAACATACTATGCTCCCCCTTAATCTAAGAGGGAGATTCACTGCTTATTATGCACAAAGTGATTATTATGACACAAATGATATTGACCTTTTTGCGCAGATGATGTGATCATCCGCTTCTCTGAGAGAGTCATTGGTCAACATCAATTATCCATACACCAACAAATCTTCTCAAGTATTGTCGATCCCCACTTGGCGAGATCAGAGTAAGTACTACTTTGTTGAAATGAAGGTGGTGGTGGTGGTGTAAGTGTTGTTGTTGTCGTTGCCGCCGATGTTGTTGTCGTGGTGAATTCTGAGCCAATCAATAGAGTTTGAACGTCTGATCAAATGGTTAGAGCGGGAACTGGCACATTCATTTTGGCTATGGAATCTGCATAAGAATATCAACACAGATATGCATACATACAGATACACTATTCCTTAATAGCTACCCCATAGCAGCTTGCCACATTATAATACCAAGTTCATCTTATAATCAAACCACAATCAGGAAATACGTCAAATCGCTATCTAGCATGAAGAACAAATAGCAATCATGAACATGGCAATTCACACAGATTTCAATATTCAACTCAGGATCTTAGGAACATGATTCTATCATGATAGCTATATACCTAAGCGAATCCTGAGAACATATGCACAATATCAACAACAATTAAGCAGCAATCGACTAACAAAAGTCAAACAACATTTGAAACTCATTCATTCAGATCATACAAATGCCAGTGGAGTATTCAAGAACATCAAACACATCGGGTTTTCTAACTTCTTTCAGATTTTGAGTTTTAAAGTATTTAGGGGATTAAACGAGGATTCCAAAGTAACACAAATGAACCTTCTAGATACATAAAGCTAGGAAACTATAAGCAAATTGCACATAATGTCCTAAACTTTCTAGCAACTAACACATTTGGCCATTTGATATGAATTTTAGCAATTTCCTCTTCAACTAATACCCCATTAACTACAAAACCTTTTCTAAGAGTTATTCAAGAAACCCGTTTGATGATATAAAATTTGAATTCACTTTCCCCCTCAATCAATGACTCGTATTCTAGTTAAAGATTTATAGTCGTTGATTGAGTGACAAATTTTATGCATAATCCAAGAGTAAAAGAATTTCAGGCAACACATAATCACCGAGTGTCTCACAAATAATTTTCAGAAGAATCATTGAATGAAAACTATTTGTATGCAAAGAAGATTTCTCTTCCTTTACCAGAAATGATGCACTGAAACGTACATCAGATCGAAGAAACATGGATATAAAGTAATCCATGCCTAGGTGAACATCACCCAGTTGGAGGAACAGCCGTCTTTTTGGCGACGTGCTTTCCCCATCACTACTACACAAAAGCTTATATAGATCGGTGGAAAACCCACATATAGATGGGTTTTGAACCGCTCTATATAAAGGTGATCTTTATGAGCGAGTCACATATAGATCGGTTGAGAACCGATCTATATGAACCACATATAGATCGGTTGATACCACATAACCGATCTATATGAAACCACATATAGATCGGTTAATACCCAATAACCGATCTATATAGTTTTTTTCCAAATTAAAAAAAAAAATTATAGAAACCCATATTTTTTCCAAATTTATGTTCAATCACACAATACATATATTCAACAAAATAATCATCTTACAATAAGACACCAAATGGCTTCAAAAAATACAACACCATATAAATATATACGAACAAAAAGTGAAAACAGGTTCAGAGGTAAAACAAAACAAATCCTGACCCATACTCCTATTGACTTACCTTTTGACACTAACTCAGTTTCAGCGGAAGAAACTGATCTAACCCACAGCAATTACCACAAATGCAATAGATCGCACCCATCCCAAGTGGCCACTAATGACCTGCAAATATACATATAAATTAGGAAAAGAAGGACTAAATTTAACAAGAGATCGCATTTGTTACAGATACTAAAAAGGAGCTGAGATAAACAGATAAGTTTCATATTAGACTCACAGATTGTTCTCACCTTCATGTAAGCAGCGACGTGCCCTCCATAGATGTACTTGCGATGGACATCAGCATCATGGCTCTTACTGTCATTGCTGAAACCAACAAACCTATTTTCACTGTGGGGAATGTCAAGTCCACCATCCAAAGCTCCCTGTATCGTTTAAAACATAAAGCCGCTTAAATTATATGATGTTGATATGTATGAAGATGGTTAAATGTAAAACAAAACATACCTTAAGGGCACCAAACACACGGTTTCCAGTGGTGGTCCTGAGAAGACCAACATCAAGAAGAGCACGGAATCACTTTTCAACTGATAAATCTTCTCCAGTTGCCTGTAATTACAATCATTTGATAAAAATTAGCAATCGTATAATACAACTAAGTAAACAATCACATGCACCATAAGTCAGATGGATGCCTCAATGTTACCATGGTACTCCTCATCCATTTCAAGCTTCTTCAAAACTCGACGAGCCAATAGAAGACCAGTACAGCAAGCTGAAATCAAAATTACAAAAGTTATGTGTCAAATACATGTACAACAACATGTGGTAAATGATGAAATTTTGAAGAATGATAAAGAAAACAGTACCGGCAGACGGCTAGTTATGTGAAGGTACTGCTTGTATGCTAGCGTTGTTACCTGCTGCTAGTTAACTTATAGTCTGCTGCTAGTTGATTATAGCCTGCTGCTAGTTGATTATAGCCTGCTACTAGTTGAGTTGCAGCATACAAGTACTACAGATGCAATGTTGAGTTGCAGCATACAAGTTCTACATACTATTTTCCATCTATCCCAGTGTAAGAACCTGAACGGTTCAGATAGGACTTGTACAAGAAGGTAAATCTGCATGTAGTATTTTCATTTTCGCATCAGCATGTCACTGATGACGAGTACGTATCAGCATGTCATTGATGACGAGTACGTATCACGTACTTGTCAATAGAAAACGACAACTATGAGTATGAAAACTTAGGGCATAAAAGTAAATCAACAAAGACTAAAACGAAAAAGGCAAGGATGCACCTTAACGTAGAAATATTTAATAGATGACATAATCGGCAAGATCTCCACACCGTGAAGATAAATTGAGTCATATTCGTTAGCACCAATCAAATAAATTTTTCTTAAACTATCAGCCGTGCAAGTTACACATGTCTCCCCCATAATCACGCCATTCATGTAAAGTCGCATAAAATCAGTAGTTACCTGATTTAAACCAAAAACCAACGAATTCATCAGAGATATAAACGTAAACATGTCAGCATTCAATAAGAATTCTCAAAATGAGCTTATGGTTTATCTCACAACCAATGTGAACCCACTTATTAAAAGGTACTTCATTCTTAGTTCTTGCTACATCATTAGCAACCGTTGCTCCTTGAGGTACAGCACGAATAGGGTAAAGCACCAATTCCTTATTCACATTCAACTCAAGGAACGGGGTAGCACTAGTTATATCAGAAGTGTGCTGCAAAACCAAAAACAAAGACTTGAATGATTCCAGTAATCACAATGTTGCAAAACACATTCTGCTAATCATCAAAAGACACATTCCATTAAGATTTCGACCCAACCACATCTTAGCAATATATAGGAGCAAATCAGAAGTTTGGGAGATTGTCACAGCTTGCAGGAGCAAATCCTATCCGTTGCTCCTCATTGTCATAGATAATGATTTTGTCATGGAATGATATGTCTGCAAACACTCGAAGAAAAAACAAATTAATAAGCTTATATTTTTGTTGGACGACTAATTTTTCTGTTAAGCTTACTAATTACCTCCAATCAGATTGATGTCTCCAATACCAACCTCTGTTCCATTTAAGATTCCAAGGCAAACATTTCCATGTTTCTGCGAAAATATGTATACGCACGTTCGATGTTATAAATTTTATTGTGAATATAATTGAACTGCTTTAAGTTTTCATGTGACTTTCTTACACTGATGATGAGATATGCTTCAGGGTCCAACTGAAACCTAACATTATTTGATCTTGCAAAGCTCAACATACGGGGAGGCTATCGTCATCATTTGCATTAGAAAGCGGCAATCCTCTTATATCGTTTTTAAGCTGCAACAATCCGTTTGGATACTAATCTTAGTGTGGCAAAAGGCAAAAAAGTGAGCTAAATGGACTAAATACAATTACCATAGGGATCAAGGCTTCATAAGGTTTTGAACTGAAGTAAGTGTAGGTCATGTTCATGACTAAGAGTAAAACCAGCATCCTGAACCTCTCATACTCCATTAACCAAAAACGTCAAACATGACCAGTTTTAGTCCTAATATTGAATAATTAAGTCTGAAATTATAGTCTAACAATAGCAACAATCAAGTTAATCATTCAATATATCACACACAGTCCGTATCGCCATCCAGAACCAAATTCGAACGAGCATAAACATCAATTAAAACCAATTAAATATACCAACACAACTAAAGATTATACGAGCATAAACATCAATTAAAATCAATTAAATATATCAACACAACTAAAATCAATTAAAATAAATTAAAATCAACGAGCATAAACATCGAACGAGCATAATCATTCAATATATCAACACAACAATCGAAAAACATAAACATCAATTAAAATCACTCAAATTCGAACGAGCATTTTCGAGTGTTGATTGAAATAATGTAATTAATTAATGAAGGATATGCAAATGAATGATGATATACCTGACGAGTGGATTTGAGAATGGCTGTGAAATTTTGGGAAAATGGCAAGGGTTTTTTTTAGGTGAGAGTATATGATTTGGGGAAATGTTTAGAGGTGTATCAAAAGGTGAATTTTGGTGGAGCGGCAAACCAAAAATTGGATCCCGCTAAAACTAGTTTTAATGAATTTTGAGTAGATACTCTTAAAAAACTCAGCAAAAGTAAAGGTAGTGGACATCAATAACTTTAACTTTATAATATATAGATCGGTTACTTGTTAAAACCGATCTATATAATACACACATGTTTCATGTTTCCACCTACAAGCATTATAATCTTAAAAAAAACTTAACCTTATATAGATCGGTTGTTTGTTATAAACCGATCTATTAAAGTTTGAAACTAAATAGATCGGTTGTTAACCAAAAAACCGATCTATTTACGATATATAGATCAGTTTTTATCATAACCGATCTATATGAGGTGATCTATATGACCTTTTATGTAGTAGTGCATTTTGAAGTGTGGGTTGCTATCTAAAGTAATAGCAAGCCATTAAGACATGTTTTAACCAATTAGTATAACTTCTGCTCGAGCTTCATTTAAAGACCCGTGTCATTATTGAATGACATTTCTAGGTCCGTAAATGTTATCGATAAACAGAAGACATGCCTAGATGAGACTATTTTTGGTATTTTCTGATTTTTTCAATTTTTATGGTTTTTATAGGTTTTATATTTTTCTATTTTCCTTTTTGTTTTAAAGATATATACAAATATATACAAGGATATGAGAAGATAACCCTTTACTCCTCCTTTTCATCCTGAAGACACTTGAGGGTTTCAGGTGTCAAGCTCTTCATTCCAAGACGCGGGAGAATAAACTGAAACCTTTCTCTCGGGAGAGCCTTGGTGAAGATGTCTGCTAGCTGAAACTCTGTCCTCACAAAATACAGCTCCACAATTCCCTTTTCAACCTGTTCTCTGATGAAGTGATGCCTGATGTCGATGTGCTTTGACCTGGAGTGCTGGACATTGTTGCAACAAAGAGCAATGGCGCTTTTGTTGTCACAATATATAGGAATTTTGTTGTATGAGAATCCATAGTCTGAGAGTTGTGACCGCATCCATAGAATTTGTGCACAACAGGCTGACATAGCAATGTATTCAGCCTCAGTAGAAGATATGGACGTGCTCATTTGCTTCTTAGAAGACTAACTAACCAACTTTTCCCCCAAAAACTGAGCTCCTCCTGAAGTACTTCAACGGGTGTCCTGACACCCCGCATGATCAGCATCAGCATAAGCCGTTAACTCCATGGCCGTGTCCTTAGGGTACCAGAGACCCATATGGACTGTTCTTTGAAGATACCTGAAAACCCTTTTTACTGCTTCTAGATGCTTTTTGGTAGGCTTGGATTGATATCTCGCACACATGCAAACAACAAATAGAAGATCTGGTCTACTTGCAGTAATGTACATTAAGGATCCAATCATGCTTCTGTATTTTGTTTGATCAACTGGAATCCCTGAAGGGTCTTCATCTAGCTTTGTTCTGTCTACCATGGGAGTGTCAACTGGCTCACTTGAATCAAATCCAAACTTTTTCAAGATCTCGTGTGCGTATTTGGACTGAGACTGATGAATATGCCTCCGGGACTTTGAGATACTTGTAATCCTAGGAAGAACGAAATTTGTCCCATCATTGACATTTGAAACTTGGAACTCATCTCCTTTGAAAATCTATCACATTCACTAGGATCAGATGAAGCAAATATGATATCATCTACATAAATCTGAACATGTAGTAGATGTTTTCTTGACTTCCTGGTGAATAATGTTGGATCAACAGCACCCTTTGAGAATCCATTTGCTAGAAGAAACTTGGACAATGTATCATACCATGCCCTAGGTGCCTGCTTCAACCCATAAAGGGCCTTCTTCAAGCGGTAAACATGAGTAGGATGTTCAGCGTTCACAAATCCTTCGGGTTGACTCACGTATACTTCTTCCTTTAAGTCACCATTCAGGAAAGCTGTTTTGACATCCATTTGGTAGACTATCATATTCCGACTTGCAGCATTGGCCAGGAAGATTCTAATAGCTTCAATTCTAGCAACTGGAGCAAATGATTCTTCAAAATCAATGCCCTCTTCTTGTCTGTATCCTTTTGCGACTAACTGTGCCTTGTTCTTTAAAACATCACCATGCTCATCAAGTTTCACCTTGAAAATCCACTTGAGAACAATAATCATAGCACACTCTGGAGGAGGCACCAACTCCTATACTTCAAGTCGATCAAATTCGTGGATTTCATCTTGCATGGCCTCGAACCAGCAGTCTTTGGTCATTGCTTCTTTGGCATCTTTTGGTTCGACTTTAGACAGAACGGAATTGAAGAAACACCACAGTGCATCTGTAGCTAGTTGTTTACGAGTGGATACAGGACGAGAGGGATTGCCTATGATGTTGTCAATTGGGTGATCGTTGGTCCATTTTCTGAGATGGTCATGAGGTTGAGGGTTTTGAACTGATGTTGCCGTACTGTGTTCTTCAACAGAGGACGTGTCTGTTGAGGGTTCAGGAGCAAATATGTTCTCAAAAGGAACATCATTTGTAAGAGCAAACGGATTAACTTCTAAAGAATGATCATCTGCAGATTCTTGTTGCACCGGAGAGGATTGAGTGTTTGATGATGAGGGTGATTGACTTGCAGCTGGGACATTGATACTGATTGAGACTGATGCTGATGGGTCTTCAGAACCTTGCGGAACATTAGCCTCAGTAATAGGAAGAACAGCTGCACCATTTGAAGTTGTTACATCTGTTGGCTCAAAATATTCGTCAAACATTAAATCAAATAACTTATTCAACTCCTCACTCGTTGGTGGAACGTAAGACTCTGCAGGCGTGGGATTCTGTACAAGCCCTGAACTAATTGGTCCAGGTGTCAAAAGTGTAAGATCGGGTCCAGAACTGGTTTGTCTTGAAGCAAATTGCTCACTTAGCTCGTCGAACGTGACATGGATGGTTTCCATGATTTGTCGGGTTTTCTTATTGTAGATTCTGTACCCTCTACGATCTGGTGCGTATCCAACAAAAATACCTACGTCTGCTTTAGCTTTTAACTTTCCCAAGTCTTGACTGTCATTAGTTGGATAGCAAAGTGCACCAAACACACGAAGAAATGAAAGATCTGGTTTCTTGTTATGAATTAACTCATAGGGAGTCTTTTCATGAATGGGATGAATCAGAGATCGGTTTTGGGTGTAGCATGCAGTTGCAATAGCCCATGCCCAGAGAAACATCGGTGCCTTTGAAAATATAAGCATGGTTCTTGCAGCTTCTACTAAAGTACGGTTCCGTCGTTCAACTACTCCGTTCTGCAGAGGAGTGCGAGGTATACTTTTCTGATGTGTGATGCCAATATTTTCATAAAAGTTTCTGAGTTGTTGATTGACAAACTCAGTTCCATTATCAGTGCGGATGATTCTGACAGTCTTGTTAAGCCTTACTTGCAGCTGTTTTATCAGTTTAATGATCACCTCTGGAGTCTCATCCTTGGTTCTCAAAAACTTTACCCATGTAAACCGAGAGTAATCATCTACTATCACCAGAACATATTTCTTTCCATTTATGCTTTGTACTCTCATTGGACCGCACAGATCCATGTGGAGGGTATGAAGAACTTCCAAGTTGGTGTTGACGGTTTTAGGTTTGTGGGTTTGTTTCTTGCTTTTGCCCAGTTGACATGCAGAGCAGAGATGATCTTTCTCATATTTTAATCTGGGCATTCCTCTAACAAGATATTTGCGGGAAAGATTATTGATGGTACCGAAGTTCAGGTGGTTCAAACGACGATGCCACAGCCATGATTTTGTTTTAGAGGCTTTTGAAAGCAAGCATATGGGAGAGGACTTCAACATTTCTTCAATAGATATGGTGTATAGATTTGTACCCCGACTACCCTTGAGAAGATCTACACCATCCAATTCCCTGACGAAACATGTGTGTTTTCTGAAAGCCACTTCCAGATCTGAGTCACAAAATTGACCCACAGAAAACAAATTGTGCCCTAATCCTTCCACATAGTAAACCCGTGAGATTACACTATCACCGAACACATAATCTCCATAACCCATAATCGCACCAAAGTGGTCGTTCCCGAATCTAACTGTCCCGATAAACTTTTTCACAAAGTTCTTGAGCCGTGAGCGATCCCAGTCATATGTTTTAAGCAGCCTGAGTCCAAATACCAAAGGACGATTTGTACGACCTCAGAAATCACAGAAGCATTTGAAGAACCAGCTTGTCGAGATGGAGAGGCCAAGGATGATAAATTGTCCATGAAGACAGTTTGAGCAGTTGGTTCTTCATCCACATCAGAGTCAAATGCATCACAATCATCAGCTTGGAAGATATTAGGATCATTGAGTGCCAGATCTTGGACAGGTTGCTCATCCACATCCGCATCAAAAGTATTACCCCCATCACCAGCTAGAAACAACAATTCTTCCTCATCCAATACCGCTCCATTCTCTTGAGCCTGCATCAACAACATCTTGTCCTTGAAGTAATCTGAGTTCTGAGGACGTTTTGGTTGATTGCAGTTTCTGGCAATGTGTCCCAGACCTCCACAATTATAGCACTTGAGCTGTTTGCCTTGCCCCTGGTTGGCATTCCCTGCTCTGTTCTGCATAATACCTCGACCCATGTTTCTTCCAGCTCTCCCTTGCACATTTTGAACCACAATTTTTCCATCCTCCACCATTGCAAGATTGCGCGGGTTGGATGAATTTCTTAACTGATTGTTGGTCTGAGGGAGAGAAGCTTTGAACTGTTGAACAAGTAATGATACTTGATTGGTGAGGTTATCCAGCATTTTGTCAGTCTGAGTATAGCCTGAGTCAAGTTGAGGACTCATAGCAGATGATGGTGATTGAAGTTGAGGGTATCCTTGGTTGGATGATGGTTGAGTGTTTGGTACAGCAGTTGCCATAAAGGCCAGTGGATCATTGGAAGTTGAAGGATTCAACTTTTCTCTTAGCACCCGATCAAAGACAGCATGCTTCTCATGTTGTTGGAGATAGGCATATAGCTGTTCATAGTTGGTGTCCCTCAGACCTTTATTCAGTTTGACAGCAGTGACAAATCTGTCCCATTCTGGAGTCATGTTGTTCACAAACTTGGAGTTAAGTTGGATGTTGGGCATCGTCATTCTGATTATCCTCATGTCATTTACCAACTTATGGAATCTCACATAGTAGTCTGTGATATTCTCTCCTGAGTTCATTTTGAAATGTTCAAATTCATCATACAATTGAGATTCCCTGTCTTCCTTTGTGAGTTCTGACCCAGCTAACAACATCTTCACATTGTCCCATACTGCCTTGGCTTCTGTGTTGAAGTTGATGAGTTTGTAGACATCCTTTGGTAGACCTTGAATGATGATATTTGAGGCTCTAATGTCAGCATCATACCTCTTCTTTTCCTCCTCAGTAAGATCATTGTAAGTGCGAGGTCTGTCAATACCAAGTGTGACTGTGCCATCTTCACCAGTAGTCACAGCATCTCTGGTAGTACCCATCTGAAATGGTCCTTCATCAATGGACTTAAGGATGTTTGCCCCATTTTCTTTCCCCAAGCAATAAAGCCGTATTCTCTGTACCCACGACTCATAGTCTGCGCCCTATCAAGCATAGGCGGACGGGTATCGGACCCCGCTGCTTGAATGTCATATGATGCAGTGCTAGTCATGTTGATAACAAAGTATACGGGATTTTACAGTTCTTGTGATTTAACCGAGAAATTGAATCTTTCGCGGGACTTTCTAAAATCACCAAGAAACGAACCGTAAACTAGAAGTTACTCGCAAATTAGAACAATAAATCGTAACTCAAGAGAACTCAAATCTCAATTGATCAAAACGCAAGAAGTCAAGACACCACTAGTCAAATCGCAACAAGACAAATCGCAGGATTATCAAGTCGCAATAAGTCAAATAGCAGCTAGACAAATCGCATACAATCAAGTTGTAATTTGAGAGCTATGAGACAAAACGCAATGTTCAATTTGCAGGTACACAAGTCGCAACACTCTGACACAAAACGCAACAGACAAATCACAACCTCTGAAGATACAAATCGCCACAGACAAGTCGCAACTTCTGAGTATACAAAACGCTACAGACAAGTCGCAACTTCTGAGAATACAAACCGCAACAGACAAGTCGCAACTTCTGAATATACAAAACGCAACACACAAGTCGCAACTTCTGAGAACACAAGCCGCAACAAACAAGTCGCAACCTTCTGAAACACAAACCGCAAGTCACAAAAAGACAGAGCTGTCACTATCAAGGACAAAACGCAACTTCACTACACGCCAGACAAGTCGCTATCGTAGCGTTTTGTCGTTTTTGCCAAATCCGGTAAAGAGACAAGTCGCAACTTTGACGAAACACAAAACGCTACTTTTCTTTACCCCACTAGACATAAAACGCTACTAAGAAACAGCCACCGTAGGACAAAACGCTACTATGAATACAAACTTATTCCCTTCGGATCTTCCAAAAACAACTACACCAAGCCACAAAATATGATTCCAAGCACCAAGAACAACTCCTATGTTATCCCTAAGCTAAAAAGTACAAGATCTATGGTATGTGCTTATTCACATACCTTTTATTTACCAAATTAAGACCAAAATAACCAAAAAACTGACCAAATTGCCAAAAGATATTGTGTTTTTGCGTTTGTTTATGTGCAACCACGGATATCGAGAAAAAGGGACAAAATCAAGCAAATACCGGGAAAACGAGCACGAGATATGGAAAAGTTATTTACAGCCGATGCCGGGAAGTGTTATGTCAATCAAGTCCTCAAAGAATCATCATTTGACAAGAATGACCCTTGGATATTATTTTGGAAAATGTGGCAAGATCAGTCCCTGAGATTTCAAGAAATACACATTTGGTCCTTATATTTTCAAAACCACAAATCTTAAATCCTAAACTACACCTTATCCACGGATTTAATATTAAACCAAAACCCAATCCAAAACAAACCCCACTAGCCCACGTTTAACCGGCCCATCTCTATTATAATAACCCAAACCCATTTACCGACCCACAAACCACAACCAAACCCACTATCTAACCCGAAGTCAAAGGGTAATAAATACCGGTCAAATATTTCTCACCCGCGCCCCAATTCTAATTTTTACCCAGATAAAGTACTGTACACATGAACCCTAGATTTTTACCCGTACACAATTACCACAATTAAGGGTAATTGCGTCCAATCATTGGCCTCCATAGTGTGTCAGATGTCAGAACAAGCACAAGAATGATACGTGGCAGCATGCTATTGGATATGACACCTCACGGATTTTGATCCAAGGGCTTGCAATGAATGATTGGTGATCAAGGCATGATCCAAGGGACTAAAATGATTCAAAGAAGCACACAGTCACACGGATTGGTGACTTGGCAGCAGAGGGTTTAGGCTATAAATAGAGAGCTCTCCTCATGAGCTAGTCTTGTCCAATTTTTATGCTTTAGAAAATTGTTACCACTTTATTTTCTTGTCAAATTTACTGCTTTTCTTAGTGTAATCATTTACATTTCAGCTGTAACTTCAATTTCAGTTTGTAATCTCAAAGTTTTATTAATGAAAAGTTAGTTTAATTGTTCTTAAATTTGTGTCTCTTTTAGTTCTCATTAGCTTATTATTGCTTATTTAGTTTATTTTCATTAATCTCAGCTTAGTTCAATTTACATCTTTCACATTTGTTCATTTTATCCACAAAATCCAAAAATATTCAAAAAAATCCAAAATAATAATTTTAAGTCCAGCTTCAATAAGCTGTTTTCTCTTTTGTATAAGCTCATTTAAGCTATCTAGCTTATTGTGAGTGATTGGTAGTTTCAATTCTGTCTCAAACTCTCAAAACTCCAAAAAGTCAACAAAAATCAACTGTCACATGAAGAACATGAATCTGGGGTATTTCTGATAGATCAAGTAAGATTTGGATGTATTTGGCCTATCTAAAGATAGGCTACATTGGAAAACCCCTATGTTCAAGCTGAGGGGTAGTTTGTAAGTTTCACTCAAAATCTCATTCAATTGCATAATTCTTATTTCAGCTTATATTACTGCTTATTTGTTGATGATTTCTGTTTTTTAGGTGATAAGTAATTTAGATGATCATAGGGTATTTGATTGTGTAGCTTAATTCAGTTGGTTATAGTGCAAAAATTGCAATTCGGATAGCTAAAGGGGTGTTTTGTTAGGAGCTGTTTTTAGCCATAAGTTGGAGTACTGTTCATTGGCTATCAGTTCTAGTTTGATTAAGCTTTTTAGAAACTAGATAAGCTGTTTTTGAAAGGAATTAAATTGATTTGATGCTTTTGGAAGTTTTGAGTTCGTAGAGTTAAAACTAGGTACTCATACTGCACCAATAAGCTCTTAGTTAGCCTGAGCTTATTTGATGTAGGTTTTTGGTATTTTTGAGTTCAAATTAGATTTCATAGTAAGAATTCAAGAGGTGGTTAAGTTTGATTGAGCAACAAGAGAGTTGAGGTCAAAAACACCCAACTGCTAGTACAGACCCTATGTGCAGACCTGCATAATTTGAGTTTTTTCTGACCTTTTTCATGGGACTGTTATTGCTTATTCTATTGTGAACTTTTCATAAAATTTGGTTTTACCAGTAGCTAGTAGTAGTAGTAGTTAGAGGACTCTAAGTTTAGATATCAAATTGTAGCTTAATTGGTAGCTTATTTTTAGTCTGCACATCAGATACACTTAACTGTGCAAACCTGCACAGTTTGTTGTCCCTAAGGTCATCTGTTTTTGTGTTTAATTAAGGTAGTAATAGTGGATAGAATTAGGGCCTTTTTGGAATTTAAGAAGTATGTGATATGAACTTTGAGACTCTGCTGTTGGATTTCCAAAATTAGCTTATGCTTAGCTTATATATCAGCTGCAAAGTAGCTTTTTGTTCATTAGATTTGCCTTAACATTGCAACTGTCCAATTGCTTTTCTGCTTATTTCATAGTGTTTACTTGTGCTTTTTCAGTAGTTTTAAGCTTCATATAGTGTGTTTTATTAATGTTGAGCTTTGGATAATTTTTGGAGCTTTTTAGCTTATTTTTAGCTTTTTCCAAAACTGCTTATTTAGCCATTCTACTTATTTAGGTGTAGATAAGCTCTAATTTTATTTTTCCTAGCTTTTAAATAATATTTTAGATTTATCTAAAAATTTTCATATTTTTCCATTTCAGTTTACTATTTTTAAAGAATTTAATCAGTTTCTTTAGATTTTAATTCATAAAAAATAAATAAAAAGTCAAAAAAATATTTTTCTTTTTTTTTCTAAAATTTTATTTTTATATTTATAATTTAAGAAAATTGATTTTACATTTTTAGGACTTAGAATTTAAAAATTCACTTTTTAAATACGTTTTTAAAATTCGTTACGTACGTTTTTAAATTTCAATTTTCGTTTTTAGGTTTACGTGCTTAGTTTACTTGCACCCTTAGCTTAATTAGTTGTTTACTTTTATTATTTCATTATTCGTAGTGTAAAACCCAAAAATTTCACTCTTTCACTCGCATTCACGACACTAATTCGACACCGTTACGAAAACTCGAATTCAACCTTCGTTGGGACTACGACCAGGGGAAATACATCCGTTGTATTTTCCTTGGAAAATAAATATACTTAAAACGACAAATCAAAAAATGGCGCCGCTGCCGGGGAAGGCTTGAGAAGAGTTGGAGTTTCGCCGTAGAATCGTGTTTTGAAGACCCTTCCTCGGAAGTTATTTGTTTTTGAAAAATAAAAAAAAATACAAAAAGAAAATAAATAAAACACTTTCCTTAAAGTGTTTTCAAAAATACCAATAATAAACATCCTCACTTTCTTGAAAGTGTTGTAAACCATTCCGAAATAACAACAAAACAATCGTGAAATCATTTGATTTTCGGATTATCTTACGATTACAACCTATACAAGTGGTTTAAGGATGGTCTTGGCATTAAATTGCAGACCGAAAGAGGCGGGTTTTTAATTAGCTTTCAAGCGTACCTTTGCTTCTCCGCCACTCTGCGAGTAGTCCTAAGAGAAACGGATATCGATTGAGGGATCGGTACCAAAAATATTGTGATTAATTTTTCCTTTATTATATAAAACCATAAATATTTTATTTTGAAATTTATTTCTCTTTTTCTTTTATGTTTTTCAATTTTTTCAAAACCTAAAAATATTCTTCTTAAACCTCTTATTCGTTTAATTCTATGTCTTTATCCCTCTTATGTTTAATTCTCATGTCGTCACTAGGCTATCACTGTTTTGATTGTAAAAGCCCGTTGATTGACAGTCTTCAGTGTTCAAAGTGTAAGTGTGAGCGGTGTGGAAATCACAACCCAAGAGGATCTTATTATTGGTGTGAAGTAGCCCTCAAAAGAGAGCTTAATTCCATTGACGATTCTCAAAATATTTCCAACCACCCTCCACAACCCCAGCCATCTTCACTCACTCAGCATAATTGCTTTATATGTGGAGATCCGTTTGGGGACAATTCACTTTGTGACCAATGTTTTTGCAACTAATGTGGATTTATTCGTGGACTTTGTATGTGTTACTCTTCGAAAGATGAAACTTCATTCGCTTATGATTCTAATCCAAATTCTTTCAATGAACCGCCAAATTTCTCCGACTATCCTCCACAGCAACAGATGGAGACATACTTGTGTGAATTTTGTGGAGGTTGTCCTCATCCAGAATTTGATTGTCGAACGGGAGACATGCTTGTCTATGAGCAGAACCTTTATAACAATCAGATATCGTCCGGATTTGAAACATCTTCATATTATACATCAAGTTCACCACAACAATATCACTGTTGTGAATATTGTGGAGGTCCTCACCCGGGTTTTGATTGTCAAACAGGGAACATGCTTGTCTATGAGCAAGTTCCTTGTAATCAAAACTTCGGTTATGACCATTATCCACATAATTCACCGAATCAGTCACAACAATCATATTGTTGTAAGTACTGTGGAGGTCCTCACTATAACTCTGATTGTCAAACGAGGAATTCGCTTGTCTATGAGCGTGGTCCTTGTAACAATTATGACTATTCTTATCATCACCAACCTCCACAGTATCAAATGATTCAGACACAACCTGAACCACTTCCTCAAGAACTTCTCATTGGTATTCTTGATTCTATAAAAGTTCTTAAGGATTTGGTTAATAAACGAACCCAAGAAGATCCTCATCAGAAAACTTATGGAGAACTTCTAGCTGAAGAACAAGCAGCTAGAGTAAGCTCCTAATATCATCAAACTTTTGACGATGATGATGAGGATTCTATCCAAATGAGGGATTATTATGAGAATTCGTCAGCAGAAATCACTACCGTCTTACCAACCAAAGATCCCGAGGACTCTCTCATTATGGGGGATAAGCATCTTAGCGCTATTCTCGAAAAGGAATATGACGAATTCATAAAGTCTAGTGCTGAGAACCTTGTCCCAATCCCAAGTGAGTCCAAGGAAATATCCGACAGTGAAAGTGATTTTCAATTTTATGGTGAATCTCTTGACGTTTCTAAGGTTACTTCCGGGATTTTCTCTAACCCTCTTTTTGAATTCAATGATGAGTATACTTCTTGCAAAGTTAATCCTCTTTTCGATGGAGGGTTAGAGAACGTTGAGGACGAGGACTCCACATTTGATGAGCCGATTTTACCAATACCTCGCCTCGATGATTCCCATGACTCAGAAAGGGAAGTTCTTTTTCTTGAAAGATTGCTTAATGATGATCCCCTTTCACTTCCTGAAACTGAGTCATTTCACGTTAATCCTTCATCCCCTCTCCCTCCTGCTAAACCACCTGATGATGGAATTCTTCCTAATATTGAGTCCGATACGGGTGTTGTGATTTCTAAAGTGGTGGATGAGATCTCTGAAGAGTATGTTCGTATACCTGATAATTTACCCACCCAACCCACCCTTTTTATCTCTTCCGGGTGTGAGGATGATGATTTCTTCATAATTGTTATCAAAATCTTTCTTCCTTTTCTCACCTATCCAGTGATTTCTCCTCTGTTTCACTCCTTCGGGAGTGAAGACACCATCTTTGACCCCGGCATCTCTCATTCTTTTCAGCCGTGGGTATCTCTTCGGAGTGGAACTTTCGTATGCTTCAATGTTTATCCAAACATCTTGAACGAAAGTCCGATGGAGATGATCTTTTCCACATGCTCCCCCAAGAACAAATGAATTCGGGGCGAGTCTAAGCTTTCCGACTCGTTACTAAACAAGCGCTTCGTAGGAGGCACCCCATGCTTATCTTTCTATCTTCTTTCTATTTTCTTAATAAAGTAACATGAAGAGATCTTCCTCTTCCATATCTTGTGTTTCGTGGTTTTCTGTGATGTGTCCAGGATTACCCGATGATTGAAGACTCTCGTGCTCGTGGTTTTCTCTCCACTCGAGTATTCATCATCCGTTGCTTATCCGATATCCTAAAATCTTATCGTTTTACGTTTATCTTTGGCATAATTAATAAACGGCCTTAGATTTATGTAGGAGAACCCTTACCTTTAAGACATTGAGGACAATGTCTCGTTTTAGTCTGGGGGGGTAATCTTTCGATTTGATTTTTGCCTTGCATTTTTTTTGCCGTTTACTCATGCAACCCCGTTTTTCCTCAAAAATTGAAAAAAATTGAAAAAATGAGAAAATTTTAAAAATTTTTGCAAAAATATAATAAATTTTGACATTTTGTTGACTTTCCGCTGGTGAGAGTAGGAATAAAATTCTGACTTGATCGGGCGTGTTGAGCCCTAGCTTGTCCCCTTAACCTTTTATAATCTATAAGCTTGTGCTAGTCTTTTACACAAGGAGCTATAAAATGCGAATTCTTTTTAAGAGTTTGCAAGTTCCCGTATCGACTTTATATATGCATGGCTTGATTATTTGGCTAAGCATTCGCGGATCTTATTATTTAAGATTTTAAATTTGCGAAGAACGAGAAATGATAGAGTTGTTTATAAGTTAGATTGCTAAACGTGGAGTAGTTGGATCTCTTTAGAGCTCATCAAAGTTACTTGTGGCTTTTTGTTCCCATAAGCTTGTTTCACCAAAAAAAAAAAAAAAAAAATCTAGGAATAATTAAAGGTATTTTGGTTTTGGCGATAATTAGTTTTATTTCTTCCTTAGAGAATCCTTGCTTATGAAAGTTGGGTACACATCAAGGTACTGCCAGTGTTACGGTGTAATAGGCAACTGATTCCTGATAGTACGTGCTATTGTCTCTATTGCTATAAAAGCCGTAGGACTCGGGATTTGGCAAAATATATAATGAATAATAATAATAATAAACCAAAGCCGATAAAAGTTTTCTGTTTCCTGACGGTTCGCTCCCGTTGACTCAGACTTCAAAAAGGCAGAGGAAAAATATCCAAGGTCAAAATAAGACTCCCGATTCTTGACGGTTCGCTTCCGTTGTCTAGGTTGTTTAAAAGTCCGAGGAATAATAATATGTGCTTAATAATGTTAAAATGCCAAATTTCGACTCCGGGGGTATCCTAATAAAAGCTTCTGTCTCTGGACTCGTAGATGAGTTGTTTCGGTCGTATATAAAAGGGATATCCTCAAAATCGTGTTAAATCAGAGACCTTGATGTGGACCTCATTTTTGTATGCAACGGTTTTCGAGGGAAGGTTTGGAAACTACTTAGCGTCTAAATTAGGTATCTTTATCGGACTAAAACTTATCGAAACAAGAGTATGAAGAAATTCATTTCTCACCAAAAATAAAATAAATAGAGGAAAATAGGAATTTGGGAACGAGAAGTAATACACAATTAACTTTCATGGGTAGTGATAGCAATCTAACTTGTAAATAACAATGATTTCGTTTTTAAGCTTAGTTTGGGGACTCGTGAAAAATTAGGGACGACGAATTTTATCCGTATGGTCACTTCCTTTGAGTCGTGTTTCCTACTCGTAGACCCTAAAAGTTATTGATAGATAATGATTGTCAACAAAGCCGTCACATGAATAATGAGAAAAATACAAAAATATAATAAAAAAGAAAATCGGGGAGTTTTTAGAATTTAAGATTTCTTAATCTCTTTTGAAAATTTTGCTACTTCTCAAAGTTAGTAAAAAGAGATTGGAAATTTTCGGTTTCAAAAACCTGTTTTTATAACATTGCAATAGCTTAGTCTGGGGGATTTTGGTATGTGCTTATTCACATACCTTTTATTTACCAAATTAAGATCAAAATAACCAAAAACTGACCAAATTGCCAAAAGATATTGTGTTTTTGCGTTTGTTTATGTGCAGGGACGGATATCGAGAAAAAGGGACAAAATCAAGCAAATACCGGGAAAACGAGCACGAGATATGGAAAAGTTATTTACAGCCGATGCCGGGAAGTGTTATGTCAATCAAGTCTTCAAAGAATCATCATTTGACAAGAATGACCCTTGGATATTATTTTGGAAAATGTGGCAAGATCAGTCCCTGAGATTTCAAGAAATACACATTTGGTCCTTATATTTTCAAAAACACAAATCTTAAATCCTAAACTACACCTTATCCACGGATTTAATATTAAACCAAAACCCAATCCAAAACAAACCCCACTAGCCCACGTTTAACCGGCCCATCTCTATTATAATAACCCAAACCCATTTACCGACCCACAAACCACAACCAAACCCACTATCTAACCCGAAGTCAAAGGGTAATAAATACCGGTCAAATATTTCTCACCCGCGCCCCAATTCTAATTTTTACCCAGATAAAGTACTGTACACCTGAACCCTAGATTTTTACCCGTACACAATTACCACAATTAAGGGTAACTGTGCCCAATCATTGGCCTCCATAGTGTGTCAGATGTCAGAACAAGCACAAGAATGATACGTGGCAGCATGCTATTGGATATGACACCTCACGGATTTTGATCCAAGGGCTTGCAATGAATGATTGGTGATCAAGGCATGATCCAAGGGACTAAAATGATTCAAAGAAGCACACAATCACACGGATAGGAGACTTGGCAGCAGAGGGTTTAGGCTATAAATAGAGAGCTCTCCTCATGAGCTAGTCTTGTCCAATTTTTATGCTTTAGAAAATTGTTACCACTTTATTTTCTTGTCAAATTTACTGCTTTTCTTAGTGTAATCATTTACATTTCAGCTGTAACTTCAATTTCAGTTTGTAATCTCAAAGTTTTATTAATGAAAAGTTAGTTTGATTGTTCTTAAATTTGTGTCTCTTTTAGTTCTCATTAGCTTATTATTGCTTATTTAGTTTATTTTCATTAATCTCAGCTTAGTTCAATTTACATCTTTCACATTTGTTCATTTTATCCACAAAATCCAAAAATATTCAAAAAAATCCAAAATAATAATTTTAAGTCCAGCTTTAATAAGCTGTTTTCTCTTTTGTATAAACTCATTTAAGCTATCTAGCTTATTGTGAGTGATTGGTAGTTTCAATTCTGTCTCAAACTCTCAAAACTCCAAAAAGTCAACAAAAGTCAACTGTCACATGAAGAACATGAATCTGGATTATTTCTGATAGATCAAGTAAGATTTGGAAGTATTTGGCCTATCTAAAGATAGGCTACATTGGAAAACCTCTCTGTTCAAGCTGAGGGGTAGTTTGTAAGTTTCACTCAAAATCTCATTTAATTGCATAATTCTTATTTCAGCTTATATTACAGCTTATTTGTTGATGATTTCTGTTTTTTAGGTGATAAGTAATTTAGATGATCATAGGGTATTTGATAGTGTAGCTAAATTCAGTTGGTTATAGTGCAAAAATTGCAATTCAGATAGCTAAAGGGGTGTCTTGTTAGGAGCTGTTTTTAGCCATAAGTTGGAGTACTGTTCATTGGCTCTCAGTTCTAGTTTGATTAAGCTTTTTAGAAACTAGATAAGCTGTTTTTGAAAGGAATTAAATTGATTTGATGCTTTTGGAAGTTTTGAGTTCGTAGAGTTAAAACTAGGTACTCATACTGCACCAATAAGCTCTTAGTTAGCCTGAGCTTATTTGATGTAGGTTTTTGGTATTTTTGAGTTCAAATTAGATGTCATAGTAAGAATTCAAGAGGTGGTTAAGTTTGATTGAGCAACAAGAGAGTTGAGGTCAAAAACACCCAACTGCTAGTACAGACCCTATGTGCAGACCTGCATAATTTGAGTTTTTTCTGACCTTTTTCATGGGACTGTTATTGCTTATTCTATTGTGAACTTTTCATAAAATTTGGTTTTACCAGTAGCTAGTAGTAGTAGTTAGAGGACTCTAAGTTTAGATATCAAATTGTAGCTTAATTGGTAGCTTATTTTTAGTCTGCACATCAGATACACACAACTGTGCAAACCTGCACAATTTGTTGTCCCTAAGGTCATCTGTTTTTGTGTTTAATTAAGGTAGTAATAGTGGATAGAATTAGGGCCTTTTTGGATTTAAGAAGTATGTGATATGAACTTTGAGACTCTGCTGTTGGATTTCCAAAATTAGCTTATGCTTAGCTTATATATCAGCTGCAAAGTAGCTTTTTGTTCATTAGATTTGCCTTAACATTGCAATTGTCCAATTGCTTTTCTGCTTATTTCATAGTGTTTAATTGTGCTTTTTCAGTAGTTTTAAGCTTCATATAGTGTGTTTTATTAATGTTGAGCTTTGGATAATTTTTGGAGCTTTTTAGCTTATTTTTAGCTTTTTCCAAAACTGCTTATTTAGCCATTCTGCTTATTTAGGTGTAGATAAGCTCTAATTTTATTTTTCCTAGCTTTTAAATAATATTTTAGATTTATCTGAAAATTTTCATATTTTTTCCATTTCAGTTTACTATTTTTAAAGAATTTAATCAGTTTCTTTAGATTTTAATTCATAAAAAATAAATAAAAAGTCAAAAAAATATTTTTCTTTTTTTTTCTAAAATTTTCTTTTTATATTTAGAATTTAAGAAAATTGATTTTACATTTTTAGGACTTAGAATTTAGAAATTCACTTTTTAAATACGTTTTTAAAATTCGTTACGTACGTTTTTAAATTTCAATTTTCGTTTTTAGGTTTACGTGCTTAGTTTACTTGCACCCTTAGCTTAATTAGTTGTTTACTTTTATTATTTCATTATTCGTAGTGTAAAACCCAAAAATTTCACTCTTTCACTCGCATTCACGACACTAATTCGACATCGTTACGAAAACTCGAATTCAACCTTCGTTGGGACTACGACCCGGGGAAATACATCCGTTGTATTTTCCTTGGAAAATAAATATACTTAAAACGACAAATCAATCTAACACCTTCTACCACCAAAACAAAGCGCAAAATGGAATTTTTAAGAAAGAAGCTATTCGAACCAAACTAGTCCCAAAACACCACGAATTTGTGAATAAACCCTTATGTGAACCTAACCATGGTTCTTGATACCAATTGTAGGTTATTCACAAGCAAAGAAACACAAGTTGGGATCTTAATATGGATCGAATAAGAAGAAGTTTAGAGAGAAGAAGTGTTGGAACCTTAGAGAGATAAACCAAAGAAAGAAAAATGTATAAAACTTTGTAAAGGTCCAACCCTCTCCACATGAGGAGAGGGCTATTTATAGTACTTGATATTACTAGCTAGTTTGCCCCTACCGGGCTGTGGAGCAAGCTGACAATGGGTAAAGACCCGACCCACTCCACAAGAATAATTATAACTAATCTACTACTAATATTACTAGTTATGCTACGAGCTATTTAACATAAATGAGTGCTCGGGGTGACCGAGTCTTCAACTGAATATTTATATTCCTAACATATGATGTTACGTTTTACTCTATCCATGTAGAATGATAGTAGAATCATCCGAACAAATCACAAGAAGATTGAAGTAAAAGATTGCATCTTGATTATACCAAACATTGTCAATCCAATATTCCGGCAGCAGTCTTGCATCTTTTGTATTTCCATCTCAAAACGGGTTTTCTTGTCTCTCTCTGTAGGATGTGCATAGGCTCAAGTAAGAATTCATGTGTTGGTTTTCATCAAATTTGGATTGTGGTGCTATAGGCGAAATATTTGGTAGTGTAATAAGCCAAATCCTTTAGCAACATCAACCATGTTTATTATAATGCACGGCCCTCCCTCGAACTTAATTAGTGATCATCTCCTCACACCAATTTAATTATGTTTTGCAATGCCAAGGTAGATTTTTAAGTATCAGAATATAAGGTAAGTGACTCTTCGTGCTTTTTGGGAATGATCAGCAATAATAGAGACTCGATCAGTATGTTCTTAAAATATTCAAACTTTTTCCGAGAATAAGATAGGAACCGATACACCCTAAGTGGAAAATAGGACACTTTAAACTTGCAATTTGCAACCTTGAATAGCAAAGGAAAAATTAGAATCCAAATATAGAGCTCAAGACTTGGGAGCCAGCTAAAAGTTACTAGACTGTGAAAACCGTAGAGGGGGGTGAATGCGTTTCCATTTAAAAACTTAAAAACTTTTTGTATCAAACACCCAATCAAGTGTGACGTAATATAAAAAGTGTCAACAATAATCATATAACATCTAGATATGGTATAAAGTAAACTACAACACAAGCACAATCAAACCATGACACAAACATAATCAACATAACATAAGCAACAAGCTACACAAACATAAACGCAATGCAAATATAAATATAAAGCGATAAAGAATAAAATAAAAGTAAAGAGATAAGTAAGAAGGCGCAAACCGGACACGATGATTTATAGTGGTTCGGTCACGAAGCTCCTCTTCGCCCTACTCCACTCCCCGAGTACCCAACTCGAGAGTTACTTCACTAATCAACAAGCTCCCTTCAGGCGGAGAAAACCGTACAACGTCGCTTATCCTTATTTCTAACACTAAGCTAAATGTCGAGTACTAATCTTAGCTAGTACCAATCTACCACGATCCACACGATCTACTCACGATCTACCCGATCTACCCTTGATCCACTTGATCAATACACAAGCCCATAAGCTACAAGAGATCTCCAAGATCTCAACAAGATCACAATGATCTACTCCCACTTGACTCGATCTACCCGATCTACCCTTGATCTACTTGATCAATCACACAACCCCACAAGCTTCAAGAGATCTCCAAGATCTCGACAAGATCACAATGATCAACCCTCATTTGACTCAATCTACCCTATCTACCCTTGATCAACTTGATCAACACACTAGCTCACAAGCTACAAGAGATATTCAATATCTCTATAAGATCACAATGATCTTCTCTCACAAACTCTCAAAAGAAGAATGAACTTGATGTATACAAGATACAACAAGTATGTAACAAGTGTTACAAGTGCTCTAACTACAACTACAACACTTTGTATCTTCTTTGATACCTTGTGTTCTTCTCTTGCACTAGAAGAAGAATGAAGGTGATCTCTTGGTTGGATGAAAGGATCACTCTTAAACAAACTAAGACTCTCTAAATGATCAAAGAAAGTGATCTAAATAAGAAGGGATTAGACCAGAGAAAACTGACTGGAAAAATCAAGTTGGAAGTGTAAAATGGTCCACTATTTATAGGCAAAGAAAAAACTAGCCGTTACAGAGGGATGGCACCACTAATTGTCAGACGGCACCACTAAATTTAGTGGTACCGTGGAAGCTCCTCCATTTGTTTTTAGCGGGGAAGGTTTTATTTGGGAATGTTTGAAGCTGTTTTGGGGGGAAAATAGCTGTTACTATTTTTGAAATGATTATCCCAAATAAAACATTTCTTTCTAATTCAAAAATAATTTGTAAAATGTATTTTTGAAAAATGTTTTGTCACATTCATAAAAATGTGAAGTTTAGAACAAAAAATTTATTTCTTTGATCATCCGTCAAGTTTAAATTTGTTTGTTCATACCTTGAGTGATTTACGTCGGGATGGAAATCAACGACTCTGTTGAGGCATACTTGATACATTGAGAGATGTTGATGTAAGTATGCATTGATAATTTGTGTTTACAAGTAACTTGCTCATTTTACGTTATGCATTACAAGTTACATGTTTGTCATTATTAAAACTGAATAAACCGTTTAGTTTAAATATCGTAATATTTGAACTAACATAGACATTTTATCGAACACTTGGTGTTCAACAAAGAAACTTCATCTGCACATAAGGCATGTTTGGCGTGAGAGATTGTTGAAGATTATTGAGGCTTAAGATTATTTTGTTGGAAAATAAGCTTTGGTCAAAAAATAATATTTGTTTGGCAAACTAAGGTTGTGGATTATTTTTAAAAAATAAGTTACCAAAAAATAAGTTCCAAAAACCAGCTTTTATAAAGATGCTAGAGATTATATTTCATAAAATTACTGATTTGCCCTTTGAAATTACCCGCGTCCTACGTTATTCCTATTCATATTGGTTTGTTATTTGTATTATCCAATTATGTCATTTTACACTTTTAAACACATCACTACAACAACAACAAAAAAAAATAATAATAATAAAAAAAAAAAAATAATCTTTTTGAGCAACAGCATTAACACCAGCATCAGTATCATCTATTTTTGCCAAACATACCCAATAAACATAAACCTATTCAAAACAAAAAAGACAATGGAGAGTATATTGTCAAGCCAAAAACTTAACGTTAGAACTTCAGAAGAATTACAAAACCTTACTATAACATCATTAAACTAAATAATTACTATTTTCTTGAGTCTTATCGCGTTCACCCTACAACCCAATAAAATAAACCTAACTCCAACAATAACCCCAGTTTCCGGGTTATCAGGTCACACAACTCGACAAATATTATTAAATCCTTTTTCAACCCGACCCTGTAAGACCTCAATCATACAATTTTGAGTTCAACTCTCATCTTTTATATTTCTTTATTACGCTAGAATTTTAGTTTGTAAATGATATGATTCGTGTTGGAACCTAACGCAAATCTACATTACCCTACTTAACCAACACATTATGACTTGAAAATTCCTTAAAAGCTATTTCGCGGGTGTTTATATAACTATATGTGCTGTAAAGGCAATAAATGTGAATTGCAGTCGCGATACTAGTGCTTGACCAAAATTTTAAAATATTCATCGTTTTTCTTATTCTATAAGGAGAAAATCACATTTTGAGCAGCATGCCACGCGTTACATTATCAAATCCTTTTGAAGTAAATACCATATAACCTAACCTAAATCAATGCAATAAGCAAACTAGTAATAATTTTAGCCAAAATCCAAAATTTTGGAAATTCCACACCAATCATTAGTATGAGAAACAACTTCAGTCAATCGTTTTTAATTCTGGTTTCTACACAAATTCGACACATTTGAATTCCCCCTAAACTTATTTAACAACAGGTAAACGAATCATTATAACTGGAATCCTAATTTCCAAAATAAAAGCTCCCCTTCTAAATATAGCAATAATCCTCCCATCTAAAACATCTTTTAACAATTATTCCTAACCCCGGTTTCTACACGAATTTAATACATTCCAATTTCTCAAACCAATTTAGAAACAGATAAGGTTTCCTTCATCAGGTTGCTGGAACATTGCAAGTCTTTAACTCATATATACGCTTCCTAACCACGGTATCCCCATGACCATTTCCAACCCTTTTCGTAGCCATCCCAAGATGTGTAACTAGTGAGATTTTCCCTTTTCGAGTTACCCAAATAGGGCAAGTCTGTGACTCTTTTCATCCCGTAACACTTTTCATCCCTTTCCCTAGGCCATTTTAGTACCCAAACAATTCAGTTCGCCCTAAAACTAACAAAATTAAAAACAACCATCCACATATAATCTAGTAAAACATAACATATACTTTAACGAAGCTAATAGGTGTGATAATAGAAAGAGTCGAGGGAAGTGAGGACACGTGGCATGTGTGAAGGAATGTTGTCGTGTGTGGATGTGTGTGTAAGACGGTATGTTTACAAGTAGGGGGGGGGGGGGGGGGGGGGGGGGGGGGGGTTCAGTGTACGGTTTTACACCATATAAACAGAAAAATAAATCAGACCGAAACCGAATAAAATCGAACCAAAAATTTTAATTGGTGTATGGTTTGAAAAAAATATAACGAAACCGAACTCAAAAAAACCAAATATCTATATCTCAAAAAAAAAAAAAAAAAAAAAAAAAAAAAAAAATAGTCTGCCATATCATTCTAACTATCAATACTAAAATCTCAAAATCTAATTAAAATTAAAAAAATTCCTAAAATCAAGCGTTATGATGCATATCGATGAGTAAATTAACCTACCTGATCCCTAAAAATTTCATATGTCTTATCGTCTACTTTTACCATTATTTCACACACCATCTATTAATCAAAAATGTGAATAATCAAGCTCCTATTGTGTATCAATTACTACCACTATTAATTTACTTCCGTTAAGTTGTGAAATATTTTGTTTTTTAAACTTATTTTTGTTGATTTACTTGAGGAACTTTTGATTTGTTAATCTTGTTTAAACTTTATGTCTTTATTTATGACTTTTTGATTATATTATGAAATTTACTTGAATTTGGTTTTCTTGATTATCACCAAAACTTATTGTATAGCTCAATGGACATTTTAAATGAGTAGGGTAAAGAATTTGGTAAAGCAAACTTATTTTATAGAGTAGCTCAATCGACATTTAAATGAGTCTTGGGCATGGGCCCTAGTAAAATTCAATCGGTCTTTTCACTTCAAAAACAGGGTAGTTCACGAAAACCCACTAGTAAAAGAAACGTAACCAAAAATGTATGATTGACAATATTTATATGGTCTAGAAAATAGAAAAAACGTCTACAAGACTACGGCCTTAATTAGAAGACTATAGATCAACACAATGCTTTCTAAATTGTATGAATATGTGTACGCTTAAAGATTTTAAATATCAAATAATGATCTATAATATTCACTGATCAACTTGTGGCTTCTCTATAAATAAATGATCAAATAGGTTCATTTTTTTTAGAACGACAATTATTTTCACACCTATACCACCTATCTCACAAAAGCCCACAACCTCTAGGTTGGTGGGCAACACACATACCACTAGACTAAAGGCCTTGGGTAAATAGGTTCATTAAATCGTAACAGTACTATAGCAGTGTGTGCCGACTTAAGATGTTTCACTTTTGGGGCGGCTACATGACATATTATTTCTCTTATAACAAACAAAAGCAAAAGAAATGAAGTTGTATCTATTATAATTAAAGAAAAGTTACACCAAGTATATTTAATGAAAAAAAATTAATAATAATTAAAAGCACATTCCTCTTATATACAAACAACTATAAAGTGGCTGCCACGTCAATCTTCTGAAAATGAAGAGCTTTTATTGATTTTAACTTTTAAGTCTTTGTGACGGTAGGTTCATACCCCGTAGATTATTCGGAAACCATGATTATCAGAAAAAAAAAAAAAAAAAAAAAAAAAAAAAAAAAAAAAAAAAAAAAAAAAAGTTCCATACTTTGCTTTGTATAACTTCAGTTTTAGCAACAAAATACAATCCATAACCCAAAACCCCTCACTTACATCAACCAAACTATAACCAAAATCTCTCTGAGCAGGTGTTTGGGATTATCGTGTTTTACGAACCCATATGAACATGATCCCAATCCCAAAGACCCCCTAAATCACTTAAATACAAAAACTAACATCCCATTTGAACTCACGATATTATATATCAAAAATTCCATTCCCCATAGATTAGTCGGAAACCATGATTAAAAAAAAAAAAAAAAAAAAAAAGTTTCATACTTTGCTTTGTATAACTTTAGTTTTAACAACAAAGGACAATCCGCAACCCATAACCCCTCACTCACATCAACCAAACTAAAACCAAAATCTCTCTGAGCGGGTGTTTGGGATTATCGTGTTTTACGAACCCGTATGAACACGATCCCAATCCCAAAGACCCCCTAAATCACTTAAAGTTGAACTCATGATATTATATATCAAAAATTCCATTCCCGAAAGAAATGAGAAAACCAATTTTCTAATAGAACAACGATTTCATTACATTTATTGTGGGTTATCAATTTATAAAACAACACAAATTCATCCCAACCCAAAGGCAATCGTTTTTCATGATGTTTCTTGTACTAATCTAATCTTGAATAATCAACAAAATCAGTGCATGTATATGGTTAAAAGGTTTGAATGAAGTTATAAGATGATCACAACACACACACACACACACACACACACACACACACACACAAAAAAAAAAAAAAAAAAAAAAAAAAAAAAAAAAAACATAAAAAGATTAATTTTTTTATCATCAAGAAATCAGTATGGAATTTAAAAGAAAAATTCAAGAAAGTAACCTTGTTTGAAAGTTCAACAGATGGACATAGAAAGATGGCCTGAGTAGCAGAAATCGCGGTGTTAACCCTTTTTAAGACCATTAAAACTCGACCTACTCTTCTCAAATCACACACAATACCTAAAATTTTTATCTAAACTTTTCATAAAAGAAACTTCAAAAACTCAACCATGATTTGATGCTAGTGTGGACGACATGCTATTATCCAGACCTCATGGGCCGGAAACAATCCAGGCCGCCGCTTTTACTCATGCCCTCAATGGGTATGTACATTGGTATGTGCTTAAACACATACCTTTATTTGACCAAAACCGGACCCAAATAGACCAAAAACTAACCAATTATGCCAAATATCTCGTGTTTTTGTGTTTATGATTGTGCAGGGATGAATATTGTAAAAATGGACAAATATCGAGATTAAAAGACAAACCGATCACGGGATTTGGAAGTAGATTTAAAGCCGAAGCCGGGAGAGATATTCTTGCTAAAAAAGTCAAAGTCAGCCCTCAGAGTCTCACCAAATTACAAGAATGACCCTTGGATCAAACTTGGAAAATTGGCAAAATCAGTCCCTGAGATTTCAAGAAATACACATTTGGTCCTTAATATTTCACTTCACACAAATCTTAAATCCATTTCCTTTATATCCGGATTTTACTTATCCCAAATCCAACACAAACCCAACCCATAACATAAACCCACCAGCCCACAATACTATACCCAGCCCAGTCCAAGTCCACTACCTAACCCGACCCACTCTACCCTAAACCCGGTCAAAATAATAAAACACCTCAAGTCAAACAAATATATAACATACCCTCAAACACGTGCGCCCCAATTCTACCCTTTACCCAGATTTTCTACTGTGCTAAGAACCCTAGATTTACCCCGTACAAAATTACCGTAATTAAGGGCATGATTGTCTAATCATTGGGCTTCTAGAAGGTGTCAGGATGTCAGAGAAGCACAGAAACACACGAATGGGCAACGTGGCAGCTTCCTATTGGACGAGACACCTCATAGGGGTTTGATCAGACGGCTATTATTGATGGGATGATAACCATGAGTGATCTGAGGGATGAGATTGATTTGAAGAAGCACAAATAGCCACGGATTGGTGACATGGCAGAGCCTAGATCCTTCTCTCTCGGGCTATAAATAGAGGACCTCATCTCCTTCATTTTTATGTAGTTTTAGAGTATTGTTATGCTGTTTAAATGTTTTCTCAGTTGTAGTTTTTAATCTAATCTTGTAATTCTCAAAGTTTATTAATAAAATTTAGTTTGTTTCTCTTTCAATCATATTTACTTTAGCTTAAATTCTCATTATCAGCTTTTTACTTGATTCAGTAGCTTGTTTAAAATCATATTTAGCTTATCTCAAAATTTTAATCTCATCTTTAGTTCATCTCACTTCCAAAAATTCCAAAAACATTGAAAAAATATTGAAAAACACAAAAACATGATTTCAATTCTTAATCTCAACTTCAATAAGCTGTTTTTAGATTAGCTTAAGACTCATTTCAGCTCTCTATAGCTTTTGTGAGTTTGTTTAGAGATCAAAACAGTCCAAATTATCAAAAGAGACTTATACCTATGCATTTTGAGGAGAGCTTTTGGAAGTTGCCCGCAATGGAGGGGCAAGATGGACTTTACTAGCTTATTCTCTGAATAAGCTAGAGCTTGTAGCTGCCATTAAGTTGGAACCTCTGTTTAGCTGAGGTCTAAGTGAGTTAAATTTCAATTTTAGCTTTAATTTGAATTTTCTAGCTTATTAATTAGTTCACTTTGCATATTCTGTTTCAGCTTATATAAGTGCTTATTTGCCATTAATTTCTGCTTCTTAGAACATTAGTAGTCTAAATAATTGATGAACTCAAATAAGTACATTTTATTACTATCATTTATCCTATTAATTTGAATTGTTTTATTATATTATGTATGAGGATTGATACTTAATCGTTTACTTTTGTAATTCTCAGTTGAAAACAAGCATTTGGTGAAACTTGGCGATTTTGGACTAATTATGGAGCAAAACATGCAAGAAGTTAAGAGTCTACTGAAATGTACAAGATCAAGACTAATCTGCTCCAGATGCGCCGCATCTTGCTCATCACATACGGCGCATCGCTATCAAGATCTCACCAGATACGATCCAAGATACAAGAGGACATGCGCCGCATCCAAAGATAAAGATACGCCGCATCTTCTGGCGGTGTACGAATATTCCTGAATATTATAATCTTGGACCCCACGCGAAGTTAAGTAAATGCGCCGCATCTACTTACTAGATGCGCCGCATCTTACCCTCAGACAGAAACTATAAATACCCCAAGACCAGACGAATTTCGAGAGACATATATTATATACGAAGTACAGAAACCAAGGACGAATTCAGTCGAATAGCGAGCACAAGACACACTCAAATCAAAGATACAAGAGCTGTAAGAAGGTGCTGCATGTGTTTAATTCATTAAGTAGTTTTGTTTTATTGTGTTAGTAAACTTTAAGTCATCAAGATTGGTGGCTTGTGTAATGTGACAACGGAAAGATTGCACTCCCTTAAAACTGCTTTCTCATTAATTAAAGTTTATATGTTGATGTCTTTGGTGACTTTTATTAGTGCATTGATAACCTCTGTGTCTAGCTGAGCGTTGATCGGGTCGCCATGCCTCTGCCCTCGCCTATTTATTAGATCGCCTATGCATTCTATGGTCTGTAGAAAAGTAGGAGAAAGATAAATAGGATAGTCATAAGTAATCATTAAGGGTTTACTCGCCGATAAGATTAGAACCAACGAGAAAGGACTTAATCTCGGTGTGTTGCATCAAACTATACACTTCATATAACACTAGCAATAAAACAAGTGACAAACTACTTATCATAAGGACAGCCCTCTTATTGTCTCGAGTATTTATCTGTGTACGTGTGTGATATTCGCTGATTCATGCCTATTGGTTTAGTTTATTATTTAATTGCAACCAAATCGTGCCAGTCTCTCAGGCTGAACCCCCTTGCGTTAGATTAGATTGTATAGCTAACTTAATATATTAAAATACTGATTAGAATAACTAGATAATACGTTCCACTCTTAGTGATCGACACTCTACTTACCATTATATTCATACTGACCGGGTACACTGCTCGTTAAGTGTGTGTGTTATTGATAAGTCGGCTAAATATAAATTTAAAACTTGAGTAGGCATTAATACTGCTAAACCGCAACGACACATCGCACGCATCAAGTTTTTGGCGCCGCTGCCGGGGAGTGAATTGTTATTATCTGTTAATTTGATTAGTATTTTAATTAGGTTTTAATTTTTTTATCTAACTGCTAATTTTGTTGTGTATTAGATTAATTTGCATTCATTGTAATATTTTGCATATTTTCTGTTTTTGTGTGTTATTTGTTTGCTTTTCTTTGTGTTTATTTTTGTTTGTGTGTTTTATTTGTTTTTATTTATTTTTCGTATTTTTTGTATTCTGCTATCGTTGTACTTAGCTAAATCAAACGATACGGCGCATCTGATTTCTCAGATACGGCGTATTGCGTTTAATTTTTATAAAATACAACGCGTTTAATTAATTCGATACGACGCATCTTTTCCCCAAGATACGGCGTATCTGTTTTTGATAAAAAAAATTTCTAAACGTTAACGATATACGACGCATCTGCTTTAGCAGATACGGCGTATCTATTATTTTAATTAAAAACAGTTTTCGAATTATTAAACAGATACGGCGTATCGATTTTTATCGATACGGCGCATCCTCTGAATCAAAAATCTTATATTTTGAAACGTAACGAAAATACGGCGCATTAACTTTTGTTAATACGACGCATTTAATTTTTATAAATATCGATTTTTGATAATTAAAACAGATACGGCGCATTCTAATTTCCTAAGCGGCGTATCTATTTTCTGAATAAAGTCTGATTTGATTTTAACGATTATAAGATACGGCGTATCCAACTTTTTGGATACGGCGCATCGTCTGCAGATATCAGTAACTTTAATTTTTCGTATTCCGTTTTCGTTGTTAATTTTCTGATATATTACTTTCTCGAGCATACCCTACTGATATTTTTGTGTTGATTTCAGGAAGTGCATGACCAGGAGTTCTACAAAGAACTTGATTCAACCTTTCGAAGATCCTGAACGAGTCTTTCATTCGCTTAAAAGGCTTTTCAACACAAAAAGCTTTGATACTTCAAGTTCATTCGAGCTTGATTATTTTTCTGAAGAGAAAGAGGAAGAAGAAACAGAAACAATGGGCGAAAACACAACTATGGAGGAATACATGAACAAAACCCGTGCTGATCACACTTCAGGAGTTGCTAGACCAAAGTTTGATGATAAGTCAAAGTTTGAATTGAAGGGTCAGTTTCTCAAGGAACTAAGAGAAAATGCTTTCAGTGGATCGGAACATGAGGATGCTAATGAGCATGTTGAAAAGGTCCTCGAGATTGCGGATTTGTTTACTTCAGAAGGAGTCACTGACGATCAACTCATGCTAAGAATCTTTCCACTCTCGCTAAAAGGAGCTGCTTACAAGTGGCTAAGGAATGAACCTGCTAGTTCAATCACTACATGGGAAGATTTGAAGAGCAAATTCCTGAAGAGATATTGTCCACCTGCTAGGACTGCTAAAAAGATGGAGGCTATCAACAGTTTCAAGCAAGAGCCTGATGAAACTCTTTATCAAGCTTGGGAAAGATTTAAAGATTTACTGGTAAAATGTCCTCAACACTATCTAACCCCTATGCAGGAGATAATATTGTTTTATCAAGGATTGGACGTGCCTACTAGACAAATCTTGGACGCTAAGGGAGCTGTGCCTCAAATGAGTGCAACCATTGCAAGGAAAGCTATCCAAGAAGCTGCTGATCATTCTCAAAAATGGCACGATGGGACCTCTACTAGATCTAAGAGCAGCACTAATTTTGACGGGATTGCTGTTATTCAAGCTCAATTGGATAAAATTAGTAGAGAGATGAAGAAGCGTGATGAAAGAGTGTATGCTGCCCAAGTTGGATGTGAAAAGTGCGAAGGACCTCACTACACTAAAGATTGCCCGAATAAGAATGAAAGTGAGACGTTTGAAGAAGCATATTACACCCAATTTGGACAACCATTCCGACCTTCGGGAAGATTTAGGGAAGCCACCCCGGGATTCTATCAAAAGAACAACTTTAATCCCGCTTATCAAGAGAGGAGACAGACTTTAGATGACACTCTTAAGCAAATTATGGCCGATGCTGCCAAAAGACATGAAGAGAATACTGCTATGATCAAAGAAATCCGAGCTTCAACGGACACTACTACAAGAAATCAAGGAGCTTCGATCAAAGCATTGGAACAACAAATTGGTCAAATGAGCAAAGTTCTTCAAGAAAGGGGATACGGAAGTTTACCTAGCTCAACCGAAACCAACCCAAGAGATCATGTCAAGGCCATAAGCACCACTGAAGAAGTCACTCCTAACATTCCTTTTCCTAGAAGACCGATGAATGGTAATGATGGTGCAAGACCCGAATTTTTCTTTAATTCTTCAATCAGTTTAAGGAGACTGCTAAAAGAAAAGACAAAGATTGAAGAGGAGATCAAGGCTACATTGAAAGAAGAGAGCCCTGCAACCGACTTACATGCCTTGCCTCATAAAGAAAAGGACCCAGGAAGTTTTACTTTGCCTTGTTCAATTAATGATATATCTTTCAATAATGTGTTAGCTGACTTAGGAGCTAGTGTTAGTGTTATGCCTCTTAAGACATTCACTACCCTAGGACTAGGTAAATTAGCACCAACTAAGTTACTTATTGAATTGGCTGATAAAACGGTAAAACGACCTGAAGGGATTGCTAATAATGTGCTAGTTAAGATTGAGAAGTTTATTTTCCCTGTAGACTTTGTTATATTAGATATGCCCGAGGATGTTAAGATTCCTTTAATCCTTGGAAGACCTTTCTTGTCTACTGCCCATGCTAAGATTGATGTGTTTAAAAGAAAAATCTCATTAAGGGTAGGGAATAATAAACTAGTCTATAAGTGCCAAGATCCTGTTAAAAGCATAATTAGAGGAGTCTATGTGCTAGGATTAAGAGAGCGTATGGACCTCGATCTTGAAGCTAGGCTCATGGGAGAAACATTGATTCAAAACAACTCAACTAATCCTAATCATGAGAACTTTGAGGAATTTATTGACTTAAATGTACCTACCGAACTTAGACGCGATGTTGTCAATGATTCTGATGATGAGTGGTATGATTGTGTAGTAATTAACAAACGTAGGAGAGTAGTTGAGAAAACAAATTTGAATAATGATGTGTTTATTGAACTACCACCCCACCTTGCTTATTTATGCTTATATGATAATAAGAATTTCCCGTCTATCATTTTGTCATCTCTGCCCGAAAGGGACAGAACTTTGTTTATACAGATATTAAAGAAGAATGGCGTGGAAATTAAGGACGAGCAAGGAATGTTCAATATTACTGAATTGGGAATGAGGGAGCGCGATGTTTCCGACTCCTTCAATGATCGATATTAAAGAGCTGAACGTGAGTCTAACTTGAAGACTCTGGAATAAAGACAAGTGCTTACCGGGAGACAACCCGGATTTATCTTTTTATTATTCTGTTTTTGTGTCGAGTCAGTCAGGCCGCAGAGGATACGCCGCATCTCAATTCTGAGATGCGACGCATCTCCTGCAATGGTCATATCTTTACTTTTCTGCATTTTTACTTTTCGAATTTAAAACTTTTTATCAGTTTATTTCAATGCGGCGCATCCCTGGTTAAGGATTCGGCGCATATTTTATTCTAATCCGTATTTATTCCAGGCTCGATACGGCGTATCTTCTTCCATAAGATACGGCGCATCGACTGACCTGATGATTTTCATTTTTAACTTTTATGTTTTATTTTTACCTAACTACTAATGTGTTATGCAAGTTTGAACCTTTCTTATCTTAGGTGTGTTTTGAAGCCTTGGTGGTATTATAGATTCCTGCATTTCCTGTGGATACATCGAATATGAAGCTTAAACGTTCTAATCCACAAGAAAGATGATTTTTGCTCTTATACTAATGGAGGATCATACCGAGCAAATCTCAGGGGAGTTTTTCTGTTCTAATTCTTTTATTTTCCAGTTTTTAACCTTTCATACAAACAACGAGGACGTTGTTTAACTTAAGTGGGGGGATTGGAGAATTAGAACACTTAACATTTACTTGTCCTAAACTTTTCAAAATATGCTTAAAAAGTGCTTAATATATCAAAATTTAAAATTTTTAGCATGTTTTTGTTTAAAGTCTAAGTTGCATAGCTGCACACATGACGTTATTGTGATTTTTTAAAAATTCACAAATCTATGAGTGTGCCGGTGACTTGTAAACTTTAGAACTTGGCTTGTATACTATTCGAGACCACCATAATAAGTATTATTTATATAATTGGAATGACTTGTCTAAATTGGTAAATTTCTAGGATTACACCCAAATAGCCTTATATGTTATGTGTTATTAGCTAACTACACTGGTTAGTTAACCTCCGTATAAACCCTTTTGTTACTCTCATTTTTAGAGTAAGATACCCCTAGAAAAACACTCAGAGCCATTCCTTTCGTTTCTTACACCTTTGTTAAAATGTTTCGTTACACCCTTACACCTTAGCCTACCCTGTAGATTAAAATCCGTGGTTGGTTAATTGCTATAGGCAAAGTGTGTTTCCTTACATTACCTGTGTTCGCGTGCGTAATTCATTATCTATGGTTAGGTCGGGAAATTGCACAATGCGATTGGAGTGAAAGTAAATATTGTATATTTTTGAGTTTATTTTTCGTGTGTTTACTACTTTCACTATTACCGTTATTTCTGAAGTTATGAAAAATATGGACAAATTATCCAGAATTATCATTATAGTGATGTGGTGAAATTTTACACATCTTTGTTAAAGTTTAAAAAAAAAAAAAAAAAAAAAAAAAAAAAAAAAAAAAAAAAAAAAAAAAATCGAAAAAATAAGAAAAGAAAAAGGAGGAGTTGGATGTTTGATTAAACCAACTTATGTAAAGTTATGTAAGTGGTCGATATCACCACTAATTGTTATATATTTATGGATTGAAATGGGAGTTGGCAGTTATGGGAACGTCAACTAAGGTTTATTCTTTGATTAAGATCTTGTTGAGTATAATTTGTGTCTACCTAAAGCGTGTGTTTCAAGTGTTAAAGCGTGAGTTATTCAATGATATGAGTCTTATTCATGGGATGGTTGGGATAGTGATTAACCATACTTAGGATTTTAATTTATTTGTTTTGTTTATTTTTTATTTTTACACCAATTTATATCCCAAATATTATCCATGCCCTGTATTATTCCTTATCCAACCAAACCTTTGATTTATTGAGATTAGGGATTTGAGCAATCTTAAGTATCGTAGTCGTGGATTCGGCTATGTATTTATGATTTTGTCGCCCTTTTTGATATATTATTATTGGTGAAGTTTGGACCTATCTTTAGCCTATTCGAGTTAAGGATTTGAGTAATTGCAAGTATCGTGTTCGTGGATTCGATCATGTATTTGTGATTTTGTCGCCTTTTCTGGAATTTGAGATCGATAGAGATTAAGAATAATTAACCCTTAAGCCTAAAAACCCTTTTTACCGCTTTAGACTTGTTATTCCTTGGCTTTAGTGGGGGAGATGTGTATACTTGCCAAGCTTATGATAGAATATTCGTCGCGACTGGACAGTTAAACGATTAGATTTGCTTTTATCAAAATATTTTATTTTACTTCTAATTCGTTAAGTGTTTAGTTGTGTGATTATGACAAAAATGAATACATGCTTAAATATAAAAATAAATCCTAATATCTTTTAGGATTCATTTTCATAAGATTAATTCTAAGGTTTACTTGGGGACAAGTAAAGTTCAAGTGGGGGGATATTTGATGAACTCAAATAAGTACATTTTATTACTATCATTTATCCTATTAATTTGACTTGTTTTATTATATTATGTATGAGGATTGATACTTAATCGTTTACTTTTGTAATTCTCAGTTGAAAACAAGCATTTGGTGAAACTTGGCGATTTTGGACTAATTATGGAGCAAAACATGCAAGAAGTTAAGAGTCTACTGAAATGTACAAGATCAAGACTAATCTGCTCCAGATGCGCCGCATCTTGCTCATCACATACGGCGCATCGCTATCAAGATCTCACCAGATACGATCCAAGATACAAGAGGACATGCGCCGCATCCAAAGATAAAGATACGTCGCATCTTCTGGCGGTGTACGAATATTCCTGAATATTATAATCTTGGACCCCACGCGAAGTTAAGTAAATGCGCCGCATCTACTTACTAGATGCGTCGCATCTTACCCTCAGATAGAAACTATAAATACCCCAAGACCAGACGAATTTCGAGAGACATATATTATATACGAAGTACAGAAACCAAGGACGAATTCAGTCGAATAGCGAGCACAAGACACACTCAAATCAAAGATACAAGAGCTGTAAGAAGGTGCTGCATGTGTTTAATTCATTAAGTAGTTTTGTTTTATTGTGTTAGTAAACTTTAATTCATCAAGATTGGTGGCTTGTGTAATGTGACAACGGAAAGATTGCACTCCCTTAAAACTGCTTTCTCATTAATTAAAGTTTATATGTTGATGTCTTTGGTGACTTTTATTAGTGCATTGATAACCTCTGTGTCTAGCTGAGCGTTAATCGGGTCGCCATGCCTCTGCCCTCGCCTATTTATTAGATCGTCTATGCATTCTATGGTCTGTAGAAAAGTAGGAGAAAGATAAATAGGATAGTCATAAGTAATCATTAAGGGTTTACTCGCCGATAAGATTAGAACCAACGAGAAAGGACTTAATCTCGGTGCGTTGCATCGAACTATACACTTCATATAACACTAGCAATAAAACAAGTGACAAACTACTTATCATAAGGACAGCCCTCTTATTGTCTCGAGTATTTATCTGTGTACGTGTGTGCTATTCGCTGATTCATGCCTATTGGTTTAGTTTATTATTTAATTGCAACCAAATCGTGCCAGTCTCTCAGGCTGAACCCCTTTGCGTTAGATTAGATTGTACAGCTAACTTAATATATTAAAATACTGATTAGAATAACTAGATAATACGTTCCACTCTTAGTGATCGACACTCTACTTACCATTATATTCATACTGACCGGGTACACTGCTCGTTAAGTGTGTGTGTTATTGATAAGTCGGCTAAATATAAATTTAAAACTTGAGTAGGCATTAATACTGCTAAACCGCAACGACACATCGCACGCATCAATAATCATAGTATAGAATAGATTATAGCTTAAATCAGCTAGTTATAAGTAGAATAGCAATTTCAGTCTACTAAAGGGGTGTTTGGCAAAATTGCTTGGTTGAGCTTAAAAGATAGGATACTGTTCATTTGCACCCTGCTTAGTTTTGATTGAATTAAATTAAGTTTAATTAAGTAGTTATTGATTAGTGTTAACCCATTTTAATTAGTCTTGGGGATTTTGGCTTATAGGAGCATGTTAAGATCACAACTTCCTATATAAGCCTCTACATAAGCTGAGGTTATTTGATCACAATTTTTGGAAAAAGTAGGTTTCTCATAGTTATTTAAAAGAGACTGCAAAAGCTTGTACCAATTCATTGAGATTTGAATGACTTAAGTACAAATTCCCTGCACTGCTGCAACAGAGAGTAATTGCAGATCTGCAACATAAGTCTGTTGATCTTATCTTTTATTGTGCCTTGTATCTGCTGATCCACTTAAGCTATTTGCATGATTTTTGGTTTTCTGAAAAGCTTATAGTATAGGCTTTAGGATTCTGAGATTGGATTTAACTTTGTAGCTTATTTGATCAGTTTTAATCAGTCTGCAAGTTGCCTATAAAGGATTGTATTGAACCTGCAACATTTAGTGTCCCATTTGCATCTGTACTTGGCCTGATTTAAGTAAGAAATTGATGATAAAATTTGGGCATTCTTGGGTTATAAGAATTTTTTTGGATCAGCTTTTAGATTCTGCTTTTGGTTTTCCCCAATAAGCTCTTGTCTAGCTTTTAGAGAGGCTTAAAGTAGGGGAATTGATCATTTGTTTCTGCATTACTCTTGCAACTGTTCTACTGCTTATTGTCTAATTCTGAGAGCTTATCTGGTCATTATTAGTGGATTCTAGCTTAAATTAGTGTGTTAAACTGCTTTTGAGCGTTTGGTTAATTTTGGTGCTGGTTAGCTTATTTTAGAGCTTATTTCAAACTGCTTATTCTCCATTACTGCTTATTAGGGTTTAGATAATTTCCAATTTCATTTTTCCTAGATTTAGAATATAATTTTAGATTTATCTGCAAATTTTCATATTTTTCCAAAATCATTTTCTATTTTTAAATCATTAAATTAGTTTCTTTTAGTTTTAAATTCATAATAAATAAAATAAAAATCAAAAAAATATATTTCTTTTTTCTAAAATTTTCTTTTTATATTTAGGATTTAAGAAAAATTATTTTACATTTTTAGGACTTAGAATTTAGAAATCCACTTTTTAATTACGTTTTTAAAATTCGTCGCATACGTTTTTAAAATTCAATTTTCGTTTTTTAGAATTAAATGCTTAGTTTACTTGTATCCTTAGCTTAATTAGTTGTTTCCTTTAAATATTTCATTATTCGTAGTATAAAACCCTAAAAAAATCACTCTTATTCACCATTCACTTCACGTATTCGACACCGTAAACGACGACTCGACTTCAACCTTCGTTGGGACTACGACCCGGGGAAATACATCCGTTGTATTTTCTTTGGAAAATAAATATAATTAAAACGACGAATCATACATTCTCAAATCTTTGATGTTTTAGTCTTCACAAGTTGATATACAGTAACAATAGTGGTTGATGTTTAGTAATAACTAATGCCATTCTGTAAGTGTGTTAATCCTATCCTTAGCATAAAATACTTACAAATATAAATAAGCAGTATGGTGGTAGATTGAAAAAAGTACATGTATCATATAATAAAAGAAGTTTTAGAGGTAAAGTAGAAGTTAGTAGTTGACTGAAAAAGGAAAGGGTACAAAAATATTGAAAGGGGATGTATAGCATGTAAAACAAGAAATAAACACATAATCGTTAAAAAACAAAAAATGACAACATCAGTTAGTTAGGTAGCATAACAAATCCCCTAAAAAGAATGAAAACATGAAAATTAATTTTACCTTTGTATTAATTATTAACTATAAAACGTTAACATAAAATTAAAACACATGCAGATGGAAGTTACTTAATTACCGAGTAGTGTGGTGCAGAAGCATGCAATATCTACTCCTGAACTACCAGTGAAGACAAACTAGAAATTGTTCCTCATAACCTTAGAAAGAATTGATAAAGCTGCCGAAGACAAAACACCAATGCGGTTGCGGTTGCGGCTTCTGCTGAATTGATTAGTAATAGTCGTACCATTACGACCACCCATTACTAGTACTTCTTTTTCTTTTATTATTATTATGATCATCCCGAATAGTGGTACCCCATCTAAAACTATGATCAGCACCATCAAAAACAAGGTGGGTAGCATTATTACTTGTTGCTGTGTTTGACTTGAGTACCACACATCCTTGTTCAAGATTATTAGAAGCATTGACACCAATTTGCATGTTTTTTTACTTTAGGAAGTCAAGGATTATTGTTTATTCTTGATGATGATCACCACTTTCCATCTTATCCTCCATAGCACCACCACCAGCAACCACATGATAATTAGAATCATCATCCTCAACAAAGATAATAACCTCATCTACCTCCTTCGTATTATAATAAGTCAACAACAATTTCTTTCAAACAAAAGAAATTAGCTTCATCATGATTCCAACGGTGTTAGCTTTGTAAGTGAGGACAGATATCGGGATATGTCGTATAGGGACTGCTATTGTAATCTATAGATAGTTGTACTTGTATACGCCTATATATACCCCTCATGACTCTCCATGAGGAGTGTGCTTGAGAATTATTTGAATAATACACATTTTCACATCCATTCTCTCCACCCTCTCTATACTTTCTCTCTCTAGAATACAACATGTAATTTGCCTACTTTATGCAACCAAGACCTCTTGATCTAGATAGTTTTTTAATAATGGTTGACCTATAATTGGTATCAGAGCTAGCATAAGATTGTTGGTGTGTTTGTTTTACAAAAACATGATCAAAATGGGTTTTAAAATTTAGTTCGTATGTTCATAAACTACCAAAAATAAGTTTTTACAAAATCTTTGATGTTTCACGGATAAAGGGCAAACTGCAAATTTCGTCCCAAAAGTTTACGATTTTCGAATGCTAGCCACTGAAACCAATTTTGTATTTCATATGTCCCTAAAGTTGTACTTTTGTTGCAACCTAGCCATTATGGCTAATGCTCGCTAATTTTGCCCGTTAAGTTCCATCCAAGTGAGGGCATAATCGTCATTTCGTTGTTCCCGCTCACATAACCCACCTGCCAACTATCACAAAACCCCATAAACCCCTTTATTTAAATTTGATCTCATTTCTTATTTCATTTTCTTCCCTAAAATTTCAAAATCACAAGCAAAATCCACAAGATCTTAAAATGGTAGCACTTACAATTGGGCATAATCGAGCACATAGTTCCCCGATCCGTGATTTAGGACTTGTTTATGGTAAGCTTCATTTCTGTTTATATTTTTGATTATTTTGTTCGATATCATATTACGAGCATGCATAATATGTGTAAAAATTAGATTGTGTTTTAGTTATAGACGTTAGTGTTTTTTGTTGTTGTTTTCGTGTTTGTTGATGTTTTATGTTTTTACACGGAATCATATCACAACATGTTTATACTAAAAATCCATCACAATGGAGATTTTACCTCACCACGAGATAGGATATATCATTTTGCAGAAATAGATTGGTATGATTTAGTTGACAGTGAAAAGTTTTCACTGCACGAGTATGATGCAATGTTAGAGTACTCAGTTTTCAACGATGATAGGATTTTGTTCTCTCATTTTAGGATACCTGGAAAATACATGGATGAAGGATTGGTACCACTAATGTCTAACCAAGATGTGCTTAGTTTGTTAAAGTATGTTCCTATATATAGAGAAATTGAGGTGTACATTGAAAATGATGTTTCACCACTTGAAAAGCACATTACAGGGGTTATGTTGATTCAGGGTAGGGGTGTGGTTATTGAGGAAATTGTGGAGGATAGCGAGGTTAATAAAGTTCCTGGGAAGGAGGTTGCTAGTGCTAGTGGCAGGGGGAATTATTGTTGTTACAATTGCATGATTCAAATTAAGCTGGGAAGAATAGAATTGTTTTTGAGACTGAAACTCAAGCTTTAACAAGTAAGGGTGTAATGATAAGGATGAAGTTATGCCTGATGCATTTAGTTATAGGAAAATGTTGGATGAAATAGATATTGGATTGGATCATGGTGGTGATAGAGGAAAGGAAAATGATAACCAAGGAAACTTTAGTCAAGAAGAGGTGATAAGTGACTTAAATGCAACTTTAGACAAGGTTATAGAGAAGCTTAGGCAAGATGATATGGAATTAGATGGTGACTTGTTCCAACAAGACATTCCACTTGGCTGGGATCATCATCCATACCATCAAATGGATGATAAAGACTATGCAGACATGGTTGATGAGTCACAACAAGGAAATGAGGATGTGGTTTTTGGAAATAATGATCAAGATGTTGACGAAGAGGTTGTTGAAAGAGAATATGACATTGTGGAGGAGACTGAGGAAATAAAAGCTAGGAATGGTGGTAATGTAAGTGATTTTCATCATGAAGAGAATGAGATTCCACCAAATAAACTAGACGTTGACAGGAATGACTTCCATTTTGAAGTTGATGCCCACATTGACCATGTTAGGACACAGGCTGGTAGTACGGGGGAGGATTGGGATTTGGATGCTATTGAATTTGATAGTGGTGAAGATGTTTGTGCTGACCATATTTTGAGCAAGATAAAGAAAAGGTTGAAACAAATTAGAAAATAATACAAGGGCAAATAAAACATTAGACAGGTTGTGTTCTTTGTTTGTGGAGATTGCAACAAGAAAGCAAGTTACTGATAGTGTAAGAATGTTAGCAATAGAGTCTAAGAGAGTTATTAATGTGTTGAAGTGTGATAAGGAAAGGGTGGGAGCCAAATGTTATGGCATTGTTGTGGGTTGTGTGAAAGGGAAACATGGACCTGAGGAAGTCATCTCAGCCCCTACAAGATCATCTGACATTCCATCCACTTCAAACCTAAAGGGCAAGGTTGGACATCCAAAACCTTTAAGGGCAAAAAGAAAAAGGTGTGAAGGTCAAGGGAATAAAAGTGCATCGTGACAGGCCCACATGCCCATGTACCCTACATGTCTCAAAGTGTGGAGAGGATGCGTCTTTGACAGTCAAAACATTGACTGATGTCCATAAATGCATCCAAACAAGGGATATTAAGGTTGCAACATCAAGATTTCTATCAAAAGAGGCTGGCAGCACCCTTTTTACAAACCCTTAGATCCCAACCAAAGCTCTCCAAGATAAATTACAGAAGAAATTTCATATCAACATCTCTAAGACAAAGGCATACAGAGCAAAAGAAATAGCATTGAAGCATATGAGGGGTGTCCGTCATCAACAATATGCCATGCTTAAGGATTATGCAATGGAGTTGAATGAAAGAAATAGGGATACAACTATGAAGATCCAAGTTGAAACAAACACAAATCTAACCCTAAATTCAAGGGGTTTCAAAAGGATTTATGTTTGTATTGGTGCACTGAAAGCTAGTTATAAAGCTGGAAGAAGGGAGATATTGTGAGTGGATGGTGATTTCATCAAAGAACCATATAGTGGTCAAAATATTGACTGCTGCTGGTAAGGATAGAAATAATGGGGTGTATCCAATTGCTTATGCAATTTTTGAAGCTGAGTGGAATAGTTCATGGTTATGGTTCCTTTCAAATCTAGGATATGAAATTGATTTACAACCCAATTCAAACTACACTTTCATCTCAGATAGACAAAAGGTATAATCATGTTATGCTTCTTTACATTTTACAGTTTACAGATTGATACACTTTCTTTATTGTTTCAAGAGATTTTACCATCCATTGCACAACTGTTTTGTTGCTGCCGAACATAGATTCTGTGTTAGACACATATATGAAAACATGAAACAATTCTACACGCAAGAATCTTCAAGGATCTTTTGTGAAAGTGTGCAACAACATCAACAGTGGTTCAGTTTAATCAAGTAATTGAGGAAATCAAAAGATTCGACCCTAAAGCTCATGAGTGGTTATAAAAGATACCACCACCATCATGGTCTAGGTATCATTTTTCAGGTATATTATAATCTTATCCTGTGTTTCATGGGAGTTATTTAAATGGTCAAACTTATACTAGTTCTTTATGTAACATACAGGGACAGCTAAGTATGACATTCTACTTAACAACTTGTGTGAAGCCTTTAATAGTAAGTTGGTGGATGTTAGAGATCAACCAATCATTGGTTGTGTACATTAGGGAGTACCTTATGAAGATATTGTGAATGTACATGAGGTGATAGATAGATGTGATGGTCCCTTAACCCCAACTGCAACTACAATTTTTAAGGTCATTATGCAAGAGGCAAATGATTATTCAGTTATACGGAATGGCGGTGATAGATACAAGTGTAAGGGACCTTGAAATGACTAATGTGTTGTGAATATTAGTCTTAGGAGGTGTACATGTAGGAGATGGGAGCTAACTGGTATGGCATGAAAACATGTTGTTGCCACACTTTACAACATCTCGGCTTATGGCAAGGAGGTTGGGATACCAGAGGATTGGGTGGAACAATGTTATTGGTTAAACACATGGAGGAAGATTTACCAATATAAGGTTAAACCTGTTATTGGTAGCACATTTTGGCCAAAATGCAAGATCCCTAGCTTGTTACTGCCCCCTAACCACCATGTTCCCATAGGTAGACTAAGAAAGAGGAGAATATAACACAAGGATGAGAAGGCTGAAAAACTATGAAAATGATGGTAAATGGTAGGAAGATGTCAAATGAGGGTAGTACAGTCTCTTGTGGTAAGTATGGCGGAAAGGGCCATAATAGGAGAAGTTGTACAGGTCAAAGAGAGCAGCAAGTTAGTGGAAAAGGGAAGAAGGAAGCAAGAAAGGAAGGTGTAGCAGATGAGGTATCAGGAAGAACAAGTCAGCCAGTGGAATCATAAGCAACAGAGGATGGTGGGAGTCAAAGGAAGAAGAGAGCATGCAGGAAAGGAAAGCAACCAATGAATTAACCCGAATTTGATGGTGCAATAACAAAAACAATGTTGACTTTATGTAATGGTCATCTATATGTGTGTTTTAAGATAATTTATTTATGCTTGTTTCTGTGTTGAAGACAATATAGTTGCGATATTAAGACAATTGGAATATTATAAGTTATGAAAGCCTATAACAATGTTTCAAATAAACCAAAAACAACATCATCAACATTCCATACCAAGTACATTGTCGATTTGCAGTAACAAAAACCAAAAAACAATGATCCAACTAGTACTATTAAAGTATTAACATAATTATTTTTTATTAACATAAAAAGGTCAATACAAACCAGGGATGACCTTATTCCCTCACATTATAGATACCCAAAAGACAACACCACACCTCCATTACAAACTAAAAAAACTTATATACGACGACCACTAAAATCCAAGTTAAAACAAGCAGCTTCTTAAACTTCTACACTAGGTCATCTTCTACCTAACCAAAATCCAAGTTAAAACAAACAACTTTGTGAAAATGTTGAGGGGGGGGGGGGGGGTGAATACGTTACCGTTTTAAAATCTTAAAACTTGTTGTATCAAATATCCGATTAAGCTTGTTCTAATATGAAAGATGCCAATTGTAGTTTATGACTAACATGTTGTCACACAAGTATAATCATCAAGTCACAACACAAGCAATCACATAATGCAAACATAAAAGTAAAGCAGTAAGTAAAGGAAAGCGCAAACCGAACACGATGATTTATAGTGGTTCGGTCATGGAGCTCCTCTCCGCCCTACTCCACTCCCCGAGTACCCAACTCGAGAGTTACTTCACTAGATCAACAAGCTCCCTTCTCGACGAAGAAAACCTTACAATCGTCGCTTACACTTTTTCCGGTAAAAAGCTAAATACCGGGTTCTAGTTCGAGGTAGAACCAACCTAACTTCGCTTATACTTTTTCCGACACTAAGCTAGATGTCGAGTTCTTTTACAAGGGTACAATCACTCCCGCTATGTTTTATGGCCCAACATAGAAACCTTGTGTTTTATGGCATAAACACATAAACCATCTAATCTAGTTTGGTGTATAGATTGTGATGCAATGATGATCCATAACACAAATGTCCACTGGATATGAATGGCTAATCTAAATGAACTTCCATTGATATGAAGCCTTCAATGAATGATGATCACAAGTTCTCTAAGCTTGTTGTGATAGATCTTCATATATGCATGCATGTGGAATCTACATGAACTTCTTGAATAAGAATTCTTCAAACAATGAGGATGACAAGTGCCCTTGAATCTTCATATGTTGGTATGCTTTGATGGATGATGACTTCAAGATCTCCAAGCCTTTTGGTAGATCAGGAGATATGCTATGCTTGTGATGGATGATGACTCACAATCTCTGAGCTTGCTTCACAAGATCATTTCGAGAGTATGCTTACAACATAATGAAAGTTAGTAACATTATGATCATGATGATAAGGGTGATTAATGTATGTTTCTACATGGTTAACTAATGATCTAAGTGTATGCTAAAGGGTAGAGAGAATGTATGTTCAAGTGATATACAAATGGGTAAACAATGGGCTGCTATTTATAGCCAACTAGAATTTCAACCCACGGATTTGGCGAAACCAAATTGAGGGATCCGTCTGTGTATCCCTTTGGTTCCGCGGGTCCCTGACAGCAAATCTCCAAGATCTTTCTCAAATCTATCCAAGATATTACCATATCCAATTCTTTGTGTGAAGATCTAAACATGATATTCTTAAGAGCTTCAAGATATCCTAAAGATATCAATATGATGTATGCAATGATGTCATGTACATATTCCATTTTAAGAATTAAAATGTAAACTATGTAAATGTATGTAACATGTATATGAATAAGTAACTTGTATATACTAGCTAACTAATATATGTTTACAAAGTTGTATCATGTTAGTTTATGTGTTACTAAATATGTTAAACTATTTATGCTATTATGTCATTAACATCATTTTCATAAGTAACCACATTTGTCTTAGTTTGACACCTAAAGTGTACTTATCCTATTTTGACATGAACACAACTTTAGGAAACATGATGTACAAGTAAAAGTACTTGTGTATGCAAAATGTAAAATGAGATTCTAAGTAGAATGGTTAATCTTTTAAAATACTTAATGACCTAAACGTATTTTAAACATTCTAAATGGTTTGTTAAGGGTTTGATCATAATGCCACATAACAAACATGTACGAACCTGTGTTGTACCATACTAGGACTTGAGAAGTCGAGAGGTGTTGAATGTATGTTGAGAGGTGTTGAATGTATGTTGAGACAAAATATAATTACAAGTAACTTGTACATTTTACGTTATGTATCAAGTTACATGTTTGTCATCAATCAAAACAAACGAGACTGTTTAGATTAAACATCGTAATATTTGCACTAACAAACTTCTTAACTTATACACGACAACACCACACCTCCCTCAACAACAACACATGCTCCTCCAGGTCGTTTTCTAGCTCATTCCTGGCCCTCAAGAGACCATGAATCACATCGACTGCTCGGTAGCACATCGGGGGGTCTGGCCACCCAATAAAGCTACATTTAGAACCCTATATAATATAGACAACACACATTGAGTGGCATACAATGTAAGTAAAAACAATTGCACTACCACGATAGTTTAGGAGGAGTCTTACCGGTGTAGGACAACAGTAGAACCTTCGATCGGGGTTCCTGTTAGTCTAGGATGTTTTGATTTTGGCTGTTTTCCCAGATTCACAAACCATCATGCTGGTGGTGTTTCTTTGTAAATGTGTGTGTGCGTGTTTTGATCGGACCGTTAGCTTTGACTAGAATGTGTGGTGCCAATTATATAGAGCAAAGTTTCACTGCAAAGTTGTTTCCTTAAATATCAGGGTTTCTTGGAAAGTTGAATGTAAGTAGGTTAGGGTACCCAGTGGGTTAGGTGGGCTGGAACAGCGAAATGACGAATATGCCCTCATTTGGATGGAACATAATAGGCAAAAGTAACGAGCGTTAGCAATAATGGCTAGGTTGCAAAAAAAATAATAAAAAAATGCAGTTTTAGAGATATATGAAATACAAATTTGGTTTCAGTAGCCGGCATGCGAAAATCGCAAATTTTAAGGCCAATGCTAATGGCTCGGTTGGTTGCCCCCAACCAAGTAGTCAACCGTGTTATGCCCATTAGCCCAACCGAAGGCAACCCATCAAACACCCAACTTTATCATTTACTCGGTTTGTCAGCCAACCGAGTAAATGTGCACACCTCCCATGATTGTGTGTGTTGTTTTTTTATTTTTATTTGTTTTTGTGAGGTATGTTTTTAGTTATGATCGAACGGTTGCCTTGTTATCAAATTATGATTGGGTGTAATCTTAGAAAGAGAAAGTTAATGTAATGCTGATGTAGCGAGTGAAAGGTATTGGTATCGGCCGAAGGACGAAATTTGCACTTTATAAGATATGAGATAAAAGTACTAAAGTGCATAAAATATTAAAAGTTTATTTATAAAACACCACATAAATCGTGACACAATTTAACAATCATCCATCAAAGATACATTGGTGGACTTTTTGTCTCTCTCTCTCTCATCTCATGCACACATCGAAATCAAAATCACCCCCCTTTCATTCCCAAAACCCTTATTCACTCTTCTCTCAAAACCCCCAAAATTATTCACTAATCTTTACTCCAATTCCTTAAAACCCTTTTCAATTAAGCAAAAACCCATCTCAAAAATCTAAAAAAAATGTCAGATTCACCACCAAAAAAATGCAACCGGAACGATGGCCGGAAGTGGCGGTGTGGCCGGCCGGCGTTTGAAGGTAGGACCCTTTGTGAGAAACATTATCTTCAAGGTAAACTTAGGCAACATAAAGAGCCTGTTCCTGATGATTTAAAGTTTGAAAGACAACGATATCGAAACAATCATGAAAACGAGTCAAATGTTTCAAAGAAAGGGAAAAGGAAGGTTTTGGATGATTCTGAAGATGACCCAGTTGAAATTACCCAAAAGGGTCCTCGAAAAAAGTCTAAAAAGTCGAAAAAGGCGAAAAAGTCGAAATCGAGTTCCAAGTCGTCTGCTGACATGTCTGAGGATCTTGATGATGCTTTGAAAAAAATGAATTTGAAAAAAGGGGATTTGCAGTTGGATTTGATTAGAGGGTATTTGAATAGGCAAGTTGAGAAGAAAAAAGGGAAGCAGCCACAGAAGGAAGATATCGTTAAGGAATTGAAGTATGGGAGATTGGAGATTTCGCAGACTTCGCCTTCTACACCGCCCATTCCTGTCACTAATGTTAAAGTTGGTGCTCCTGCTCCTAGCTCTGCGCCTACTAGGTTTTTTAGATCAAAGAATATCGATCGGGTTCCCGTTGCGACAATGCAGGTTGTAGGTCTATTTCAGTGATATATGTGTGTAGTACAATGTAGTGGACGTTTGTTTAAGGTCATATGAGTTGATATATTCTGTTTATGTATGTTAGGATGTTTATGTTAGGATGTTTTTAATTAGCTTAATTAGTTCAGTTTTATATAAAGTTAATATAATGTGTTTATGTATATTTCATATTACTAGAATGCAAGTTAGTTTCAGTGATATGGTTGTGGTATTCGATATGTTCTATCCTGTTTAGGATGTTAGTGTTCATCTAGTCAGTCTCTTTGTAATAAGTTTGTATTGAATTGTTATGGTATGGAGATTTTACGGGCGTTTCTTGTTGTTTTATCTAGATTTTACCAAGTATTAAAGCTAACGTAAAAGCCTCAACAAAGAAGTGTCACTGGTGTGGGATGTGTAGCTACCGGGTTCTTATCAAGTGTTTGACTTGCAAAAAACGCTTCTTCTGTGAAGATTGTATCCGTGAGAGGTTTGTTTTAATCATCTTATCGTTTTCCATTCATTATTCAAATATACATTATAATGCCTTTTGTCAAATAATATATCTTAATTTTGGGTTATAGTAAGGCAATATATTTTAATCATTGTTACTCTGTTAAATCGATATCACAAACTTTTAAGCCCGTAATGTTGCTTATCTTTATTAATTATTACAGTATGTTTATAAAATAAACGGAAGATAGAAATTAAAATTGGTTATTTGAATGGATCTAGGAATCAAGATAAAGAAGATGTCCAGAAAGAATGCCCCGTTTGTTGTGGAACTTGCAGCTGCAAAGTCTGCATAAAGGGGAAATCTAAAGAAGATAGAACTAAGGTTTGGATGGGACCCACCTTGCCACATTGGCACTGTTTTATTTACATGCTAATAATCACTCTGACTTTTGTTCTATTACAGGATCTCGTTGTTTATAGGGCTGAAGGGAAGTTTGAGAAAACTGAACAACTTCTGTACATGATCCACTTGCTCCTTCCGATACTTGAACAAATAAATCAAGAAAAGGACACCGAGATGGATATCGAATCTAATATTCAAGGTGAGGGATTCTTTTTCTTGTTGATTTTTTAAGTAATGAATTAAAGAAATAATCACATTGATTAGTTTTGAAAACTTCAGAAAAAGACCAAAGTGAGCTGCAAATACAGGATGCTACAGACTCTACGAAGCAACGATGTTGGTATGTGCTCAAATTATTGACCATTGGCTTTGATCAATAAAGGTCTTTCTGTAGGCCCTTTTTCTTATAGGTGGCAACTGTGCAGTGCCAGTGGGTTAAGAACGGGTTTAAGGGGTTCTTGTCAAAATGGGTTAATTTTCAAACGGGTCATGACATAGGACAATATTGGCACCAACAGTTTTTTTTTGTTATGGTTATAGTATTATTTAGAGTAGTGATAAAATTTCTAGAAAAAGCCATTTGGGAGGTTGCAAACTCTAAAATATACTTTGGGTTAGTAGGTTACTACAAACCGTTCACCTTGGCCATTTAAAAAAAAAAAAAGGGTTGAAAATGCACCCCTACAATATTTTTAAATGTTTTAATATTTTGTTTGTATCTGTTGCAGTGGGTTTTGCAAAGCTTGCATTGTGGATGTTCACCGAAGCTGTGGAAATTGCTCTTATGTTCTCTGTTTACCTTGTTGTCGGGAATTCCGTGAGGGACATTTACATGGTGGTCTTCGAGATCTTAAAAACACTACGACCAGTAGACGAAAATCCTTGTGCACGGTATTGTGGAACTGGAAAACTAATGAAGATGGAAGTATAGAATGTCCACCAAAGAATTTAGGTGGTTGTGGGGACGGCATTCTTGGTTTATTTTCTCAGCTACCTTTGAATTGGACTAAAGATCTTGAAGAAAATGCAAAAGAAATAGTTTGCAGTTCCAGTTTTACAAAATTTAGCGACTTTGATTCTTCATATTGTGTGATATGTGATGGAAATGACAAAAACGAAGGTGAAAATGAGGATTTGTATTTCTCAATTAAGCAAGATCTTGGGGACAAAAATCTTGAACATTACACAAAACATTGGGTCAAAGGTCAACCTTTGATTATCCGAGACGCGATCAAGAGTGAATCAGAGTTGAATTGGGACCCTATTTTCATTATCGGAATGTATCTTGAAAGAAGTGCAAAATCCCGTAAAGAAAAAGCAGGGAAAGTAAAAACTGGTTCAGATTGGTTCGAGGTTGAAATGGGTAGGCAGCAGATTTTTACGGGTGGGAAAACACATGCAAATGTGTGCCATGAAAAGTTGAAATTCAAAGTTTGGTTGTCTTCTGGAATCTTTCGAGAACATTTTCCAAGTTATTATGATGCTGTGATGCATGCTCTGCCACTTGAACAGTATACCAATCCATTAACGGGCATTCTCAATTTGGCATCTAATTTGCCACCGGAAAGTCAAAATGTTGACTTGGGTCCTTTTGTCCATATCTCATATGGCAGGCCCGAAGATCTTACTGAGGGTGATTTTCTAACAAGGTTATGTTATCATGCGTATGATATGGTACATATCTAAAGTCTTCAAAAAAAATTATGCAAACTTTTTTTTAGTATAATTCATTTTTTTTGAGTTTCTGTTTTAATAGTTTTTCCGTTTAATTTCAGGTTAATATTCTTGTGCACACTACAGAACATCCTCTTTCTGAGAAAAAGCTCAATAAAGTGAAGATCTTGTTGGACAAATATGGTTCACAAGATGAAGAGTCTTTAAGGAAGAGTAAAATTGATGATGCATGCGGGAAATCATCATTTAGTAGTGAAGTAACTCAACAATCAGAGTTGGAGGATAATAACACTAATAATGAAGAACTCACTCAAATACTTGATGGTGAAGTTGAACCAAGTGTTTTATCTGATGATTCGACGAGCATTGTTGACTCGGATGATGAAGATATGTGTGAAGATGAGTCAAGTTCCAGAGTGAAAGTCGTTGACACCTGTGGGGCCCAATGGGATGTTTTTCGTAGAGAAGATGTCCCAAAACTTCTTGAGTTTCTTAGAAAGTATTCCAACGAGCTTATTTCATCCTATTATCCCAAAAAGGTGCGGTCTTAACCAACATATAAGTTTTAAGAATAAATTGCACCGTTCGTCCCTGTGGTTTAGGCCAAATCCCACCGTTCGTCCCTGATCTTTTTTTTTGCACAGTTCGTCCCTGTGGTTTATATATGTAGCACCGTTCGTCCCTATCTCAAAGATTTGGCCTGAAACTATGTAACACCGTTCGTCCCTATCTCTAGAGATAAGGACGAACGGTGCTACATATATAAACCACAGGGACGAACGGTGCAAAAAAAAAAGAAGATCAGGGACGAACGGTGGGATTTGGCCTAAACCACAGGGACGAACGGTGCAATTTACTCAAGTTTTAATAAACAATTGAAAATGTTCCCATCGAAGTGATTTACTTACTTAGCATTGTACTGTAGGTTGTTCATCCGATTCTTGACGACAGCTTTTATCTGGATGCTTTCCATAAAAAGTATCTAAAGGAAGAATTCGGTAAGTATTATCCTCATCCCCTATAGTTTAATTTCTAACAGATATATGAAATAGGGATTCATCATGATTCTTTTTTTATACTATAAACCAGATGTGGAACCCTGGACATTCAACCAACATGTTGGTGAAGCCGTCATCATTCCAGCTGGATGTCCCTATCAAGTAAAGAAAATAAAGGTAATACTCCGTATTATTTTTTGGTGATGGTCACTAAAAAATCATGGCAAGAATTGTGGATAGGAATTAGTTGAATCACATAAATACTTTTTATTTATTTATAATCTTTCTTAGTTATTATGTGTGTATGATTATTGATCATAACTTAACTCGTGCAGTCATGTGTTAATGTGGTCCTGGAATCCATATCGCCTGAAAGTGCATCTATGGGCATCAAGTTGAGTGATGAAATCCGCCAACTTCCTGTAAATCACAAAGCCAAAGGAAAAATGATAGACGTAAATATTCTAATAACACTCTGGTTTTAATTTTTTTCTCATTATCGGTCTGGAGTGCATTTACTAATTTCTTAACGGGTTTTCAGGTCAAGAAAATGACTATTCATAGCGTGAATGCCGCGGTTGAAGAAATTAACAAAGCTCCACAGACTGAAGCAGAGTAGGAGTCTGTTTGACTTTCTATATTATTTCTTTTGTACTTTTCTTGCTAGAATAATGTATAAAGGCATTCCATAGCTTACAGGGAAACTTGGTGTGTTTTTTTTTTAATCTTGGATTTTTTTTCTTCTAATTTTCAGAATTAGCGACAAAGTTGAGTAAAGACTGAGATTTACAAGTGAACTTGGCTTTGATAAAATCTCACCACATGATGTAAGTAGAAACATGTTTCTTGCGAGTTCTTTAGGGAAATCCCGTTTATACAAAAACACATTTTAAAATCATCATTTGAAAATCTACAGATGTCAATACGGGAGGGTGATATTCAATGTTCCCTGATCCAGTGTTGTTAAATGTATCTTAATCTGCTTCTGATGATACGAACATGGTATCTCAAGAACAAAAATGTGGCATTTAACGCTTTATGTTCTGTCTGACAAAATTATGTTTGTTTTTTTGAAATATCTAGAATCAATAGAATGATTATGTAGGTTATGGACACGATGAGACCCGTGCTTATAAACTATTTTCTTCATGTCTTAATAATTGAATCCTTAAAAGTGATTACTTGCTCCCTTGTATAGTAAACGTCCACATACTTTCTGCTCAAGAAAATTGAGACGATTTTTCATTTGGGTTGTTTCATAATTCACTCTTTATTGTTTTCTTTTCTAGCAAACGTTTAAAATGATACTTTATTCCATACGAATTCCTATTGGAAATGAACGTGGTCCAAAAATTTCCTAATTTTGTCATTGGTAAAAACTTTTAGGATTCTAGAGTAATAACTCGCTTGTCTAGTCAAACGTTGCTGTTCTTTTTAGATTCCGGTTCAATAGTCATGCACTCTTTTGTATCGCTTTATCATTTATATAAATCAAGCTAAACGATAAAGAATCATAATGTTCACTTCGCAATGAAGCCTAGGTAACTAGTACGCTTAAACTGATTATATAAAGGGGGTGTTTGAGGTTCTTTTAAACTGATTACTCGTATAACAATATGAGTAATAATAGTTTCTAGTGTTTGGGTAAACTGATTATGGTAGTGTTAGTTATGTCATTAGGTAAGTAGTAGCTGTAATAAAGCTGATTAATTAGATGGATGTAAAATCACCTTCCTATCCCAGTATCTCTATAAGAAGCAACTGTTCATCTGATTATAAGGAGTTTAGAAATCACAAGAGTTAGGTTGCTAGGATCATCAATCAGCGGTAATTGCTTGTTGAACTATTATTCCCATTCAAGATTGACGATCAAAATTTGGTCACATTATTTTTTGAATACCCTCTGAAGATCACTTAAAGAGTGACAATATTTTGCAATAATTATTTTTCTCAATTTCAAGAAAGATGATATTTCTTTTGGACATGTCATTAACCGTTCTGATTTGTTGTAGGTATAATGGTTCATAATGGAACAACGTATAAATGTAGTTACAAAAGTGCGCTTTTGGATGGAAATTGTTCGTTAAAAGGAAGTTTGAGTTCAAAGATGGTTCTTGACGACTTTTAAATAAGGATGGATTTGAAGTCAGTGATCAGCAAATGGAGCATAACTGTAACAATAATAACGGAAAGGTACTCCTTCAGTTCTTTGACTCTTAACGTTAAAGTTGTATTTGTTAAAGTTATACAGTATTATAGTACATATTTGTTTGCTTTTTCATCACATTATTCTTGTGCTCATTTTGTTTATGACTTTACCTTTTTCCTAAATCTTTCCTGAAGTTTGAAGTTCGAGTTACCTTATTAGCCAAATTTCATTTTATCTTACCATCTGTTCTTTTTGTTATTGCAGATAATGAAGTATTTTCTTTGCTTATTTGGCATGCTCATCTGCAACTTTGATCACAACAAAAGATGTTCTGTAATTCAATGTTATTGAGCCATCCCATTTGCAACTCAGACTTTAGAGAGACCAATCCAACTGGCTGACAATTGACTATTTTTTTTTACCTAGATTGTAGCAGTAGAGTTCCGATTCAAAATCTTTAGACTTAAAATTCTTCAATCATTTTAACGATTTAGTTTGTGCTAGTGTTGTATTTGGCTGCAACGGTCCTGTAAAGTTAATCGTTGTATGTGATTTCATTTGTTTATGTTTCTGCTATTTGTGACCATCAAAAGTCTGCATTAAGATTGATGTTCTCATTGTCTAACTTTTTGATCTTTCAAGAGATTTGACCAATCTTTGGGCATCCACAATACAAACAAAACCCGGCTATATCCGGCCACGACCGGCTAAACAGGGCCGGTCTTGAGATTTCTGATGCCCTAGGGCGAGTCGGAAAAAAATGCCTCTTGTGAAGCTAGGTGGAATTTTCTTAATCCAATATTATTTGATAAAGAAAAATTTTCAATACGAGAAGATAAACTCCGAAATGAAAATTCAACCTAAACCACCTAAAACAATGTTGTGCATTTCATGAAGCAAACACATGATTTATCTTTTCATCGAACTGTTTACATGGTCGGTTCCATGATTCAACCGGTTAGGTTAATTTAAAAACTGGACGACGTCGTAACGAGACAATTCTTAATTTAAATTATATAAAATACCAAAAGATGTTTACAATCATTTCAACTGTTCCACATTTTAATTACTTAATAAAACTAGAAAACAAAATAAAGTTCAAACATATAAATACAAAACATTTATAAAAAAAAAAAAAATTAGAAAATTGTTGTGCAAGTGCAAAGCAATAAAATACTATTTCTCTTTTCAAGTAATTTATTTTCACAAAGCATATCCTGTTCTTCTTTTTCATATCTTCTTCCTTGTTTTCTTGCAAGACCCGGACATTCCGGCCATGACCCGGATAGACCCGGCTATATCCGGCCAAGACCCAGCTAGAACCGGCTATTCCGGCCAAGACCCGGCTATTCCCGCTAAGACCCGGCTATATCCGGCCAAAACCCGGCAAGACCCGGCCAATATCCGGCAATTCCGGTCAAGACCCGGATAGACCCGTCCAAAACCCGGCTATTCCGGCCAAGACCCGGCTATATGTGTAATAGTTTAGTTAGAGAGGGTAGTTGTGAATTATGGTGACAATGGTTTCTGACTTTCTGTAAAACACTATTCAATAATATGTGTGGGTAGATGATAGAAACAATAGAGTTTCAGCTGACATGCACTATTCAATAATATGTTTAAGGATTGGTGTAAACAGGTTTTGTTATGTTTCGAAAACTTTTATTCATTGTAATGGACAGAAAGGTTGCCGGTTATAGCATGATTGTACCAATTTGTCTGAAAGATATACGGGAGGGATTGTTTATACAGTATCGCTTGTATGTCAAGAACTTTGCAGGCTCGTCAACAAAAACTTCCACATAAAAAAATTAGTTGATCAGTACATTTCTAGTAGAAAAGATAACGAACTATTGACAATCATGGTCTAACAAAATATTTCTATCCGAAAGAAACTAATAATCGTGTGTTTATGGACCCATCAGTCTTTCAATTGTGTAGGTTAGTGATTTTGCCCAGTCTTCTTTAAGTACCAGCTTTTGCAACGTACGCATGATATCATAATCTGGATCAAGCTTCCTTTGCCAACCCTGCAACAAGAGCATAACACCACTAAAGTTATAACCCGTCTTTACAAAAATGACCCATCTGATTTTTCTACAGTTTTGTCAAAAGTTGCATCTGCAGAAATGACTAATTACCTCTAGAACCAAAGTTGTGACCATGACCGTACAAACATTTCCATCCACATTGACTTGATGGCGCCTCACTTGCTCTAGCAATTGATGCATGCAATCAGCAGGGTGTACACCACGCCCTTCTGGTGTACCCCAGTAATCAAATGACTCTTTCACTTCCTATTAACACAAAAACTTTCCATTAGCATTAACATCATTAGTATATAACGGCATACAACCCAATGTAAATCGATTTACCTTTATAAAGGCTTGAGGATTAGGACAGTTTTGTTGTTTTGATAGCCTCAATGTGGCCCTTGCTGCAGTGTCACCATCTCGACGAGCAACAGCCTTAAAAAAGCTTTGCAGATTAACTCTATCATTCTGGGAAAGTTCAGCAGTCATACCGACATCAAGAAAAACCAGATGAGGCTTCGATTTGAAAAATCGTTTACGAGGGGGCTTGGTGCGTACAAGAATATTTCCCGGATGCATATCTGCATGAATGAAATTATCGACCTGCAACATAGCAAAACTAGTATGTAAAGCTTCACATTCATCTAGTTATGAAGAAATTAAGTAAAATAAGTTTGGAGTTTTGCAGAAGCAGATTTATGACTTAATACAGTCAAAAGTGATAAAAACAAACTTCATTTCGACTAATAAAAACATTAAAGCTAATGAAAATGTTACCAAAAGCATCTTTAGAAGTGCATGAGTTCCAATATGAGCAAGAGAACTTTTAAGTCGTTCATGGCCTTGAAGCTCATCAAGATAACGTACAACACTTTCACCTTGCTCAAATGATTCCACCAAAACCGCAGGATGAACAAGCGGATATATGGGTTTCGGAAACGAAACATCTTTCCAACTTCTAAAGTTGTAAATAAACCGACTTAAATTAGAAGCTTCACGAGCAAGATCCACTTGTGACAGCATAAAAACACCAAACTGCTGCACACTTTCATCTAATCTCAGCCATTTTAAAGTCGGAATAAACCTTGAAATCTTTGCAGCCATGTTAATTATCTCAAAATCTCGTTTAATCGATTCACCGACACCCGGATGTCTAACTTTAACCGCAACTGTTAAAGGCTTAATTTGTTTATCACGGTTATGTTTCAAAACAGCTCGATGAATCTGAGCTATACTTCCCGATGCTACCGGAACTTCCTCAAAATCATCGAAAATTTCAGAAATTTTACGCCCAAAAGCCTTTTCAATGGTCTTTTTCGTGTAGAGAAAACTGTGTACAGGGGCTGTCGAGTGAAGTTTAGAAAGTTCAATACATAAGTCTCGAGGAAAAAGATCAGGTCTTGTTGCTGCCCATTGACCCCACTTTATAAAAGCAGGACCCGCTATTTCTAATGTACGACGTACTAAATGTAACCATTTTATTCTTGACGCGTCACCAAAATACACTGCAAATGGGGCTGTTGCTATAGTGGGTGAAAACAATATTGCTAAATATACTGATCTGATTAATAATTTAAAACCTTCATACACCTTACGAACTGCTGATATCGCAAATGCTTGTCTATCTTCCGCCTTCATGTAAAGACTATTTTGACCGCCCGTTTGTGCTAGTGCTTTATTACCGCATACTAATGCACATATACCTGGGATTACTACATATGACCGTGCTGCTGCTAACCTAAATACTTGGGAGATTCTACTTAGAGGAGGATAAGATGTCTTGTCGCGATATGCATAAGAGCGGGCTACTGCTTTCCATGCGGATTGAGCATCATGTGGCGTTCTGTTACTGGTTGGGTATCTTGGGACAATGGAATAGTTTCTGCGGGGAGCGTGATATTGAGGGGAATATCGACTTCCGACGATTCTATTGAGTGAAGCATGATTCTGAACTTGTGGTTGGATTGTGCCGTTCTTTTTTTGAATCAATTCTGCGATTCTTTTAATTTTCTTGACATTCAGGATCCTGTGATTGTAATAATTAATAAGCATATCAATTAAACTCAAGCTCGTACACGTCCATGAATGACTTATACTTTTAAATCTTGCTAAGAATTGCTCACTGTAATAGTCTAATTCATAAGGTGGAGTATAACAATGAATAAACACACTGTTTTACTAAATGAGATTATTAAATAGCGTTTTCTGATAAAAATGACAGAGCATGTAGTCAAAACAGCTTATCTGTATTCTGTTGTATCAAAATGCAATGAGCAGCTAAACAGTTTTTATAGGTGTTGGGGATAGCTTACTAAAACTGCTTAACAGCTTATTATGTTCTGAAAGGGTGTTTGGGATTGCTTATTTAAGCATTTATCTGCTTAGAGGGTGTTTGGATTATCTTATTAGTTGGGCTTATTTGGAACTGGCAAAAGCCAATAAGCGCATTTTATAGGGCCTATGAGCTTATCAACTCGCGCTTATGGCTCGCTTAAGTTCATAAGCTCTAGAGGATAAGCTCATAAGCCATAAAAAGTGAGCTTATTGGCTTTTGTGATTTCAAATAAGCTCATAAAATAAGCTAATCCAAACACCCCCTTAGTCTAAAATTCCTAAGCATTTTTTTAACTGTTTGGACGAAACTGTTTATCTACTTATTACAGGGGTAACACACACTTAAAAATAAGCAGACTCATACAATTCAAATTAGCAATGCCAAACACACCCTTAGAACAACTTTATTCAGCCGGCCAAAAGGTCGAAACCATGTTACAGACACTTAAAATTCAGAACTAGCAAAACCCAACTCACCGCAATGTATCTAAAATAAGCAAATAGGCCAACACTCAAAAGCCAAAACTGCTTATAAGCACTTAAATAAGCAAAACCCCATACACCCACAAAAAATCTTGGAAAACAAAAATGCATAAACTATATCCTAAGCAAAAACATACTCAGTACGAGGTTTATAAAACAATAAAGGCTACCAACGTTAACAATGTCATACCAATAAATTTATGAAAAAAAAAAAAAAGGATAAAAATGCAAAATAAAAAGAATATAACCTGTGCATTTTGAACAAATGTGAAGGTGAATTTGAAAGTCATGAACATAATAATTTAACACGAAGAACAACTATCATAGTTTTAAGGCTCGTTACAAATGGCGGATTTAGAATTTTTCAAGACTTTTTTATCAAGACAAACAAAACCCTTTTTTATATTTGGAAATTAGATATTTTATGGCACATTTTCTTTTTATGCAAGTTTCGTACTAAAATTTAATCTTTATTTTAATAAAAAGTAACTAAGATATTTAATAATATTATTTATGCACACAAAAGTTATTGAACTTTGTGTTTTTATTTAATTAGTTCACTCTACTATTTTTATAGTTTTATAAGTCACTATACTATCAAAACTTGCTAGTAAAGTTATTATACTATCAAAATTTACCAAGTCACCTGCTTTTTCACTTAAGCCTATTTTTATAGTTTAAAAAAAAAAAAAAAAGATAATTCGGTAACGAGATATTTAACAATTAGTTACTCTTTTAAATTATCTTAATCACGTATCATGTCATCCAACACATTACTTCTAACTCAATTTTAAAATTATTTTTATAACAAATCTTTTTGTTTATTAAGTTTTCTTTCTTTAAATCTTTGTTATATCTTCTCGTTTCAAAGGAAAAAAAAAAAAGGATTTTGCTTTTAATTTATTTTATAGCTTGCCATATAGATATATTTTAACTACATATTCTAACTTTAATCACCAAATAAAAGTATTTGTCAATTTTGATAGTACAATGAGGTTAGGGAACACTGCCCACAATGGGCCGTAAAATTTCGGTCGTTCGTCTTTGACAACCGATTTCAACATCGGTTGTGTCCTTTGTAGCCTATCGGTCGAGTGTGGTTGCGGGGCAAATGATCATGACTATCGGTTGTGAATTCAACCGACATTGAAACACACTTTCTATATTACCGTTTGTATATTAAAAAAAAAAAAAACTTTTTTTTAAAAAAACTTTACCACTTTTCATACTATAAATACCAACATCAAACCCACTTTCAAACACACAATTTCAAACACAATTCAACAACTTTCTCATCCATATTCACCATGTCAAAGAAAAACACTCCCCAATCAAAAAACCGACGATCCCGACTACCCCAAAATGCACCGGATTTGAATTTCTAGCCGGAAAACAACTTTGAATTAACCGGCGTAACACCACCACAAAATCGGGGTATTCGCCTTCGTCCACCTAGTTTTGACTATACATCACAACTAGCACCACCCAATCAAAGTCAAAACATGTTTTACCTTAATCGTCCATTTGTCCCACCGCAACGTCCTAATACAGATTATCAACAAGAACCAAGTGGCAGCCGGAAATCGGGGTCGCCGTATCGTCCTGACATGGATTTCATGTATTCTTCCCAACCGTGTCAAGATTATTCACCGATTCGTACAGCTAATCTTGACATGAATTTGGATGATTGGGGAGAGTATCCGAGTCAACAATACTCGACCAAAAACTATCCGAGTCAAGATGCTTCGATGGGGCAAGGTTCGGGTCACGGTTCGTACCACGGTTCCATGCCTGTTCAAGACGAAGACGATGTCGAAGAGACGTCTCCCATCAAACCAAAGAAGCCTTCACGGCGTGCTACAAAGGCGAAGGACAAAGGCAAACAACCCGAACCGGCCAAAAAGGTCGAAGCATGGTCAAAGGCGGAAGATGTCGCGCTTTGTAGAGCTTCCATCTATGTTTCAGAAAATTTCGCGCAAGGAAACGCTATCAACAGGCACCGCTTTTGGCAGTTGGTGATAGCGTACTTTCAAAATGAAGCTGGTTCAGACCGGACATACGACTCGATCATGTCCAAATGGAAGAGTAGGATTCGTAATAGAGTTGCGAATTTTTGTGCTATTATGGATAATGTCCGTGATACTCATGGAAGTGGTGAAAATGATTTAGACGATAAAGACAAAGCTCTTAGAGTGTACCGTTTGACATACGGTCATGATTTTACTTTGGAGGATTGTTGGAAAGTTTTGAGGAATCATGATGCTTGGAAGAAGGAGATGCCTGTTTTCCAATCGAATAGTCGGAAGAAGACAAAGGGTTCTACAACTACCTCGGGGTCAACACAAGATCCCATGAGTTTCCAAGACGTGGATGATTCTGATGATGAAGACGATACTAGAGAATCACGACCACAAGGTCGTGACGCAGCCAGAAAGAAATCATCCTCCTCCTCCTCCAAGGAACGACCATCATCATTTGTTAGTGAGATAGCCAAGACCTTCTTCAAGGAACGACCATCAAAACCGGCGAAAAATAAGGCTAATCTTGAAGAGTCTTGGATGGCCCTAAAGGAACAAGAGCTGGCGATGAAAAGAGAGAAAATGCAAGAAGAACTAGCGATGAAAAGAGAGAAAATTAAACTCCAACAAAGGCAAGTGGAAATCCTGGACCTCACAAAACGGGAGCAAGACCTGATTTTCTACAATTCGGCAATCGACCCAAATTTGGGCCCTCGACAACTACAAGAAATTCTGCAACTTAAGGCATCAATCAAGGCACGCTACAACTTAGATTACTAGTTTAAGTTTTTAATAAGTATTGTCATGTTTAAGTTTTATTAGTTTAAGTTTTTAATAAGTATTGTCATGTTTCAGTTTTATTAGTTTAAGTGTTTTATTTAGTATTGTAATGTTTTTTATTTTTAATGAATTTTAAATTTGTTTTTTAAAATGTTTGAATTAAAAAAAAAAAAAAAAAAAAAAAAAAAAAAAAAAAGTCGGTCACCACTGTGGCACTTGGGTCATGTCTGGTCGCTGGAGAGAGAAAGCTGACGTGGCAGCCGGAAACTTGGGTCATCCAGGGTCACCACTGTGACCAGCCTTATAGTACAATGAGGTTAAAGAACATTTTTCATAATACAATAAGGTGAAAAAGCATAAAAATAATATAGTGTAACGTGAACAAAAAGTGAAAGTACAGTGATTTCTTTGGCAATTAAACCTAAAACATACTAATAATGTACACGTCGTCCATGTCTCAACTGATTACCTAGATAAACAAAAAATTATCCCATGCATTGTTAGAAGCATAGTGCGAGTTTACACGTTAGATCGTACGATCTTACGTGCACATCAGCCAAAATCGTGTAAACTCGTCATAGGATCACACTTTAGGTGGGATCGTACGATCTTACGTAAAATCGTTCGTAAACTCGCGAGTTTACACGTAAGATCGTATGATCTTACGTGCTCACCAGCACTTGTTTATGAAAAATAGGAAACGGGAAACGCCTAGAAACGCGGCAGAAACGTTTCTGGAAAATGGGAAACGTTTCAAATCTTTTGGAAACGCCTGGAAACGTTTTTGGGACATTTATCTGCTTTTCTGGGCCATTTAAAAGCCCAGTTGATGGCGGTGAAACAGATTTTCCGGTTAAATTCTCGCCGGAGATGGCTCCGGTCCGGTGGAGGATTATTGCTGGAGCTCTAAGAAATTGTTTTTGTTAGTTGAAATGTGAATAACAGTGTTTTGAGTGATGAGTATAAAGTAAAAAGATAATGGTGATAAATTAGTGTGGATTTGTAGCCGTTGGATGGTGTGACACATGGAGTATTGAACTTTGAGTCTATCTTTTTGTCTATTGTGTTTAGGTGAGTTTTGGCACTGTCTCTTTTTGACACGTGGAGTATTGAACTTTCATAGGCCGTTGTAATTGAATAAGGATGGAGAGTAGGTAGAGAACATCTCATGAATAGTAGAAATATAAAAAGTTTGACTCGTTTATCATTTGCTTATAAAATATGATAAATTGGTAGGATCGTAGGATCTTGATCCGATCCTACGATCTCGATCTTGCGCGGGATCGCGATCTTAATTTAATCCGATGCCTATGATTAAAAGATAATTATCAATTAAAATAAACAATTAAATTAAATTAGTGTGGAGGGGCATTTTAGTCGATTCACCTTTAAACTTTATACTCTACCACAACCACCAAACCGTTTCATCATTTCTCACACACAAAAACACACAGTGTAACACCCCGTAAAAATTTTGTATAATAGCGGAAGACTTAACGGGGTATTACTTCTTAGATCATAGTCATAAGCATAAAAAAACGACTCAAAAGAGACGTTTTGAAAAGCAATGTCATTGATTTAAAACATAAACATTTGAATTACACAACATAGATTAGATTGTTTGGAAAATATCGTAAAGATAATGACATTGTTTGAAATAAATGAAAATTATAACTTTTCATCATTATTGGGTCCACCCGCCTACTCCGTGCCTTGATTCCTTTAGATACTTGAGATAAATCATGCTTAAAAGTCAACACAAAGGTTGAGTGAATATATAGTGTTTTAGATAGTAATAGCTTAAAACAAGTCGATTAGTATAACAACGGTGATATCGCTGTATAAAAACATATTAGCTTCGTTGTGTAAAAACATTTTAGTAGCTCAATGGTGATATCATTGTACAAAAACATATTAGTTTCGTTATATAAAAACATTTTAGTGGTACAACGGTGATATCGTTGTATAAACACATATTAGTAGCACAACGGTGATATCGTTGTATAAAAACATATTAGTTTCGTTATATAAAAGCATTTTAGTGGCACAACGGTGATATCGTTGTATAAACACATATTAGTAGCACAACGGTGATATCGTTGTGTATAACATTTAGATATATTGAGTAGCACAACGGTGATATCGTTGTGTAATAGATATATTGCCCTAAGCCTCATGACACTCAAACGTTGACATCGTGTGATATCATAAAATGATATAACTTACAACCTAATAAGGATGCAAGTAAAGGGGCCCTCGTAGTAGGAGTTTGCCATTTTCCTGGTAATTCAAATAAAGTGCATTTGGGCCGCTAATCTAGCTAACACAAATGGGGTCGTCATCCCCAAATAGATCTATCCACAGTATTCGCGTTCACTCGCAAGTGATTAATGGTTCATGATATGAGGGACTTTTGGCAAAATCGGTAACTTAGGCAATATCAATTCGAATAGGATACATAAAAATAATTCGTTTGCCCCATGTTGGGTGATATCCAACGTAACCGCAATAATAATTTGATAGTATTGACAGTAATCGATAAAATAATAGTTGTACATAGGCAATAACATATTTAAATAAACATATAGTTTTCAATCAATTGTGTTCATAAAAAAAATAGTAGCATGTATCTCCCCACGGGGTTTGAAAACGTATAAAAATGTGGGACTATAAACTCACCTTAGTAGCGTAGATTTCGTTTAGTGCTCAAATGAAAGATCAGTGAATATCAATGAATAGCTCCAAACTCGTGACCTAAATTAGTATGATTCGTTTAGATTATAATTGGTATTTCAGTTTCAATATTGAAATGACGAGTGTGGAAAATATTCGAGTGAGATAATGTCGGTTTTATTGTTTAGATGTTTAGTGGTTGGAAAATAACTTGTCAAAGTTATTTTCGTTATAAAATAGATAACTTTCTATAGTTGTTTATGTGTTTTCTAAAGTTAAAGGGGTTAAAATGAATAAGTTAGAAACTAGTTTTAAGGCTTTACACTTCGACCCTTATAGTTTCGTATAATGACAGTTTTTACCCCTCAACTTTCATAAAATTACAATTATCTCCCCTCAACTTTGGTCAAATGAAACTTTATACCCCTACAGTTTCAATATTGACACAAACAGTCCCTGAGCTTCAGGTCGACTGCATTGCAAGTCCTTATTACTAAAAACAGTTTGTAATTGACAAGAAATACCCCCAAGGCATTTTCCTCGTTACACCCGAAGTCTTTTTTTATCTAAAAATGCACTTTTAAGTGTCGGGAAGGAAACAAACTTTTACGACTCGTTTACCTATGTTACAACACTTAGTAAACAGCTTAACATGTGCTTATTCGATCACATGGTTGCTTATTTCGGTTCGAAACAATTAAAAACAATGTGGCACTTTTGGTTTTTAGTTCGGTTTTTGGACAAACTTCAAGGGCAAATATATACGAGGCCTCTTGATGATTTTGCTATTTTCTTGTTCCTAATTGGAGTTTGGTAGGTGGTCTATAAGTAGGTTCGAACTAGAGGTTCTCACGTTTAGTAGTGAGGTCGCAATTGTTTTATGACATGGGAGTAGCATTCGACAAAACAACAAAAAAAAATTAGTTAAGTTTTTACGTTATTAAGTCTGGTAATAACTAGCGATATGGACAGAGTTTTGAATTCAATTTCCCGTCTCGTTTCTTAATCATTTTACATGATTCTTTTTGCTATGATTAGCCAGCTGGGTCAACTTTGATAGTCCAGAAATATAGAATTTTAGAGGGTCGTTTAGGGGTCGAATAAAGTGTTAAAAGTTGGGTCGTGGGGCGTTTTCTTCTGGGTACGACAGGAACAAAAAGGAAAAGAAAAATATTTTGAGTTTTTGTTCCTAGGTAAGGTTCGATTCTTTTTAGAGTGTCAACAAGGTGTTTAGGTTGTCTAAGATTTTTAGAGAGTGTGTGATGTTGTAAAAAGAAAATATACTCTTAACAAGAAAAGTGTATACAAACTTACAATTGCTCGAATGGAAAGTGGGTTTTGTTCGAGTAGTGTATGGCTGAGATTCACGATTCACGCCCCTTCCACAGCAATCTTTCGACTAAGAATGAGCTCCCAAGGCTTGAAAAACACTTGGTTGATCCTTGCTTGGTCTCTTCTTCTCTCGACAGAATCCAGAAACACAAAGGAGAGTGTTTGTTGCTTTTTGTTAAAATTTTATGTGTGGGTATAATCATGAAATGTTAAAGGTTTTATGGAGAGGAGTGTGTATGGGCTGTGAATTGTGGTCGAATGAAATGGAGAGACCATTATGGTTGAGTGTTTGTCGAACCAAGGAGGTCAAGGCAACATGGGTGTGGGTTTTTGGAAATAGCCAATAGATACATAGTCTAAGTATGGTTGTTATAAAAAGGGTTGCTTGTGTTTTTCTAGGCCGAATGAGGGATTAGTCAAGGTGTGGGTTTGCATGGAGTATAAGGGTTTGTCGTGTGAGTGTGTGTTGGATTTGTGTGTCTTGTGTTTTAAACCGAATAGAAAAAGGGCACAAAATAATGGTTTGTGTTTTGTGTTTGTTGTATTTGTATTTTACAAAGTATGTAATACATGTTGTGTGGCTTGGGGTTTCAAGACCGAACATAGAAATAAAATTTAGGGTGTATTTTGTATTGTGTTTCAAAAGAATAAAGGAGAAAAGAATTTTATTGTTTGTGTGGTGTTTTGTGTTAAATTATTTGTGTGGGTTATAATCGAACAAAACAAAAATTGTATAAGTTGTATAGTTTGTTTGTGTCGATTTGGAAAGGAAAAAACAATAATAATTTGTAATGTGTGATTATACTTGTGTTGTGAGTCTTTTGATTCACAAGTGAAACAAAAAAAATAAAAATAACACGTCGTTACGTTGAATAGAAAATGGAATTGAGAGACTAGAAAAATATATATTTGTGTTGTCGTTATTATTTTGAGATTAGTGTCGAAGCTTATATACGTGTATCAATATCGTTTGAGTTAGATTTATCTCAAGGCTCGTTTTAGAATTGTTGGTACACGAGTGAGCTATTCAAATCACGTCATATGATAAATATCAAAAATTGACTGGTTGTTGTAGAGCAGTAGTTTAAATAAAAAAAAATTAACCCGTAAAATAGGCAAATTGACTTAAATTAGAATTCGTACAAGATTTAATATTAATAATGACATGGGAAATTACGAGGTATTACACACAGTAACTTCACCGAACCAAAAAACATGCCCAAAATCAACAAAAAAACACAGATATGTAAAATCACATCAAATCACAATAAAATGATAAATCTAGCGTTGACGAGGTTGTTCATTCACGATACGCGGTGCAAAATGATCCACTTCAAGTGTGTGGGAAACTAGAAGGGGGGGGGGTTGAATAGTTTACCGGTTTTAAGTTCTTTTTAAAATCTTGTTTTAAAAGTTGGCTATTGGAAACTTTGATTTGAACTCTATGTGTAATCAATCAACACCAATATGAACTACACACTAAACTAACTAATGCTAAATAATGAAAGTAAAGAGTAGAGTTGGAAAGATCAAACCGAGACAAATGATTTATAGTGGTTCGGCTACGAAGCTCTTCTTCGCCCTACTCCACTCCCCGAGTACCACACTCGAGAGTTTCAAGCACTATGTCAACAACCTCCCTTCAGGCGGAGAAAACCGTACACGTCGCTTATCCTATTACCGACACTAAGCTAAATGTCGAGTGCTAATCTTAGCTAGCACCAATCTACCAAGGTCCACGTGACCAATCACACAAGCCCTAATGGCTACAAGAGATCACCACGATCACAAAAATCAACACTCACTTCACTCTACTTAATCTAACTACTCTAGATCCTTTGATCACTCACACACAAGCCCAATGGCTTTAAGAGATCTTCACTATCTCTTAAGATCACAATGATCTTCACTCACACTCTCACAAAAGAAAGATAATCTTGATGTATGCTAAGATACAACAAGGATGTAACAAGTGTTACAAAAACCTAACAACTACAACTCTTGTATCCTCTTGAATACTTGAGTTCTTCTCTTGCTAATGAAGAGGAATGATAACACCTTGTATCAACTTGGATACTTGTGTTCTTCTCTTGCTAATGAAGAGGAATGATAACACCTTGTATCAACTTGGATACTTGTGTTCTTCTCTTGATAATGAAGAGGAATGATAACACCTTGTATCAACTTGGATACTTGTGTTCTTCTTTTGCTAGTGAAGAGGAATGAAGAGGATCACTTTGAGGATGATTGGATCACTCTTGAACAAAAGAAAAACTAATCTAAATGATCTAAGAAAGAAAGTGTGAAGAGAGTATTCAACTCAGAAAGTTTTGTGTGTGTGAGGATGTCTAAAAACTGTGAATGGGGTTGGTTTTTATAGGCAAGAAAAATCTGAACGTTACAGAAAGTTTTGTACGGACGGCTCCACTAAACATGCCACGGCTCCACTAAATTTAGTGGAACCGTGGAGCCGTCCTAGACTAGGACGCTCCAAATTTTGTCTTTTCTGGTGAAAACTTATTTGGGGAAGGTTGGAGCTGATTTTGGGGGGAAAAATAGCTGTTGTGATTTTCAAACATATTTTTCCATTAAAACATTTCTTAATAATTCAAAAATAATTTGTCATATGTATTTTTGAAAAAAATGTTTTGTCCCATTAAAATGTGAAGTCTCAAAACACAAATTCACTTCTTTGATCATTTGTCAAGTTGTAAATTTGTTCTAGAGTGATTTGCGTAGAAACGGGATCTTCCGATTAAAAACTTGTTTACGTTAATTTTAACGTAACGTGATTTCACATTTTGTCATCCTCAAAATGTGAAGTAATCGAAAGATATAAATAACGTTTTTAGAACATTATTTGCATCAACAATCTCCCCCTTTTTGATGATGACAAAATATAAACTCATTTTAAGTTAAAATTAGTTTTAACAAGTTTTTAATGAGTTTACTCCCATTTCTCCCCCTTTTTGTCAAATCAAAAAGGTGACTAAAGCTCCCCCTTGACGTATACTCCCCCTCATTTGGAGAATACCAAGGAATCGAGCAAGGATTCGTGCTACAAAACAAGGTTAGATGACATATATACAATATCTAACATGTAGCACCTAAGACAAATATCCAACAACAAAATGAATGACTAAGTAGCTAAGCATCCACATAAAATGAAAGCATTCATTCATAAAAGCAAATGTCATACATAGGTATGACTACATAAGAAGCATAAAAGAGACAATAGGAAACCTAAATCCCTAATGACTAAAGGCAAGCTTCATTTCCAAGAAGGGTCCTAAAGGTTTATTGGTGAGAAACTAAACACGGGCATGTTTAGTTGTTTGGGTTAGGAGGTGGTGGAGATTGTGGCATCATTTGGGGTGGTGGTGGTGTTAAGAGATGTTCTATAAAAGAGAACATGAAATGAATCTCGTCTCTTAAGAAGAAGATGAGATTACGGTTATGGAGACAACATAGGCAATTAGCCCTATGTAAATCAAAGGGATGGGGTTGGATGGGTTGTGCCATGATAGGAAAAGGTGGTGGTGGTGAGTTTGTTGGGGATGGAGTTGGCATGGCATAGTCCAATGAAGTTATGGGGGATAGTGTGTACTCCATAGATGATGTTGTGTTAAAGGATGATGAAGATGTTGTGTAGGAATAGGATGTTTTAGAGGGTGCATTAGGTGGTGATGGTGAGTAAGGAGTGGCTTGGGAAGGTGGTGTCATAGCTTCATCATCTTTTGTGAGATCCACAAAGAGTGGTTTTGAGGGTGGTTTCACGGTTATCCTAGGTTTCTTGGAGATGTGAGAGGTGGATCCTTGTGTGGAAGACATGGTGTTTGTGTGATGGGAGGTTGAAGGTGAAGTGCAAGATAAGCTTGCAAGGGTGAGGCCTTAAATAGGCAAGTTGGGTGAAATTTGAATTAAAGTTGATAGGAGTGTCCTATGGTGTAGCAAGGGAATCTTAGGGTGTGTGTGAGGTTGCAAAATTTGCAGGTTTGAGGTTAGGGTTACAGGGATTCTAGGAGGAACAGTAAAAATTCGTCAAACAGGTACACGGTTCCTCTAAATGACCCACGGTACCGTTAAATTTAACGGTATCGTCCCTATTTAGTGGTACCGTGACACTATTGTCACGAAAATTTCTGTTGAGGCAAGTTCTGGGCAGCTATGGGGTTGTTTTCTAGGGGAACTAGTTCCTGGAAATGATAGTGCCTCAACTCACTAAGGATTTGTTTTCCTAATATGTCCCCTACAATGCTACATCTAGCACATAAAGATTATCAAGCAATTTTCCAAGATAATCATAAGCATGCAAGCATAAAGGACAAGATAAACTAACATCCAAATATCACATAGATCATTCATGCATGGTGATGGATTTAGTACTAAGCATGCAAGATAATTAGAGTATTAATTCCTAATATAGTCTATTAAGAATAATCCCTAGTAGGAGATATAAATCTCTTCATAACTACTTATGACTTGAGCCTTCTCCCATTCTTGTTGTACTCCCGTCTTGAGCATTTATCTCATTCTCATGATTTGGATCATCAAAGGGTGCATAGTGGGTGGAGGATTCGGAAATGAGAATGGTTGACACGTATGACTCGGTTATGGGTTTCATGAATGGTGTGAAAAGTGAGTATTGAGGACCATGAAGGTAACGGTGTAGGTTCATGAAGTGGTGATAGAGGCGGGTTAGGAACATCCCATAGGGTATCAACTTATTCTTGTTACCCTTGAGATGTACAATTCGCTTGGCGAAGAAGTAAGCGAGATTGTATGGTTGTTGGGTAAGGAGACAGTAAATCATATGAGCACAACACGCCGGGAGCTGCTCACGATTTCCTGTTAGACTTAGAACATTTTCTCGCAGGATGACTGCCCAAGAAAGTAGTTCATGACTGATGGTCGTGATGTGTCGTTGCGGTTTAGCAGTTTTAATGCCTACTCAAGTTTTAAATTTATATTTAGCCGACTTATCAATAACACACACACTTAACGAGCAGTGTACCCGGTCAGTATGAAGATAATGGTAAGTAGAGTGTCGATCACTAAGAGTGGAACGTATTATCTAGTTATTCTAATCAGTATTTTAATATCCTAACGCAAGGGGGTTTCAGCCTGAGAGACTGGCACGATTTGTTGCAATTAAAATAATAAAATAAACCAATAGGCACGGATCAGCAAGTAGCACACACGTACACAGATAGATACTCGAGACAATAAGAGGGCTGTCCTTATAATTAAGTAGATTGTCACTTGTTTTATTGATAGCTTTATATGAAGTGTATGTAGTTAATCCTTTCTCGTTGGTCCTATTCTTATCGGCGAGTAAACCCTTAATGATTACTTATGTCTAAAAGTTATTCCTAAGTGATCAATTTAGAAACAACCGTGGGAGCCACATTATGTCCCGCAGTCAAATGCCCGCAAGCCACTAATAAACACAGAGGTTATCAATGCACTAATAAGTAGTAACCAAAGACATCAACATATAAACTTTAATTGATGGGAAAGCAAGTATTAAAGGGAGTGCAATCTTTCCGTTGTCACATTACACAAGCCACCAATCCTGATGAATTAAAGTTTGCTAACACAATAAAACAAAACTACTTAATGAATTAAATGCATGCAGCACCTTCTTACAGCTCTTGTATCTTTGATTTGGGTGTGTCTTGTGCTGCCTCCTTGACTGAATTCGTCCTTTGTTCCTACTGTTCGGTCTTCGGTGTTAGGGTTTTGGAACTCTTAATTCGTCTGGTCTACGGGGTATTTATAGTTTCTGTCTGAGGGAAGATGCGGCGCATCTAAGGAGTAGATGCGGCGCATGTACTTAACTTCGCGTGGGGTCCAAGATTATAATATTCAGGAATATTCGTACACCGCCAGAAGATGCGGCGTAACTCTTTATTAGATGCGGCGCATGTCCTCTTGTATCTTGGATCGTATCTGGTGATATCTTGATAGAGATGCGGCGCATGTTGAGAGTGAGATGCGGCGCATCTGGAGCAGAATTGACTTGATCTTGTCCATGTCAGTAGACTTTCACTTTATGCACGTTTTGCTCCTTAATTAGTCCAAAATAGCTAAGTTTCACCAAATGCTTGTTTTTACCTGAGAATTACAAAAGTAAACAATTAAGTATCAATCCTCATACATAATATAGTAAAACAAGTCAAATTAATAGGATAAATGATAGTAACAAAATGTACTTATTTGAGTTCATGAAATATCCCCCCACTTGAACTTTACTTGTCCCCAAGTAAACCTTAGAATTCCATTTATGAAAATGTATCCTAAAAGATGTTAGGATTTATTTTTATATTTAAGCATGTATTCGTTCATTTCATAATCACACAACTAAACACTTAACGAATTAGAGGTAAAATAAAATAAGTCGATAAAAGCAAATCTAATCGTTTAACTGTCCAGTCGCGACGAATATTCTATCATAAGCTTGGCAAGTATACACATCTCCACCACTAAAGCTAAGGAATAACAAGTCTAAAGCGGTAAAAAGGGTTTTTAGGCTTAGGGGTTAATTATTCTCTTTCACTATCGATCTCAAATTCCAGAAAAGGCGACAAAATCACAAATACATGATCGAATCCACGAACACGATACTTGCAATTGCTCAAATCCTTAACTCGAATAGGCTAAAGATAGGTCCAAACTTCACCAATAATAATATATCAAAAAGGGCGACAAAATCATAAATACATAGCCGAATCCACGACTACGATACTTAAGATTGCTCAAATCCCTAATCTCAATAAATCAAAGGTTCGGTTGGATAAAGAATAATATAGGGCATGGATAACATTTGGGATATAAATTGGTGTAATATGAAAAATAAACAAAACAAATAAATTAAAATCCTAAGTGTGGTTAATCACTATCCCAACCATCCCATGAATAAGACTCATATCATTGAATAACTCACGCTTTAACACTTGAAACACACGCTTTAGGTAGACACGAATTATACTCAACAAAATCTTAATCAAAGAATAAACCTTAACTGGCGTTCCCATAACTGCCAATTCCCATTCAATCCATAGATATAATACAACAAATAGTGGTGATATCGACCACTTACATAACTTTACATAAGTTGGTTAAAATAAGCATCCAACTTTTCTTTCTTTTTCTTTTTCTTTTCTTATTTTTTCGATTTTTTTTTTTTTTTTTTTTTTTTTTTTTTTTTTTTTTTTTAAACTTTAAACATAAACATAGATGTGTAAAATTTCACCACATCACTACAACTTTCTTTCCGGATAATTTTTATTCATACTTTTCATACTTCAGAAATAATGGTAATAGTGAAAATAGTAAACACACGAAAAATAAACTCAAAGATATACAATATTTACTTTCACTCCAATTTGCATTGTGCAATTTCCCGACCTAACCATAGATAATGAATTACGCACACGAACACAGGTAATGTAAGGAAACACACTCTGCCTATAGCAATTAACCAACCATGGATTCTAATCTACAGGGTAGGCTAAGGTGTAAGGGTGTAACGAAACATTTTAAACATAGGTGTAAGAAACGAAAGGAATGGCTCTGAGTGTTTTTCTAGGGGTATCTTACTCTAAAAATGAGAGTAACAAAAGGGTTTATACGGGGGTTAACTAACCAGTGTAGTTAGCTAATAACACATAACATATAAAGGCTATTTGGTGTAATCCTAGAATTTTACCAATTTAGACAAGTCATTCCAATTATATAAATAATACTCATTATGGTGGTCTCGAATAGTATACAAGCCAAGTTCTAAAGTTTACAAGTCACCGGCACACTCATAGATTTGTGAATTTTGAAAAATCACAATTTTTGAAAATAACGTCATGTGTGCAGTTATGTAACTTAGATCTTAAACAAAAACATGCTAAAAAATTTTAAGTTTGATATATTAAGCACATTTTAAGCATAATTTTTGAAAAAGTTTAGGACAAGTAAGTGTTAAGTGTTCTAATTCTCCAATCCCCCTGATATGTGTCGTTTTACACATATCTTTTCGTCCAATTTTCGAGTCAAAACAACCAAAAACACTTTAAAACGATCAAAAAAATGTTAAAAATATCTTTGAGATGTGTTTTTGTGTTTCCATATGCAAAATGATTGAAAACAATTGAAAAACAAACAAATTTGCATAAATGGCAAGTCTAGTCCCTCAAGCTTGAAAAAAAAAATAAAAATAGTAAAAAAATAAATTTTCAGTCCTCGGAATAATAAACTTGGCATTTTTGGTCCCTTGGAATATTTTGGTGAAATGTCAACTCAGGTCCCTGCAGTTTCATGATTCACAAATATGGTCCTTGTGTTTTGAACTAAAATTACCCTTACTAACAACCGGATCCAACTCAGTACCAAACCCATAGCCCACTTAACCCTTTATCCCATCCAAACCCACTAAAGCCCAAGTCCACTACCCTTAGTTACCAACCGGATCCAACCCGACCCATTCTCAACAACAATAATACCGGGTTCCAATGTTTAGTCAATCCCCAATCAATAAGTCAAAATCCCTAATCTTGTTTCCTCTTGTCTTCTTCCCCAAACCCCTATCCCGCCAAAGCAATCACGTGAGACACAACCAAACAAACCTCCACTCCCCAAACTTTCACAGTTTTATCTCCTTCTCTTCTCCCCAACACCAAAACCCTTCCACTTATACCTCCCCAACATCCACCTCATCAATCCGTGTGAGCTAGTGGGCGCTAAGACCAAATAAAGGGCCAAGATCAAGCTAAAAATTCATCCAACGGTGGGGAAAGTAAGCAAAGAAGCACAAGTACTATTTTGTGAAGCCTTCTCTCACAGAAGAAACACAAGAAGAGAGACCGGAGTATTTTATTTTTTCTTAGTAGTATAAATAGGGTAGGATAGTCTCATTTGGAGGCAGGATTAATTTTAGCTTTAAAATTCGGTATGTTTTATTTGTAACTTTAGTTAAGCAGTAGGTTTAATTTAGCTAAGAATTTAAGGTGATTTGAATTTCTTAATTTCGGTGTAACCTTTACTTTTTAATTTAATTTAAGTCGAAGTTTATTGTTAAGTTCATTGTTGTTTATTGTGATAAGTAGTTGTTCTTAATTATTGTTGCTTTTGTGGTTGATGTTTATATGGTTTGCAAAAAGAAAAAAAAAAGGGTTGTTGTTCTTATTGTTACTGCTTCGATTCTGCTATTTCGTTCTTGTTAATGCTTATTCGAATTTTGTTACTGCATATTAGTTCTTGTTACCGAGTTAGTTAGTGTTCTTAGTTTAAGCCTGAAAAGAAAAAAAAAACATATATATTGTTTTTTTAGCATATCTTATTTTAGTTTTGTTGCTTGCTACTGATTGAGTTAGTTTTTGCTTGTTAGTGACTTTTGTGGTTATTAAGTAGAAGAATTCTTGTTGTTCTGCTTTTGTTGTTTTGATCTCAGTGTTTGTGGAGAATAGTTTAGATTAGCTTTTTTATTAGCTTTGTCAATCCACCAGTTTTGCCCTGAACCTAAGATAGCAGCAGACTTGTGTGATTCTTAGCAGATTGCAGGGCTTATTTTGAGCGTATTTCGGGTTAGTAGAAGCGATCTTTAAGTTAATACGGGGTATTTGATCTAGTGGTTAGTAGTTTTTAAGAGAAAAGTAAAAGAAAAAAAAAAAAATTAGTTTTAAATATTTGTAGTTAACCAGGGTCGAACCTGGGTTGTTTTCCTACTTAAAACGTTTTATGATTTCCTGTTTTTACAAATCAGCCCACTAGTTTCATTGTAGTTCAATTAAGTCCCTGTCTTTCTTTTAAACTCGTTTTTAATTATAAATCAGTTTCAGAAAAGTACCAATTGGCCCCTGTCTTTGTTTTTAGTATTTTTAAAGTTTTAATTTTTGCACTTTGGTCCCTAAACTTTTGTAGAATTTTATTTTCTGTTATAAAATTAGTTTTTATTACATTTGCACCCCTAGGTTTAGTATTTCATTATTTCACGTTTTTATTCATGTATTTTATTCACGTTTTATTTATTTACGTTAATTGTTTCTAGTTGTAATTGTTTTTTTTTATTTCCTAGCCTATTTGTTGTTTTACGTAGTTGTAATCCAAATCCAAAATCTCTCAAATTTTTATATCTCAAACACGATTCACAAACCCGATTGCACAAATTCCATTCAACTCTCATCGGGGATAACGACCCGGGAATACACATACTTCACTTGTGTTTCCTAGGAAAAATAATGACTTGATTTCAACCGATCAAATTTTGGCGCCGCTGCCGGGGAGGGCTGTAGCGAATTTTTAAAATCTCGTTTGTCAAATCGTGTTTTATAAGCTTTCTTTGTGAAGGTTTATAGTATATTTGTGTATATTTTCTAAAAAAAAAAAAAAAAAAAAAAAAAAAAAAAAAAAAAAAAAAAAAAAAAACCTCTTTGTTTAATAATAACAACAATAAAAATTTACCGTCGAGAATCAAGACAGAGTACTACCTAACTGGGGGTACGGACATAATAAGTTCCCAAACTAAAGATTAAAACTTGCCTTTGTATCCTTGTGAGTGGTGTACCTTTTTCAAAGAAGCCATTCATCTTGTGATTATTGGTTTAAGTTCATTGTCTAAGGTGTTTTACAAAAACAAAAGAAAATAAAATAAACATCCTCACTTCTTTGAAGTGTTGTAAACCATTCCGAATTTCCAACAAAACGAATCGTGAGTTAATTGTTTTTCGGATTATCTTGAAATTACAACCTATACAAGTGGTTTAAGGATGGTTTGACATTAAATTGACAAACCGAAAGAGGCGGGTTTTTAAGGAGCATTTATTGCCCACCTTTGCTTCTCCGCCACTCTGCGAGTAATTTTGTGAGAAACGAGTTTCGATTGACGAATCGATCACAAAAAAAAATATTGTGTAACTATCCTTAAAAAAAAAAAAAAGAGAAAAAAAAAAGATTTTCATTTTCAAAAATTTGTTTTTTAAACTTTTGTTGTTTTATTGGTGCATGAGCACCCGTTCTTCCACACCCAATCTTTGTTCACCCGTTTCTAATCCCGAAAGAATTATTCGCCGAAATCGACGTCTTGATTTTCAAGACGTTGAGAATATGGCTGCTGATAATAACGCGGGTAATAATGGGCCAGCTCCCGATCTCCGAACGATGGAGGAGTTGTGCCAACCAACCATGCAAGGACGGGGCGGACCTATTGCTCCCGTCAATATCCAAGCCGCGGATTTTGGACTTAAACATCATATGATCCAACAAGTTCAAACTTCGTGCCAATTTCACGGTTTACCGGGTGAAGATGCAAACAAGCATCTCGATAAATTCATCACGGTAACCCAAAGCATGAAACAACAAGGTGTCACCGATGACGCCCTTCGCTTGTATCTTTTTCCTTATTCATTGACGCATCATGCCACCGCTTGGTTTGATCGTCTTCCCAAGAATTCAATTCATAGTTTCGATGAAATGACTTCAAAATTCTTGGCAAAATATTTCCCACCATCAATGGTGACGAAATTGAGGAATGATATAAGCAACTTTCGCCAGCTTCCCGATGAATCTTTATTCGAAGCTTGGGAACGTTATAAGCTATCTATTGATCGATGTCCTAATCATAATATGTTGCTTGTTACCATAATAGACACATTCTATAATGGTTTAACATTACGACATCGTGAAACGATCAATGCTGCGGCCGGTGGTACCTTTATGAAAAGGCGACCCGAAGAGTGCTATGATTTAATTGAAAACATGACCGCCCACCACAATTATTGGGATTCCTCCGCTGAGAGGAATGAGTCATCTAAATCTATCGCTACCGACTCTTCATCCGAGATAGCTTCACTCACTAAAAGAATGGATGATTTATCCACTGCTGTTTTGAGGCTACATCAAAATAATCTTCAAAACCAAACTCAACAAGCAAATGTGGTGAATCAAAGCTGTGTAACATGTGGTGGTCCACACCCATATTTCGAGTGTCCAGCCACCCATGGCAACACTCAAGAGAGCGTTTATGCTGCTTCGGGATCCTACAATTCGGGAGGTAATTCTTACCAACCCCAAGGAGACCGTAATCTTCTAAGCTATCGCTCCAACAATTATCTTGGACCACCCGGTTTCAACCCCCAAAATCCAAATGGGCAAAACCGAAATGCCCAATTTAACCAAAACCAAGGTCGGGTGAACCAAAATTTCCAAAACCAAGGTTTCCAAAATCAAGGTTTTCAAAACCAAGGTAATCACCAAGGTTTTCAAGGAAATCAAAACCGTGGTCAAAATTTCAATCAAAATTTGGGAAATGTTCAAAACCGTGGACAAAATTTTAATCAAGACCAAGTTTTAAACCAAAATCAAACGTCCACGGAGGAATTATTGAAACAATTCATGATATCCCAAAATGAAACCAATCGGTTGATGGCCACTCAAATAAATGAAATCAGAAAGTCTTTAAATGATCGACCCTCGGGCTCAGGAACTCTTCCTAGCACCACGATCGCTAACCCGAGGGGCGATGTAAAGGCGATCACAACAAGGAGTGGTGTCCAATATAATGGACCCAAAATTCCAACTACCTCTTCTTCTCTTCCTCCAAAGGTAGTTGAAATTGAGACCGAGGAGACAACGGACAAGGTGCATTCCACAAGCTCACGAAGTACCGCACACGTCCAACCTCCGGTCATCCAACCTTCGGTAATCCCAACCCCAATTCCGGAACCCGATGTTCCGAAGACAAATCCAAAGCCTTCAATACCATATCCTTCAAGGCTTAATGATCAAAAGCTTAAAGAGAAAAACAATGCACAAATGGAAAAGTTCTTCCAAATCTTCAATGAGATGCACTTCGACATAAGCTTTGCTGATGCTCTCGTTCTCATGCCAAAGTTTGCAACTACACTCAAAGGGTTGTTAAGCAACAAGGATAAGTTAGTCGATATGGCAAAAACCCCATTAAACGAGCAATGCTCGGCGGTCATCCTCAAGAAGCTTCCCGAAAAGCTTGGAGACCCCGGCAAGTTCTTAATCCCGTGTGATTTCTCAGGGATGGTGAAATGCTCCGCCTTGGCCGATCTTGGCGCAAGTATTAACCTCATGCCACTCTCGATATGGAAAAAACTATCTCTTCCAAAGCTTACATCCACGTGCATGACACTCGAGCTAGCGGATCGTACCACTACTTATCCGCTTGGAATAGCCGAGGATGTTGTCGTGAAAGTGGGAAAGTTCCAATTTCCCACAGATTTTGTTGTTGTAGACTTTGATGCCGATCCACGAGTTCCACTCATTTTGGGTAGAGCTTTTCTAAGAACGAGTCGTGCTCTTATTGATGTGTACGCCGAAGAATTAACCATTCGTGTTGAAAATGAAGAGATCACGTTCAACATTAATCAGGGGTCAAATTGCAACGTTGCTACTATTGATAAAAAATCTGAAAAAATTGATTCAAAACTTTCAAGATTCACGGTCAAAAGTGTTGCACAAAAACGTTCTGAGCTCAAAGCAATGAACATAGCCCCTGGTTCAAGTGAATGGTTCAAAAGTTGTAATGCAGAAGTTAAGAGTGTTTTTGATTACGATGAACACGAATCTGAGGATACAACGGAAGTGGTAAAAACTGCTAGCTCTAAGAGCACACCACTTGCCCCACCTTCAGAATCGGTTTGTCGTATTGATATTGCCAAAAATCCCACTCTTACTTCCACATTACTCATTTCCGACTCTTCTCCTCCGTTTGAGGAAAGTAATATTTCTAAAGAAGAGTTCGAGGTCTTCTTGTTTGATGCTCAAATTGTTGAGCCCGATGTTGATCCGGGGGAGATGGCCCGATTTTAGAAAAAATGATTTTTGATGAACCATTGTTTGCTCTCCCCCCAAAGGATGATGTTGTTATGGAAAAGCCGTCTTATCCTTCCGAGCTCGAGCTCGAGGATGCTTTTCCCGAATTAGAGAGTTTTGTGTTTAATGATCAAGAGGAGAGAAGTGGCAATCCCACTCCTCATCCGGATTATTCACTCTCGGCTTATGAAGCCTTTCGTTTTGATATCGATCATTTGGAAGAGACGGGAAGTGTAAATACCACTCCCCATTCTTATATGTCTCTTCCCGAGTATGATGTATTTCATTTTGATAAAAATGATCGATATCATGAGGAGTTCTCAGTTGAACTCCCTCATGTGATATCTCCTCCTGAATATGATCATTTTTGTTTTGATCTGGAGGATGATTCTAGTGTGGGGGGAGGTGTGTTCAAAGATTTACTTCTTGAAGATTTTATCCCAACCCTCCCTCCCGTTGAAGCCGATGATGCTTCTGATGATGAAGAGTTTTACATGATAATAATAAAAATCTTGCTTCTCTTCATCACATATGGTGTGATTGCTCTTTCCCTTTTCTCCTACGGGAATGAGGACACCATATTTGACCCCGGTATCGCCCTTAATAGTTTCTTCTATTGCAATACCGCGGGTTTTATCTCATCGGTGTGGAACTTTCTCATGTTCAAATGTTTATCCAAACAATTTGAATGAAAGTCCGATTGAGATTGGTTTCCACTTGCATCCCCATGGACAAATGAATTCGGGGTCGAGTCAAGCTAGCGACTCGGTTAACAAAAACAGTAGCACACCATATGGGTTTTCACCCATATTTCTGACTTCTTTCTACTTTCTACCACCCTAGTGTGGGGGAGATGCCCCCAGCTGTTGTATATAATTTTCAAAAATAAAAAATAAAAAAAAAAAAAATAAAAAAATAATTTGCAAACACAAAAATAAAATAAATGGCCCGTAATATTTCCCTTTTACGTTCTCAGTTTCGGCATAACAGCCGGTACTTTGAATATTGAGGACAATATTCATTTCTAGTGTGGGGGGAATTCTCACGAATTTAATCACGTATATATACCATCTAATTCCCCCGTTTTTGGCCAAAATTTTTTTGGTGTAAGTGTTTTGCACTTACACAACAAATGGTTATCAGTCCACCATGTCTAACACACAAAAGGATTGGCTAATCCAAGAGCAAACGGTTCTTGGTAAAGATTTACCAAATCCGTTTACGGCTTACAATTTGCCAAAAATTGTATGGTATTCGACTCACCATATCCTAAAAAGATGAAGAGTTGGCTAGCCCGCAAGATTATGGCTTGTGGTAAAGGCAGTTGGAAAACCATAATTGGTCATCAGCTCACCAAAGATAATAAGTGGTTTTATCTAAGAGTTGGCTAGTCCAGAAGCAAACGGCTTCTGGTAAAGACAAATCAAATCCGTTGGCAGCTGATGATTTGCTCAAAATCATATGGTTATCAGTGTACCATAGTTCTTACTTGAACTGAAACATTTGGCTACTCCAGAGGTGATGGCTTCTGGTAAAGAGATTCATCCATCAACTTTTCATAAAAAAATTGCTAGGGACTAGCAATTGCTCAGTGTGGGGGATTTGATATGTGTCGTTTTACACATATCTTTTCGTCCAATTTTCGAGTCAAAACAACCAAAAACACTTTAAAACGATCAAAAAAATGTTAAAAATATCTTTGAGATGTGTTTTTGTGTTTCCATATGCAAAATGATTGAAAACAATTGAAAAACAAACAAATTTGCATAAATGGCAAGTCTAGTCCCTCAAGCTTGAAAAAAAAAAAAAAATAGTAAAAAAATAAATTTTCAGTCCTCGGAATAATAAACTTGGCATTTTTGGTCCCTTGGAATATTTTGGTGAAATGTCAACTCAGGTCCCTGCAGTTTCATGATTCACAAATATGGTCCTTGTGTTTTGAACTAAAATTACCCTTACTAACAACCGGATCCAACTCAGTACCAAACCCATAGCCCACTTAACCCTTTATCCCATCCAAACCCACTAAAGCCCAAGTCCACTACCCTTAGTTACCAACCGGATCCAACCCGACCCATTCTCAACAACAATAATACCGAGTTCCAATGTTTAGTCAATCCCCAATCAATAAGTCAAAATCCCTAATCTTGTTTCCTCTTGTCTTCTTCCCCAAACCCCTATCCCGCCAAAGCAATCACGTGAGACACAACCAAACAAACCTCCACTCCCCAAACTTTCACAGTTTTATCTCCTTCTCTTCTCCCCAACACCAAAACCCTTCCCCTTATACCTCCCCAACATCCACCTCATCAATCCGTGTGAGCTAGTGGGCGCTAAGACCAAATAAAGGGCCAAGATCAAGCTAAAAATTCATCCAACGGTGGGGAAAGTAAGCAAAGAAGCACAAGTACTATTTTGTGAAGCCTTCTCTCACAGAAGAAACACAAGAAGAGAGACCGGAGTATTTTATTTTTTCTTAGTAGTATAAATAGGGTAGGATAGTCTCATTTGGAGGCAGGATTAATTTTAGCTTTAAAATTCGGTATGTTTTATTTGTAACTTTAGTTAAGCAGTAGGTTTAATTTAGCTAAGAATTTAAGGTGATTTGAATTTCTTAATTTCGGTGTAACCTTTACTTTTTAATTTAATTTAAGTCGAAGTTTATTGTTAAGTTCATTGTTGTTTATTGTGATAAGTAGTTGTTCTTAATTATTGTTGCTTTTGTGGTTGATGTTTATATGGTTTGCAAAAAGAAAAAAAAAGGGTTGTTGTTCTTATTGTTACTGCTTCGATTCTGCTATTTCGTTCTTGTTAATGCTTATTCGAATTTTGTTACTGCATATTAGTTCTTGTTACCGAGTTAGTTAGTGTTCTTAGTTTAAGCCTGAAAAGAAAAAAAAAACATATATATTGTTTTTTTAGCATATCTTATTTTAGTTTTGTTGCTTGCTACTGATTGAGTTAGTTTTTGCTTGTTAGTGACTTTTGTGGTTATTAAGTAGAAGAATTCTTGTTGTTCTGCTTTTGTTGTTTTGATCTCAGTGTTTGTGGAGAATAGTTTAGATTAGCTTTTTTATTAGCTTTGTCAGTCCACCAGTTTTGCCCTGAACCTAAGATAGCAGCAGACTTGTGTGATTCTTAGCAGATTGCAGGGCTTATTTTGAGCGTATTTCGGGTTAGTAGAAGCGATCTTTAAGTTAATACGGGGTATTTGATCTAGTGGTTAGTAGTTTTTAAGAGAAAAGTAAAAGAAAAAAAAAAAAATTAGTTTTAAATATTTGTAGTTAACCAGGGTCGAACCTGGGTTGTTTTCCAACTTAAAATGTTTTATGATTTCCCGTTTTTACAAATCAGCCCCCTAGTTTCATTTTAGTTCAATTAGGACCCTGTCTTCCTTTTAAACTCGTTTTTAATTATAAATCAGTTTCAGAAAAGTACCAATTGGCCCCTGTCTTTGTTTTTAGTATTTTTAAAGTTTTAATTTTTGCACTTTGGTCCCTAAACTTTTGTAGAATTTTATTTTCTGTTATAAAATTAGTTTTTATTACATTTGCACCCCTAGGTTTAGTATTTCATTATTTCACGTTTTTATTCATGTATTTTATTCACGTTAATTGTTTCTAGTTGTAATTGTTTTTTTTTATTTCCTAGCCTACTTATTGTTTTACGTAGTTGTAATCCAAATCCAAAATCTCTCAAATTTTTATATCTCAAACACGATTCACAAACCCGATTGCACAAATTCCATTCAACTCTCATCGGGGATAACGACCCGGGAATACACATACTTCACTTGTGTTTCCTAGGAAAAATAATGACTTGATTTCAACCGATCACCCCCCACTTAAGTTAAACAACGTCCTCGTTGTTTGTATAAAAGGTTAAAAACTGGAAAATAAAAGAATTAGAATGGAAAAACTTCCCTGAGATTTGCTCGGTATGATCCTCCATTAGTATAAGAGCAAAAATCAACTTCTTGTGGATTAGAACGTTAAAGCTTCATACTTGATTTATCCACAGGAAATCCAGAAAACTATAATACCACCAACACTTTAAAACACACCTAAGATAAGAAAGGTTCAAACTTGCATAATACATTAGTAGTTAGGAAAAATAAAACTTAAAAATTAAAACTGAAAATCATCAGGTCAGTCGATGCGCCGTATCTTATTGAAGAAGATACGCCGTATCGAGCCTGGAATAATACGGATCAGAATAAAGATGCGCCGCATCCTTAACCAGGGATGCGCCGCATTAAAATAAACTGATAAATAGTTTTAAAGTCGAAAATAAAAATGCAGAAAAATAAAATAAGATATGACCATTGCAGGAGATGCGTCGCATCTCAGAGTTGAGATGCGCCGTATCCTCATGCGGCCTGGACTGACTCGACACAGAAAACAGAATAATAAAAGATAAATCCGGGTTGTCTCCCGGTAAGCACTTGTCTTTATTCCAGAGTCTTCAAGTTAGACTCACGTTCAGCTCCTTAGTATCGATCATTGAAGGAGTCGAAAACATCACGCTCCTTCATCCCCAATTTAGTAATATTGAACACTCCTTGCTCGTCCTTAATTTCCACGCCGCTCTTCTTTAATATCTGTATAAACAAAGTCCTGTCCCTTTCGGGCAGAGATGACAAAATGATAGACGGGAAATTCTTATTATCATATAGGCACAAATAAGCAAGGTGGGGTGGTAGTTCAATAAACACATCATTGTTCAAATTCGTTTTCTCAACTACTCTCCTACGTTTATTAATTACTACACAATCATACCACTCATCATCAGAATCACTAACAATATCGCGTCTAAGTTCGGTAGGTACATTAAGGTCAATGAATTCCTCAAAGTCTTCATGATTAGGATTAGTTGAGTTGTTTTGAATCAATGTTTCTCCCATAAGTCTAGCTTCAAGATCGAGGTCCATACGTTCTCTTAATCCTAGTACATAAACACTTCTAATTATGCTTTTAACCGGATCTTGGCACTTATAGACTAGTTTATTATTCCCTACCCTTAATGAAATTTTTCTCTTAAACACATCAATCTTAGCATGGGCAGTAGACAAGAAAGGTCTTCCGAGGATTAAAGGAATCTTAACATCCTCGGGCATGTCTAGTATAATAAAGTCTACGGGAAAAATAAACTGCTCAATCTTAACTAGCACATTATTAGCAATCCCTTCAGGTCGTTTTACTGTTTTATCAGCCAATTCAATAAGTAATTTAGTTGGTGCTAATTTTCCTAGTCCTAGGGTAGCGAATGTCTTAAGAGGCATAACACTAACACTAGCTCCTAAGTCAGCCAACACATTATTGAAAGATATATTATTAATAGAACAAGGTAGAGTAAAACTTCCTGGGTCTCTTTCTTTATGAGGCAAGGCATTTGAATCGGTTGCAGGGCTCTCTTCTTTCATTGTTGCCTTGATCTCCTCTTTAATTTTTGTCTTCTCTTTTAGTAGTCTCCTTAAGCTGATTGAAGAGTTAAAGAAAAATTCGGGTCTTGCACCATCATTACCATTCATCGACCTTCTAGGTATATTAGGAGTGACTTCTTCAGTGGTGCTTATGGCCTTGACATGATCCCTTGGGTTGGTTTCAGTTGAGCTCGGTAAACTTCCATATCCCCTTTCTTGAAGAACTTTGCTCATTTGACCAATTTGTTGTTCCAATGCTTTGATCGAAGCTCCTTGATTTCTTGTAGTAGTGTCCGTTGAAGCTCGAATTTCCTTGATCATAGCAGTATTCTCTTCATGTCTTTTAGCAGCATCGGCCATAATTTGCTTTAAAGTATCGTCTAAAGTCTGCCTCCTCTCTTGATAAGCGGGATTGAAGTTGTTCTTTTGATAGAATCCCGGACTAGCTTCCCTAAATCTTCCTGAAGGTCGGAATGGTTGTCCAAATTGGGTGTAATAAGCTTCTTCAAACGTCTCACTTTCATTCTTACTCGGACAATCCTTAGTGTAGTGAGGTCCTTCACACTTTTCACATCCAACTTGGGCAGCATACGCTCTTTCATCACGCTTCTTCATTTCTCTACTAATTTTATCCAATTGAGCTTGAATAGCAGCAATCCCGTCAAAATTAGTGCTGCTCTTAGATCTAGTAGAGGTCCCATCGTGCCATTTCTGAGAATGATCAGCAGCTTCTTGGATCGCTTTCCTAGCATTAGTTGCACTCATCTGAGGTACAGCTCCCTTAGCATCCAAAATCTGTCTTGTAGGCACGTCCAATCCCTGATAAAACAATATTATTTCCTGCATAGGGGTTAGATAGTGTTGAGGACATTTTATCAATAAATCTTTAAATCGTTCCCAAGCTTGATAAAGGGTTTCATCAGGCTCTTGCTTGAAACTATTGATAGCCTCCATCTTCTTAGCAGTTTTAGCAGGTGGACAATATCTCTTCAGGAATTTGCTCTTCAAACCTTCCCACGTGGTGATTGAACTAGCAGGTTCATTCCTTAGCCACTTGTTAGCAGCTCCTTTTAGTGAGATTGGGAAGATTCTTAGCATGAGTTGATCGGTATTGACACTTTCTGTAGTAAACAAATCTGCAATTTCCAGGACCTTTTCAACATGCTCATTAGCATCCTCTTGTTCCGTCCCACTGAAAGCATTCTCTCTGAGCTCTTTGAGAAATTGTCCCTTCAACTCAAATTTTGACTTGTCATCAAACTTAGGTCTAGCAACTCCTGAAGTGTAATCAGCACGGGTATTGTTCATGTATTCCTCCATAGTAGTGTTTTCGCCCATTGTTTCTGTTTCAACTTCCTCTTTTTCTTCAGAAAAGTAATCAAGCTCGAGTGAACTTGAAAGATCAAAGCTTCTTGTGTTGAAAAGCCTTTTAAGCGAATGTAGGGCTCGTTCAGGATCTTCGAAAGGTTGAATCAAGTTCTTCGTAGAACTCCTGGTCATGCACTTCCTGAAATCAATCACAAAAGCATCAGTAGGGTATGCTCGAGAAAGTAATATATCAGATAATTAATAACGAAAATGGAATACGAAAAATTAAAGTTACTGATATCTGCAGACGATGCGCCGTATCCAAAGAGTTGGATACGCCGTATCTTATAATCGTTAAAATTTAATCAGACTTTATTCAGAAAATAGATACGCCGCTTTAGAATTTAAGAATGCGCCGTATCGAATTAATCAATCAAAAATCAGCTTATCTAATTAAAATTAAATGCGTCGTATTAACGAAAGTTAATGCGCCGTATTTTCGTTACGTTTAAAAATAAAAGATTTTTGATTCAGTAAGATGCGCCGTATCGATAGAGATCGATACGCCGTATCTGTTTAATAATTCGCAAACTGTTTTTAATTAAAATAATAGATACGCCGTATCTGCTAAAGCAGATGCGTCGTATGGCGTTAACGTTTAGAAATTTTTTTTTTATTAAAAACAGATACGCCGTATCTGCAAAAGCAGATGCGTCGTATTACTTTATCGCTTAGAAAAATTTTCTTATTAAAAACAGATACGCCGTATCTTGGGGAAAAGATGCGTCGTATCGAATTAATTAAACGCGTTGTATTAAAAAAAATTAAACGCAATACGCCGTATCTGAGAGATCAGATGCGCCGTATCGTTTGATTTTGCACAGTACAACGATAGCAGAACAGAAAAATACGAAAAATAAAAACAAAAAAATTAAACACACAAACAAAAATAAACACACAAAAATAAAAAGAAAACAATTAACACACAATACAACAAATATGCAAAATAGTACAATGATGCAATTAATCTAATAAAAAGAAAAAACTAATTAAAATACTACTCAAATTAACAGATAATAACAATTCACTCCCCGGCAGCGGCGCCAAAAACTTGATGCGCGTGATGTGTCGTTGCGGTTTAGCAGTTTTAATGCCTACTCAAGTTTTAAATTTATATTTAGCCGACTTATCAATAACACACACACTTAACGAGCAGTGTACCCGGTCAGTATGAAGATAATGGTAAGTAGAGTGTCGATCACTAAGAGTGGAACGTATTATCTAGTTATTCTAATCAGTATTTTAATATCCTAACGCAAGGGGGTTTCAGCCTGAGAGACTGGCACGATTTGTTGCAATTAAAATAATAAAATAAACCAATAGGCACGAATCAGCAAGTAGCACACACGTACACAGATAGATACTCGAGACAATAAGAGGGCTGTCCTTATAATTAAGTAGATTGTCACTTGTTTTATTGATAGCTTTATATGAAGTGTATGTAGTTAATCCTTTCTCGTTGGTCCTATTCTTATCGGCGAGTAAACCCTTAATGATTACTTATGTCTAAAAGTTATTCCTAAGTGATCAATTTAGAAACAACCGTGGGAGCCACATTATGTCCCGCAGTCAAATGCCCGCAAGCCACTAATAAACACAGAGGTTATCAATGCACTAATAAGTAGTAACCAAAGACATCAACATATAAACTTTAATTGATGGGAAAGCAAGTATTAAAGGGAGTGCAATCTTTCCGTTGTCACATTACACAAGCCACCAATCCTGATGAATTAAAGTTTGCTAACACTATAAAACAAAACTACTTAATGAATTAAATGCATGCAGCACCTTCTTACAGCTCTTGTATCTTTGATTTGGGTGTGTCTTGTGCTGCCTCCTTGACTGAATTCGTCCTTTGTTCCTACTGTTCGGTCTTCGGTGTTAGGGTTTTGGAACTCTTAATTCGTCTGGTCTACGGGGTATTTATAGTTTCTGTCTGAGGGAAGATGCGGCGCATCTAAGGAGTAGATGCGGCGCATGTACTTAACTTCGCGTGGGGTCCAAGATTATAATATTCAGGAATATTCGTACACCGCCAGAAGATGCGGCGTAACTCTTTATTAGATGCGGCGCATGTCCTCTTGTATCTTGGATCGTATCTGGTGATATCTTGATAGAGATGCGGCGCATGTTGAGAGTGAGATGCGGCGCATCTGGAGCAGAATTGACTTGATCTTGTCCATGTCAGTAGACTTTCACTTTATGCACGTTTTGCTCCTTAATTAGTCCAAAATAGCTAAGTTTCACCAAATGCTTGTTTTTACCTGAGAATTACAAAAGTAAACAATTAAGTATCAATCCTCATACATAATATAGTAAAACAAGTCAAATTAATAGGATAAATGATAGTAATAAAATGTACTTATTTGAGTTCATCAATGACGCACCTCTTCCAAACGAATTTTCGTTGGATTAGGATACGAGGAGTACTTATGAGTACGGATGATTTTGGTTAGTTCGGTAGGAGAGGGTATGTAGGAACAATATGGACTATCCTCTTCACGATAGTTGAAGAGGGACTCAAGACACCAATCCTCAGTATAGGCACATTGCCCATGATTGGGGATTTGAAGGATTTGAGCAAATTGCTCAAGGGTTAGGACAAATTTGAAATTTCTGACCCAAAACCAAAGAGACAAGGATTGATCCTCGTTACGTACGAGTTTAACTTGTCGGAAGAATTCCAACATAAAGCGAGGACAAATGTGCTCGTTTATGTGGAGTAAGCAATCGAATCCTATAGCTCTAAAAGAAGTGTTGATGTCCCGATGGTAAACAAGGGATTATCAACGACACGGCCTTCATGAAACCGACGGGTTTCAAGATTGACATAGGCACGAATGTGGTTACCGGGAGTTGTGGGTTCTTGTGATATTTGGGGTGTGTAGGTGTCGGTTAGGAGATGATCAAAATCATATTCATGAGACATTTTTGTTTCCTTTAAAAGTATTTTTAGGAAAAATTAGTATGAAGAATAGTTGCATTATATGCACATGCCTAGTGTGTGCCTATATGCAAACTATATGGAGGTGCGGCAATCTCGACTCAAAAGAAAATAATGAGATTACCCAAACACTCCTAATTTTACTTTTGCTCAAGCAAATAAGTCGAAGAATACATATTGATTATGTAGTTCGATCATGATTTGTGAGATCTTGTATGCATGAGAAAGTGTTTTTAGTTTGCATCAACAATGCATGAAAAGAACAATTTCATGGTCCTAGTTTCGTGAGATTTTGAAAATGATGGAATTGGGGTGTTTTGGTAACCTCAATGTTTTGGTACCAAAGATTTTGAAATGTTTTGGTGTTGATGACTTCTAATTGAAAATTTCCTAGAAAAAAATTGAAAAACCCCAATTAAGTTATGACAGCAGTTGCTGAGGTTATGAGGGTTTGGAATGAGTGGTGTGGAAAAAGGGAACTGAAATACGGAATGTTCCAGATGCACGGTTCCACGGTACCGTTAAATTTAACGGTGCCGTGCCACATTTAGTGGAGCCGTGTATCTGCAGGGATGGTTTTCTGTCCCATTTTGATGTTTGACGAATAAGTCTCGCTGTTTTAGTGAGACTCTATGACACGAGGAAAGAATTTATACCTAATAAATTCCTTTGACTAGGGAACCTAAACTAGACTTAACGAGACACACGAGATGACTTCAAGAGTCATGAGGTTTATGGAACATGTTCCATCATTCCTAGACCTAGACGAAGGTAGTTGAAGGATTCTCGTTTAAGAGGTTTGGTAAGGATGTCTGCGATATTGTCCTGAGAAGGAACTTTCTCAATAGAAATATTTCCTTTCTGAACATTATCACGAAGGAAGTGGTGGCGAATTTTGATATGTTTAGTACGGGAGTGTTGAACGGGGTTTTTGCTCAATTCAATAGCACCTTTATTATCACACATAATGGGGACGTCATCTAAATGAATGTCATAGTCTATAAGGGCTTTTTCATCCATAGTGCTTGTTAACATGCCTTTCCGGCGCTTACGTACTCGGCTTCGGTTGTGGAGATAGCAAGAGCCGTTTGTTTCTTGGAGAACCAAGAAGTTAAGCAACAACCCATGAAGGTACAAACGCCACTCGTACTCTTTCGATCCACATAATCTCCCGCATGATCAGAGTCAGCATAGACAATAGTTTCTACACCGGTCCCCTTGGGATAGAATAATCCCAAGTGTATAGTGCCTTTAATGTATTGGAAGATACACTTAACCGCTTCGAGGTGAGAGGTTTTGGGATCCTCTTGGAAGCGAGCACAAAGGCAGACACTAAACATGATGTCGGACCTACTTGCCGTGAGGTATAGTAAACTTCCTATCATACCTCTATACTTAGTGCTATCCACGGACTCACCTTCTTCATCTTTCGTGAGTTTTATTTCCGTGGACATGGGAGTTTTCATAGGCTTAGACTCTTTTAAACTAAACTTCTTAAGCATCTCTTTACTATACTTAGCTTGATTAAAGAAGATACCATCTTCCGTTTGTTTAATTTGTAAACCAAGGAAGAAGTTTAATTCACCCATCATGCTCATCTCAAACTCGTCATGCATGATCTTAGAGAAATCATCGCACATATCTGGACAAGTTGATCCGAATATAATGTCGTCGACATATATTTGAACAATGATGAGATGTGAATCTCTTTTCTTTGTGAAGAGTGTGTTATCAACCTTTCCCATGGTATATTCATGTTCAATCAAGAAAGCTTTCAGTCTATCATACCAAGCTTTAGGAGCTTGTTTAAGACCATAGAGTGCTTTCTTGAGCTTGTAAACATGATTCGGATATTCGAAATCAACGAATCCCGGAGGTTGTGCAACATACACCTCCTCGTTGATATAACCATTAAGGAACGCACTCTTCACGTCCATTTGGTATAGTTTAAAGTCTAAGGCACAAGCATAGGCAAGGAGTATTCTAATTGATTCTAATCTAGCTACGGGTGCATAGGTTTCATCATAATCTATTCCCTCTTGTTGGTTATAGCCTTGTGCTACCAACCTTGCCTTATTCCTAACTACGACGCCATTTTCGTCGAGTTTATTCCTAAACACCCACTTAGTTCCTATGATTGTTTGATTCTTAGGAAGAGGTACTAAATCCCAAACTTGGTTTGCGGTGAATTGATTAAGTTCTTCTTGCATGGCAAGTATCCAACTTTCATCCTTAATCGCTTCACCTACATTCTTAGGTTCTACGGTTGATATGAAACAAAAGAAATTACTTTTGTTTTGTGCTTGTGACCTAAGGGTTCTTTGGTTTAGATTACCTATGACATTTTCAATAGGATGGTTTTTGGATTCCTTAATGTTGACAATTTCGTCAACTTCAACTATTTCATCCTCAATGTCATCTTCTAGGGTTTTCTTGCCATTAACCTTAATGGCTTCGTCCTCATCTAAGTCATCATCCACCAAGGGTGATGTCTTAGTTTGTGGAGGACTTTCATCGAATGTCACGTTGAGTGATTCTTCGACTTTCATGGTTTCTCTATTTAGAACAACATAGGCTTTGCTATTTTGGGAGTAACCTAGGAAGACACCTTCGTAAGACTTTGGGTCAAACTTGGTGAGGTATTCTTTAGTGTTTAGTATGAAGCACTTGCTTCCAAACACTCTAAAGTAATCAAGAGTAGGTTTTCTACCTTTCATGATTTCATATGGGGTTTTTCCTAAGATAGGTCTAATTAGAATCCTATTAAGAATATAAGTTGAGGTGTCCACCGCATTACACCAAAACTTTTGCGAAATTGATTGTTCATTCAACATCGTTCTACTCATCTCTTGTAGAGTACGATTTTTCCGCTCTACTACCCCATTTGATTGTGGAGTGCGTGGAGCCGAGAAATTGTGAGTAATACCATTAGCATCACAATATACTCCAAATTGCACTTCATTATCAAATTCCCGACCATGATCCGTCCTAATAGAGAATATTGTACATCCTAGTTGGTTTTGGACTTTCCTACTAAAGATTTCAAATTCCTCAAAAGCTTGAGTCTTATTCTTAAGAAATCTAGTCCAAGTATACCGAGAATAGTCATCAACTATTACTAAGGTGTAGTAATTTCCTCCGTAGCTCCGTACGAACTATTACTAAGGTGTAGTAATTTCCTCCGTAGCTCCGTACGGCGGATGGACCGAACAAGTCCATGTGAAGGAGTTCTAGGCATCTAGAGGTCGAGACCATATTCTTAGCTTTGTGACTTGAATGAGCTTGTTTTCCAACTTTACAAGCGTCACAAAAGTGTTTGTCGAACTTAATCTTAGGTAGGTTTCTAACTAATTCCTTAGATGCCAATGATTGTATCAAACGCATATTGGCGTGACCTAACCTCCTATGCCATAGGGTTGAATTATCATCTATGGTTGCTAAGCATATCCTATCCTGAGGCTTATTTCCTATTTTTATAACAAATAAGCCATTTTTCCTAACTCCTTTGCCTATGGTTTTACCATCCTTAATGATCTCACTACCCTCTTCAGAGAATATAACTCTACACTTATTATCTACCATTTGACTAATACTAAGCAAATTAAATCCTAAGTTATCTACATGCTCAACATTTCTAATAGTGAGGGAGTTTTAAGTGATCGTACCTTTGCCTATAATGTTGCCCTTAAGTTTGCTACCGAAAGTGACATTACCTCCGTTGTATGCCTTGTATGATGAGAATAAACTTCGGTTACCCGTCATATGGTTAGTGCATCCACTATCCTTGACCCATTCGTCAGGCTCCAAGTCAATTCCCAAGCATATCTCATTTGAAGTGTGAGCCATTAGACATGTTTCGTCCTTGGGCTTCTTTTCTTCATCATCACCGCTGTCACTCCAGGAGCCTCCTATGAGAGCTCGTTGGTTGTTGAATTTCGGTGGTTTGGGACACTCTCCTATGAGGTGATTAGGATCTTCGCACCTAAAGCATTTCCTATCACTTGTCCCTTTCTTTTCAACATGGTTCTTTTGTGATGTCTTCTTCTCATCACGAGGTTGCCTAACGAACCTACCTCTTCTCCTAAAGAACTTTTTAAAGTCCCTAACCGCTAATGCATATTCCTCATCTTCACTATCGGAACTCGAGCATTCCTCATCACTAGACTCCTTCTTGGCTTTCAATGCTAGAGATCTAACTCTCTCGCTTTTGCCTTTGACTATGTCGGAGTCCTTCTTGATTATCATCTCGTGAACTTTCAAGTTTCCTATAAGTTCATCGAGTGACATGGTCGCCAAGTCCTTTGACTCTTCTATGGCGGTGACCTTTGCTCTCCATTTAGGATGTAGAGCCCTAAGAAACTTCCTAACATAATTCTTGCTAGCGTAACCTTCATCAAGAGCTTTAAGACTAGTGATAATAGTATTAAATCTAGCAAAAGCATTATCTATTGACTCATCTTCTGAAATGGAAAATTGTTCATATTGTTGAACAAGAAGATCTATCTTGTTCTCTTTGACTTGGTTATTACCTTGGTGAGTGACTAACAAAGTTTTCCAAATATCTTTTGCCGTATTACACATGAAAATTCTTTCAAATTCCTTTTTAGGCAAAGCATTATAAATCATCATTTTAGCCTCATTGTTTTTGGCTAATTTCCTTTTAAGTTCATCACTTTGTTTATCATAAGAAACTATTTCATCCTTTTTAGTTTCCGGATTCTTTTGAATAGGTTGAAAGTCACCCTCGGTAATAACATGCCAAAGATCAATGTCTTTTGATTTCACATACGTTTCGAATCTTGTTTTCCAATAAATAAAACAATCGGTTTCGAAAAGTGGTGGTCTTTGCATAGATTTCCCTTCTAGATATTTGTCGGAATCCATTGATCGATTCAAGTTTTAAAATACAATATACTTTAAAATCTTGACTGACGTGGCTCCTGATACCAATTGTGGGAAACTAGAAGGGGGGGTTGAATAGTTTATCGGTTTTAAGTTCTTTTTAAAATCTTGTTTTAAAAGTTGGCTATTGGAAACTTTGATTCGAACTCTATGTGTAATCAATCAACACCAATATGAACTACACACTAAACTAACTAATGCTAAATAATGAAAGTAAAGAGTAGAGTTGGAAAGATCAAACCGAGACAAAGGATTTATAGTGGTTCGGCTACGAAGCTCTTCTTCGCCCTACTCCACTCCCCGAGTACCACACTCGAGAGTTTCAAGCACTATGTCAACAACCTCCCTTCAGGCGGAGAAAACCGTACACGTCGCTTATCCTATTACCGACACTAAGCTAAATGTCGAGTGCTAATCTTAGCTAGCACCAATCTACCAAGGTCCACGTGACCAATCACACAAGCCCTAATGGCTACAAAAGATCACCACGATCACAAAGATCAACTCTCACTTCACTCTACTTAATCTAACTACTCTAGATCCTTTGATCACTCACACACAAGCCCAATGGCTTTAAGAGATCTTCACTATCTCTTAAGATCACAATGATCTTCACTCACACTCTCACAAAAGAAAGATAATCTTGATGTATGCTAAGATACAACAAGGATGTAACAAGTGTTACAAAAACCTAACAACTACAACTCTTGTATCCTCTTGAATACTTGAGTTCTTCTCTTGCTAATGAAGAGGAATGATAACACCTTGTATCAACTTGGATACTTGTGTTCTTCTCTTGCTAGTGAAGAGGAATGATAACACCTTGTATCAACTTGGATACTTGTGTTCTTCTCTTGATAATGAAGAGGAATGATAACACCTTGTATCAACTTGGATACTTGTGTTCTTCTCTTGCTAGTGAAGAGGAATGAAGAGGATCACTTTGAGGATGATTGGATCACTCTTGAACAAAAGAAAAACTAATCTAAATGATCTAAGAAAGAAAGTGTGAAGAGAGTATTCAACTCAGAAAGTTTTGTGTGTGTGAGGATGTCTAAAAACTGTGAATGGGGTTGGTTTTTATAGGCAAGAAAAATCTGAACGTTACAGAAAGTTTTGTACGGACGGCTCCACTAAACATGCCACGGCTCCACTAAATTTAGTGGAACCGTGGAGCCGTCCTAGACTAGGACGCTCCAAATTTTGTCTTTTCTGGTGAAAACTTATTTGGGGAAGGTTGGAGCTGATTTTGGGGGGAAAAATAGCTGTTGTGATTTTCAAACATATTTTTCCATTAAAACATTTCTTAATAATTCAAAAATAATTTGTCATATGTATTTTTGAAAAAAATGTTTTGTCCCATTAAAATGTGAAGTCTCAAAACACAAATTCACTTCTTTGATCATTTGTCAAGTTGTAAATTTGTTCTAGAGTGATTTGCGTAGAAACGGGATCTTCCGATTAAAAACTTGTTTACGTTAATTTTAACGTAACGTGATTTCACATTTTGTCATCCTCAAAACGTGAAGTAATCGAAAGATATAAATAACGTTTTTAGAACATTATTTGCATCAACAATCTCCCCCTTTTTGATGATGACAAAATATAAACTCATTTTAAGTTAAAATTAGTTTTAACAAGTTTTTAATGAGTTTACTCCCATTTCTCCCCCTTTTTGTCAAATCAAAAAGGTGACTAAAGCTCCCCCTTGACGTATACTCCCCCTCATTTGGAGAATATCAAGGAATCGAGCAAGGATTCGTGCTACAAAACAAGGTTAGATGACATATATACAATATCTAACATGTAGCACCTAAGACAAATATCCAACAACAAAATGAATGACTAAGTAGCTAAGCATCTACATAAAATGAAAGCATTCATTCATAAAAGCAAATGTCATACATATGTATGACTACATAAGAAGCATAAAAGAGACAATAGGAAACCTAAATCCCTAATGACTAAAGGCAAGCTTCATTTCCAAGAAGGGTCCTAAAGGTTTATTGGTGAGAAACTAAACACGGGCATGTTTAGTTGTTTGGGTTAGGAGGTGGTGAAGATTGTGGCATCATTTGGGGTGGTGGTGGTGTTAAGAGATGTTCTATAAAAGAGAATATGAAATGAATCTCGTCTCTTAAGAAGAAGATGAGATTACGGTTATGGAGACAACATAGGCAATTAGCCCTATGTAAATCAAAGGGATGGGGTTGGATGGGTTGTGCCATGATAGGAAAAGGTGGTGGTGGTGAGTTTGTTGGGGATGGAGTTGGCATGGCATAGTCCAATGAAGTTATGGGGGATAGTGTGTACTCCATAGATGATGTTGTGTTAAAGGATGATGAAGATGTTGTGTAGGAAGAGGATGTTTTAGAGGGTGCATTAGGTGGTGATGGTGAGTAAGGAGGGGCTTGGGAAGGTGGTGTCATAGCTTCATCATCTTTTGTGAGATCCACAAAGAGTGGTTTTGAGGGTGGTTTCACGGTTATCCTAGGTTTCTTGGAGATGTGAGAGGTGGATCCTTGTGTGGAAGACATGGTGTTTGTGTGATGGGAGGTTGAAGGTGAAGTGCAAGATAAGCTTGCAAGGGTGAGGCCTTAAATAGGCAAGTTGGGTGAAATTTGAATTAAAGTTGATGGGAGTGTCCTATGGTGTAGCAAGGGAATCTTAGGGTGTGTGTGAGGTTGCAAAATTTGCAGGTTTGAGGTTAGGGTTACAGGGATTCTAGGAGGAACAGTAAAAATCCGTCAAACAGGTACACGGTTCCTCTAAATGACCCACGTTACCGTTAAATTTAACAGTATCGTCCCTATTTAGTGGTACCGTGACACTATTGTCACGAAAATTTCTGTTGAGGCAAGTTCTGGGCAGCTATGGGGTTGTTTTCTAGGGGAACTAGTTCCTGGAAATGATAGTGCCTCAACTCACTAAGGATTTGTTTTCCTAATATGTCCCCTACAATGCTACATCTAGCACATAAAGATTATCAAGCAATTTTCCAAGATAATCATAAGCATGCAAGCATAAAGGACAAGATAAACTAACATCTAAATATCACATAGATCATTCATGCATGGTGATGGATTTAGTACTAAGCATGCAAGATAATTAGAGTATTAATTCCTAATATAGTCTATTAAGAATAAGCCCTAGTAGGAGATATAAATCTCTTCATAACTACTTATGACTTGAGCCTTCTCCCATTCTTGTTGTACTCCCGTCTTGAGCATTTATCTCATTCTCATGATTTGGATCATCAAAGGGTGCATAGTGGGTGGAGGATTCGTAAATGAGAATGGTTGACACGTATGACTCGGTTATGGGTTTCATGAATGGTGTGAAAAGTGAGTATTGAGGACCATGAAGGTAACGGTGTAGGTTCATGAAGTGGTGATAGAGGCGGGTTAGGAACATCCCATAGGGTATCAACTTATTCTTGTTACCCTTGAGATGTACAATTCGCTTAGCGAAGAAGTAAGCGAGATTGTATGGTTGTTGGGTAAGGAGACAGTAAATCATATGAGCACAACACGCCGGGAGCTGCTCACGATTTCCTGTTAGACTTAGAACATTTTCTCGCAGGATGACTGCCCAAGAAAGTAGTTCATGACGCACCTCTTCCAAACGAATTTTCGTTGGATTAGGATAAGAGGAGTACTTATGAGTACGGATGATTTTGGTTAGTTCGGTGGGAGAGGGTATGTAGGAACAATATGGACTATCCTCTTCACGATAGTTGAAGAGGGACTCAAGACACCAATCCTCAGTATAGGCACATTGCCCATGATTGGGGATTTGAAGGATTTGAGCAAATTGCTCAAGGGTTAGGACAAATTTGAAATTTCTGACCCAAAACCAAAGAGACAAGGATTGATCCTCGTTACGTACGAGTTCAACTTGTCGGAAGAATTCCAACATAAAGCGAGGACAAATGTGCTCGTTTATGTGGAGTAAGCAATCGAATCCTATAGCTCTAAAAGAAGTGTTGATGTCCCGATGGTAAACAAGGGATTGATCAACGACACGGCCTTCATGAAACCGACGGGTTTCAAGATTGACATAGGCACGAATGTGGTTATCGGGAGTTGTGGGTTCTTGTGATATTTGGGGTGTGTAGGTGTCGGTTAGGAGATGATCAAAATCATATTCATGAGAGATTTTTGTTTCCTTTAAAATTGTTTTTAGGAAAAATTAGTATGAAGAATAGTTGCATTATATGCACATGCCTAGTGTGTGCCTATATGCAAACTATATGGAGGTGCGGCAATCTCGACTCAAAAGAAAATAATGAGATTACCCAAACACTCCTAATTTTACTTTTGCTCAAGCAAATAAGTCGAAGAATACATATTGATTATGTAGTTCGATCATGATTTGTGAGATCTTGTATGCATGAGAAAGTGTTTTTAGTTTGCATCAACAATGCATGAAAAGAACAATTTCATGGTCCTAGTTTCGTGAGATTTTGAAAATGATGGAATTGGGGTGTTTTGGTAACCTCAATGTTTTGGTACCAAAGATTTTGAAATGTTTTGGTGTTGATGACTTCTAATTGAAAATTTCCTAGAAAAAAATTGAAAAACCCCAATTAGGTTATGACAGCAATTGCTGAGGTTATGAGGGTTTGGAATGAGTGGTGTGGAAAAAGGGAACTGAAATACGGAATGTTCCAGATGCACGGTTCCACGGTACCGTTAAATTTAACGGTGTCGTGCCACATTTAGTGGAGCCGTGTATCTGCAGGGATGGTTTTCTGTCCCATTTTGATGTTTGACGAATAAGTCTCGCTGTTTTAGTGAGACTCTATGACACGAGGAAAGAATTTATACCTAATAAATTCCTTTGACTAGGGAACCTAAACTAGACTTAACGAGACACACGAGATGACTTCAAGAGTCATGAGGTTTATGGAACATGTTCCATCATTCCTAGACCTAGACGAAGGTAGTTGAAGGATTCTCGTTTGAGAGGTTTGGTAAGGATGTCTGCGATATTGTCCTGAGAAGGAATTTTCTCAATATAAATATTTCCTTTCTGAACATTATCTTGAAGGAAGTGGTGGCGAATTTTGATATGTTTAGTACGGGAGTGTTGAACGGGGTTTTTGCTCAAGTCAATAGCACCTTTATTATCACACATAATGGGGACGTCATCTAAATGAATGTGATAGTTATGTTCTTCTCTTGATAATGAAGAGGAATGATAACACCTTATATCAACTTGGATACTTGTGTTCTTCTCTTGCTAGTGAAGAGGAATGAAGAGGATCACTTTGAGGATGATTGGATCACTCTTGAACAAAAGAAAAACTAATCTAAATGATCTAAGAAAGAAAGTTTGAAGAGAGTATTCAACTCAGAAAGTTTTGTGTGTGTGAGGATGTCTAAAAACTGTGAATGGGGTTGGTTTTTATAGGCAAGAAAAATCTGAACGTTACAGAAAGTTTTGTACGGACGGCTCCACTAAACATGCCACGGCTCCACTAAATTTAGTGGAACCGTGGAGCCGTCCTAGACTAGGACGCTCCAAATTTTGTCTTTTCTGGTGAAAACTTATTTGGGGAAGGTTGGAGCTGATTTTGGGGGGAAAAATAGCTGTTGTGATTTTCAAACATATTTTTCCATTAAAACATTTCTTAATAATTCAAAAATAATTTGTCATATGTATTTTTGAAAAAAATGTTTTGTCCCATTAAAATGTGAAGTCTCAAAACACAAATTCACTTCTTTGATCATTTGTCAAGTTGTAAATTTGTTCTAGAGTGATTTGCGTAGAAACGGGATCTTCCGATTAAAAACTTGTTTACGTTAATTTTAACGTAACGTGATTTCACATTTTGTCATCCTCAAAACGTGAAGTAATCGAAAGATATAAATAACGTTTTTAGAACATTATTTGCATCAACAATCTCCCCCTTTTTGATGATGACAAAATATAAACTCATGGTGGCTAGGACGGGAATACTCTCCTAAAGTACGGGCTCTAGGAGGTGGTGGTGGTTGTTGTGGTGGTGGGTTGTGGGGGTTAAGGATATTACCATCTTCCATGATGTTGGATGGTATGGTTACGAACAAAGACACGAAGAAAATAGATAGACTAAAGAAAATCTAGAAAAATAAAATAAAAATCTCACTAGAAAAGAATCTAGTGAGTAGACCTAATAGAAATAAAAATTCAACCTAAACAATAACTATTCCCCGGCAGCGGCGCCAAAAACTTGATGCGTGGGTTTTGCAACCTTACAACAGGTTTTACCTCTCGAGGGATCTCAAGAGGCTTACAACCCCACCAGGCAGTGTACCTGACCGATGTAGTATAGTGTAGTGGTAAGTACGGGGGATTGATCGTTCTCCACAGGGAATAGTGTTCGTTAGGAATGAAAGACTACTCTAATAGGTCTAAGGGTTGAGGAAGATTCTTTTTTTATGTTTTTATATTTTTATGAAAGCAAGTAAAATCTCGGTTTTGAAGGAGTGGGCGGAATTAGTTGCTAGTCAACTAACCCAAATTACTACGAATGCAAATAAAATAAATAACTGAAAATAAAATGTGGTGAGAAACTTATGCGTAGAGAAATGTGTTTACTTAGATTTCCTTACTCCCTAACTATCTTTTACCGGTTAATTAGTGTGTATTAGTCGCGTGGATGACGGGTGTATTCCTTAATACCATTCGTGGGGTGGCGTACTTACTTCCCCAACTCTACAAGCTCCTACTTCACTCCTATGTCGAGCCGGCTAGGAAGCTCCTAACATGGGATCACTAGAATTCGCTTGTGCATTAAATACAACCATAAAAACCTTTAGTACGCATTTGGTTCATGTTTCTTAAGACGTTCAAGCAAGTTACCGAATAGGAAGTTAGCCAGTTTTCTTAAGCCTAACATAGATAAACAATCATCCAATACAACTAACAACACACTAATAACCAATAATCAATAGCTAGGTTTCATTAGATCTAAGCAAACACAAGATAAATTTAGCCTAACATGTTAATCAAAAGACAAGAATAAGATAAAATCAAACAACACATAGACATATTGAATGATTAATTGATAACTTATCTTCAATGTAGCATGGAAGATCTCAAGGCAAAAAGCCTTGAAAAAGAAGCTAAATTCGTCCTAGGGTTTTCTCCCAAAATTCCACACACTAAGCTCTCTTTAATGACAAAAAATTAGAAAACTATATATAGACTTTTGCATCTGACGGCGTCACCTTATGGATTGTGACGCCGTCACCTCGCCGCTTCTAGGGTTCCCGGATGACCTTCTTGACGCCGTCCCTCTTTAGCTCTTCAAAAATCCATTCTGGCTTATCAAGGCTTGACGCCGTCGAACCTTGAACGTGACGCCGTCCCCTTATGATTTAAGCCGTGACGCCCTTGATCAAGTTAAAGCGTGACGCCGTCAGAATTCACATGCTATTTTCACTGGCTTATCATGAGTAAATTTCACGTCCACTTTTTCTTGCCAAAGCATGACGCCGTCCAGAGTAAATTGTGACGCCGTCAAAGGTAACTTTCAGCCGATTTTTGAGACTTTGTCGTTTTCTTCACTTTTATGCTCCAAAAACGTCCAAAATGCCTCCTTTTCCAGATTTCTCCTATAAAGTACCTAAAATGACAAAAGGAACGATTTAGGGCAATATTTGATCAAATAAATACGATTTAGGGCTTAAATGACCCCTTAAAAGCGGTACACTTTTCGCTTCATCAGATGGTCTTTCACACTGAATTTTAATAGTTGTGTTGGGATTATTATCCTTCAGCTCCAATACATAGTTCCTCAAATTTGCATACTGTTGAGTGTGATCTCCTCTTAATTGCTTAACAACTTTTGCCTTTGCTCTAAATGCTTTCATCCTAGATATTTCAAGTTTAAACTTCTGCTGACTTTGGGCTTGAACAGCTTTACTAGGTATACCTGGATTTGATTCAATTTGACACAGGATATCTTTTGCTATGAAATTTGATGTACAAGCTTTAACTTTTCTGGTTTGCAAACACCTATGTTCAGGTTGATATGTTCTCACAGACCAACTCTCATCCTTGCATTTTGATATTTGTAAAGACCAATGGCATTTATTCTCAACAGTTGGTTTCTTGTTAGGTTTAGCAACTTTACTGTCCTTTGACTTTAATGGGGAAACAGCTGCCCTTATCTTGGTCTTTGTCATTTTCACCTTTATTGGAGATTCTGACCTAATTTTTGTCTTTGTCCATTTAACCCCACTTGATGGGCCAACCGTAAGGCCAACTTGAGCACCAACATTAGCATTTCCTTCATTTTCACTTAGCCCAACTGCATTATCAGATCGAAGTGTTGGAATGGTACCAAAACATTCTGCTCTAATTCAAACCTTATCATTCTTTTTCAACTCAATTTCCCTCCTTGTTTTAATTGAATGCAACTTAATCATCTCCTTAGCCTCTTTTGCAGTTCCAATACTCTGGCCTACATAGAAGTATGTTTGGTTACTCCCACCTTCTGCAATCTTACCCATTTGTTTCCTTAACTCATTTAAATTTTTTCCCTAGCCTTCTCTACATCGTCATCTGCATCATCCCCACTGTCAAATTCATCATTGTCTATTACCTCCACATCAACAGGTTCTTCAAATGTAACATGTTTCTTTTTCCCACTGCCCATAAACACTTCATTTACATCTACATTAGCATGGAAGTTTTCCATGTCAACTTCTACTTCATTAATATCATTAATCTCATCAACAATGTAATCACTGTCTTTCTCATCATCAGTATCTTCCCCAGTTTTACTATCTTCTCCACTTTCACTATCTTCTCTACTTTCACTATCTTCCCCGCTTTCATCATCAGTATCATTAGTGTTTAATGTCTGCTCAACCTCTATAGCCTTAGCAACTACCTCAGCATCATCTAAACCAAGTAAAGGATCAAAGTCCGGGTTGTCCAAAGCATCATAAAAATCTTGTGCAAACTCAGTTTGACCCATTTCCTTAGCACCACTACTTTGACCCACATTATTACCACCACTGCTTTGACCTATTTCACTCCCAAACCATTCTAAAGTTAACTGCTTAGCACAAGATTTGTTAACAACAACTTCCTCATCTTCTATTTCAGTAATGGTACACTTCTTGAATGGTGAAGGAGTATAAGTGTCTACTGTTGTTTCATCATGTTCAATGTAGACATTCAACAACCTATGACCTAACAATACATATCTACAGAGTTCATGCACATCTTGGTCACTGCCTAAAGCTCTAATCCCATGGTCTAAATCAAGGTCAGGGATCAAATATTGGTAGTACATTATCCTATCCACTTCATAACCTAACATCAGAATCATCTCACTCAACTCAATCACACTAAACAAATCCACATCTACGTTATCAACAAAGCTAAACCTACCATTAACATATTTCCTTCCTGGAGACTCTGAAAACATCCCTCCATGATGAATCTTCAGACTAAAGAAGTTTGGGTCCTTGGCTAAAAAAAACACAATAAAAACACATTATCAATTAGGGTTGTTAACATCAATTACTTGATGATCAAAATTGATTTAATTGATAAAAAATCTTCAAAAACACAAAATTAACTTACCATAAACACTAGCATAATCCACGATTGCGTCATTTTTATTAGCGTCGCGTATATTCCACAATGCCCTCACCATTGTGCATAAGAACAAAATGGATTTAATTAGGGTTACGGAATTGAAGATGAACAGTTGGGGTGGGTAGATGGTATTAGAGAGAGGAGAGAGAAAATTAAATATGAGAAGCAGATTGATTTGAGTGTTTATTGGGAAGGAGAAAATTATTTAAGTATAAGTGATAGAGAAAAAGACTTAATTACCCTCACGTGTTTATCACGTGTATGAACTTTAACGGAGAAATAGACGGACATCCATTAGAGGGACCATAGATGTTATTCTTTTGCAGTCAGAGGGACGATGCATGCAACTTTAAACTTTGAGGGACTATACGTGAAATTTTGGACAAACCACAGGGACGATCCGTGTAATTTACTCTTTTGAATATACTACAGAGATTATATAGGTATTTTTGATAATATTGGTGTATTTTGTACTTTAGGTTGCTGATGTTGTTATATATATTTTGATGATGATTATTAGTGTTTTAATGATGATTTAAGTGAGAAATTGTGTGGTTAGTGGTTAGTTTTCAATTTCGAATGTATAACATGTTCTTGGTGGAGTTTAGTCTTTGGCATTTGGTTTGATATGCGCAAGATTTAGTAATCTTTAAAACTTGTTAAAATGTCATGGATTTATGCATCTTAGCATGTTACATTCTTGGTGTTACTCTATGTAAGACGAAGAAATGATATTATGTAATCTTCTGGCTAATCTAAACCTGGAATCAATAGCGAAATGTCTAAGATGTTTTTACTAATTAAGATGTGTTTTTGTTCTGTTTTGTTAATCAATGCCAAACACACCCTCAGAACAACATAATTCAGTCGGCCAAAAAGGCGGAAACCATGGTTAAAAAAAATAAAAAAATCATACAAACACTTTAATTTCAGAACTAAGCAAAACCCTACTCATCGCAATGAAAAGCCAAAACCGAAAAGCCTAAAAAATAAGAAAATAAGCAAATAGGCCAACACTGAAAAGCCAAAACTGCTTATAAGCACTTAAATAAGCAAAACACCCTACACCCACAAAAACTAAAACCCTAACTAAAATCCTAAGCAAAGCAAAAACATAGTCAGTGAGGTTTATAAAACAACAAATGCCACCAACGTTAACAAATGTATAAAATGGAAAATAAAAAGAATAGAACCTGTGCATTTTGAACAAATGTGAAGGTGAATTTGAAGATCATCTGAACATAATAATTTAACACGAAAGAACAATTATCATAGTTTTAAGGCTTTTTTTATATGTTTTATTGTATTACAAATGGCGGATTCTTAAACTTTTTTATCAAGAAACAAAACCATTTTTTTTAATTTGGAAAACGGATATTTTTGTCATTATGTGCCATGTTAAGAAATCTTCTTCCACACATATGGACATATTTTCTTTTAAAGCAAGTTTCTTATTTATTTTAATAAATATTAACTACGATATCTAGTTGTCTAGGAGGGTTAGGGATTCACATTTCACTTGAGGTGTGTGTGTTTTCTAGACATTCTCTCTCTAGAAAACATACACACCTCGCCCAATTTATAAACCGATTATACCATGTTTAACCTTTATTTCGTGTTTCTCCGACCTTCTGAACGTGGTCTTGGTCTCTACAATTGGTATCAGAGCTAACCAGGTGGCAAAACGTGTTGTGTTTTTTGGGTAAAAAATATGATTTATGGTGTGTTTTATCTTGTTTGTGTTCGGTTTTTGTTTCACAGTAACAAAAAGTTAAGTTTTTGTAATAAAAAAGTGAGTTTTTTTTTTTTTTTTTTTTTTTTTTTTTTTTTTTTTTTTTTTTTTTTTTTTTTTTTCATCTTGGAATCGTACACAAATATTAAGGTTCAAGGTTGTGTTTTAACAGTTGGTTTGTGAACCTGCGATTGTTCTTCACTCGAATCTTGTGTTTAATGGCTGAATTTTTGTTGTTCTAAGTGATTAGATCGACAAAAATTATACAAGATTTTGTAAGATTTGTTCTTGGATTTTTTAATTGTTCTTTGCGTGCAATTATTGGTCAAGAATAATTGAATTGAGTTGGTAAAATGTGATGAAAGTTTTCAGCTCTTACAAGCATGGGCATGGCAGTGAAAAGTCTGACATAACATGGGCAAGTGACTAAAGGACAAAGAGTTGGTAAACCAGTCAACTTTCGCAATTGCAACACCTTTCGAAATTGCTGTCTTTCACAATTCCCAAGCCACTCGCAAATCAGAAACATCGCAATCTTGTGTAAGATTGCGATAGGTGCTCTTATCGAAATTGCTTTCGGAATTTCTTTCGGAATTGCTTTCGAAATTGGCAGATTTTCGCAATTGGTCCTTCATTTCGCAAATGGTTCCAGCTTTCGCAAATCAAGCACCTTTCGCAATTGGACCTTCCTTTCGCAATTGTTCTAATGCTTTCGCAATTGGGAAAAAAAAAAAAAAAAAAAAAAAAAAACGCGATTGTATAACATGTTCTTGGTGGAGTTTAGTCTTTGGCATTTGGTTTGATTTGCGTAAGATTTAGTAATCTTTAAAACTTGTTAAAATGTCATGGGTTTATGCATTTTAGCATGTTACATTCTTGGTGTTACTCTATGTAAGACGAGGAAATGATATTATGTAATCTTCTGGCTAATCGAAACCTGGAATCAATAGCGAAATGTCTAAGATGTTTTTACTAATTAAGATGTGCTTGTGTTCTATTTTGTTAATCAATGCCAAACACACCCTCAGAACAACATAATTCAGTCGGCCAAAAAGGCGGAAACCATGGTTAAAAAAAAAAATCATACAAACACTTTAATTTCAGAACTAAGCAAAACTCTACTCATCGCAATGAAAATCCAAAACCGAAAAGCCTAAAAAATAAGCAAATAAGCAAATAGGCTAACACTGAAAAGCCAAAACTGCTTATAAGCACTTAAATAAGCAAAACACCCTACACCTACAAAAACTAAAACCCTAACTAAAATCCTAAGCAAAGCAAAAACATAGTCAGTGAGGTTTATAAAACAACAAATGCCACCAACGTTAACAAATGTATAAAATGGAAAATAAAAAGAATAGAACCTGTGCATTTTGAACAAATGTGAAGGTGAATTTGAAGATCATCTGAACATAATAATTTAACACGAAAGAACAATTATCATAGTTTTAAGGCTTTTTTTTATATGTTTTATTGTATTACAAATGGCGGATTCTTAAACTTTTTTATCAAGAAACAAAACCCTTTTTTTTTAATTTGGAAATCGGATATTTTTGTCCTTTTGTGCCATGTTAAGAAATCTTCTTCCATACATACGGACATAGTTTCTTTTAAAGCAAGTTTCTTATTTATTTTAATAAAAATTAAATACGATATCTAGTTGTCTAGGAGGGTTAGGGATTCACATTTCACTTGAGAGCTGTGTGTTTTCTAGACTTTTGCTCTCTAGAAAACATACACACCTCGCCCAATCAATAAACCGATTATACCATATTTAACCTTTATTTCGTGTTTTCCCGACCTCTTGAACGTGATCTTGGTCTCTACAATTGGTATCAGAGCTAACCAGGTGGCAAAACGTGATGTGTTTTTGAGGTAAAAAATGTGATTTATGGTATGTTTTATCTTGTTTGTGTTCGGTTTTTGTTTCACAGTAACAAAAAGTTGCGTTTTTGTAATAAAAACGTGAGTTTTTTTTTTTTTTTTTTTTTTTTTTTTTTTTTTTTTTTTTTTTTTTTTTTTTTTTTTTTTTGCTCATCTTGGAATCGTACACAAATATTAAGGTTCAAGATTATGTTTTAACGAGTTGGTTTGTGAACCTGCGATTGTTCTTCACTCGAATCTTGTGTTTAATGGCTGAATTTTTGTTGTTCTAAGTGATTAGATCGAAAAAAATTATACAAGATTTTGTAAGATTTGTTCTTGGATTTTTTAATTGTTCTTTGCGTGCAATTATTGGTCAAGAATAATTGAGTTGAGTTGGTAAAAGGTGGTGAAAGTTGTCAGCTCTTACAAGCATGGGCATGGCAGTGAAAAGTCTGACATAGCATGGGCAAGTGACTAAAGGACAAAGAGTTGGTAAACCAGTCAACTTTCGCAATTGCAACACCTTTCGAAATTGCTTTCTTTCGCAATTCTCAAGCCTCTCGCAAATCAGAAACATCGAAATCTTGTATAAGATTGCGATAGGTGCTCTTATCGAAATTGCTTTTGGAATTGCTTTCGAAATTGGCAGATTTTCGCAATTGGATTTCGCAATTGGTCCTTCATTTCGCAAATGGTTCCAGCTTTCGCAAATCAAGCACCTTTCGCAATTGGACCTTCCTTTCGCAATTGTTCTAATGATTTAGCAATTGCAAAAAAAAAAAAAAAAAAAAAAAAAAAAAAAAAAAAAACCCGAATTTATAACATGTTCTTGGTGGAGTTTATTCTTTGGCATTTGGTTTGATATGCGCAAGATTTAGTAATCTTTAAAAGTTGTTAAAATGTCATGGGTTTATGCATTTTAGCATGTTACATTCTTGGTGTTACTCTATGTAAGACGAGGAAATGATATTATGTAATCTTCTGGCCAATCGAAACCTGGAATCAATAGCGAAATGTCTAAGATGTTTTTACTAATTAAGATGTGTTTGTGTTCTGTTTTGTTAATCAATGCCAAACACACCCTCAGAACAACATAATTCAGTCGGCCAAAAAGGCGAAAACCATAGTTAAAAAAAAAAATCATACAAACACTTTAATTTCAGAACTAAGCAAAACCCTACTCATCGCAATGAAAAGCCAAAACCGAAAAGCCTAAAAAATAAGCAAATAAGCAAATAGGCCAACACAGAAAAGCCAAAACTGCTTATAAGCACTTAAATAAGCAAAACACCATACACCCACAAAAACTAAAACCCTAACTAAAATCCTAAGCAAAGCAAAAACATAGTCAGTGAGGTTTATAAAACAACAAATGCCACCAACATTAACAAATGTATAAAATGGAAAATAAAAAGAATAGAACCTGTGCATTTTGAACAAATGTGAAGGTGAATTTGAAGATCATCTGAACATAATAATTTAACACGAAAGAACAATTATCATAGTTTTAAGGCGTTTTTTATATGTTTTATTGTATTACAAATGGCGGATTCTTAAACTTTTTTATCAAGAAACAAAACCCTTTTTTTTAATTTGGAAATCGGATATTTTTGTCATTTTGTGCCATGTTAAGAAATCTTCTTCCACACATATGGACATATTTTCTTTTAAAGCAAGTTTCTTATTTATTTTAATAAAAATTAACTACGATATCTAGTTGTCTAGGAGGGTTAGGGATTCACATTTCACTTGAGAGCTGTGTGTTTTCTAGACTTTCTCTCTCTAGAAAACATACACAGCTCGCCCAATCAATAAACCGATTATACCATGTTTAACCTTTATTCCGTGTTTCCCCGACCTCCTGAACGTGATCTTGGTCTCTACAATTGGTATCAGAGCTAACCAGGTGGCAAAACGTGATGTGTTTTTGAGGTAAAAAATGTGATTTATGGTATGTTTTATCTTGTTTGTGTTCGGTTTTTGTTTCACAGTAACAAAAAGTTGCGTTTTTGTAATAAAAACGTGAGTTTTTTTTTGCTCCTCTTGGAATCGTACACAAATATTAAGGTTCAAGGTTGTGTTTTAACGAGTTGGTTTGTGAACCTGCGATTGTTCTTCACTCGAATCTTGTGTTTAATGGCTGAATTTTTGTTGTTCTAAGTGATTAGATCGACAAAAATTATACAAGATTTTGTAAGATTTGTTCTTGGATTTTTTAATTGTTCTTTGCGTGCAATTATTGGTCAAGAATAATTGAGTTGAGTTGGTAAAAGGTGGTGAAAGTTGTCAGCTCTTACAAGTATGGGCATGGCAGTGAAAAGTCTGACATAGCATGGGCAAGTGACTAAAGGACAAAGAGTTGGTAAACCAGTCAACTTTCGCAATTGCAACACCTTTCAAAATTGCTGTCTTTCGCAATTCCCAAGCCTCTCACAAATCAAAAACATCGCAATCTTGTATAAGATTGCGATAGGTGCTCTTATCGAAATTGCTTTCGGAATTGCTTTCGGAATTTCTTTCGGAATTGCTTTCGAAATTGGCAGATTTTCGCAATTGGATTTTGCAATTGGTCCTTCATTTCGCAAATGGTTCCAGATTTCGCAATTCAAGCACCTTTCGCAATTGGACCTTCCTTTCGCAATTGCAAAAAAAAAAAAAAAAAAAAAAAAAAAAAAAAAAAAAAAAAAAAAAAAAACCCTGAATGTATAACATGTTCTTGGTGGAGTTTAGTCTTTGGCATTTGGTTTGATATGCGCAAGATTTAGTAATCTTTAAAAGTTGTTAAAATCTCATGGGTTTATGCATTTTAGCATGTTACATTCTTGGTGTTACTCTATGTAAGACGAGGAAATGATATTATGTAATCTTCTGGCTAATCGAAACCTGGAATCAATAGCGAAATGTCTAAGATGTTTTTACTAATTAAGATGTGTTTGTGTTCTGTTTTGTTAATCAATGCCAAACACATCCTCAGAACAACATAATTCAGTCGGCCAAAAAGGCGGAAACCATGGTTAAAAAAAAAAAAAAAAATCATACAAACACTTTAATTTCAGAACTAAGCAAAACCGTACTTATTGCAATGAAAAGCCAAAACCGAAAAGCATAAAAAATAAGCAAATAAGCAAATAGGCCAACACTGAAAAGCCAAAACTGCTTATAAGCACTTAAATAAGCAAAACACCATACACCCACAAAAACTAAAACCCTAACTAAAATCCTAAGCAAAGCAAAAACATAGTCAGTGAGGTTTATAAAACAACAAATGCCACCAACGTTAACAAATGTATAAAATGGAAAATAAAAAGAATAGAACCTGTACATTTTGAACAAATGTGAAGGTGAATTTGAAGATCATCTGAACATAATAATTTAACACGAAAGAACAATTATCATAGTTTTAAGGCTTTTTTTTATATGTTTTATTGTATTACAAATGGCGGATTCTTAAACTTTTTTATCAAGAAACAAAACCCTTTTTTTTAATTTGGAAATCGGATATTTTTGTCATTTTGTGCCATGTTAAGAAATCTTCTTCCACACATATGGACATATTTTCTTTTAAAGCAAGTTTCTTATTTATTTTAATAAAAATTAACTACGATATCTAGTTGTCTAGGAGGGTTAGGGATTCACATTTCACTTGAGAGCTGTGTGTTTTCTAGACTTTCTCTCTCTAGAAAACATACACACCTCGCCCAATCAATAAACCGATTATACCATGTTTAACCTTTATTTCGTGTTTCCCCGACCTCTTGAACGTGATCTTGGTCTCTACAATTGGTATCAGAGCTAACCAGGTGGCAAAACGTGATGTGTTTTTGAGGTAAAAAATGTGATTTATGGTGTGTTTTATCTTGTTTGTGTTCGGTTTTTGTTTCACAGTAACAAAAAGTTGCGTTTTTGTAATAAAAATGTGAGTTTTTTTTTTTTTTTTTTTTTTTTTTTTTTTTTTTTTTTTTTTTTTTTTTTTTTTTTTTTTTTTTTTGAATCGTACACAAATATTAAGGTTCAAGGTTGTGTTTTAACGAGTTGGTTTGTGAACCTGCGATTGTTCTTCACTCGAATCTTGTGTTTAATGGCTGAATTTTTGTTGTTCTAAGTGATCAGATCGACAAAAATTATACAAAATTTTGTAAGATTTGTTCTTGGATTTTTTAATTGTTCTTTGCGTGCAATTATTGGTCAAGAATAATTGAGTTGAGTTGGTAAAAGGTGGTGAAAGTTGTCAGCTCTTACAAGTATGGGCATGGCAGTGAAAAGTCTGACATAGCATGGGCAAGTGACTAAAGGACAAAGAGTTGGTAAACTAGTCAACTTTCGCAATTGCAACACCTTTCCAAATTGATGTCTTTCGTAATTCCCAAGCCTCTCGCAATTTAATTCGGCTGGAAAAGTTGAGTAAAATTAATTTCGGAGGTGTGACTTAACAGTCAATTTTTACGCGAAATTCAAATTCTGGTACAATAGTGAAAATTTTGGCCCATAATTCAAATTTTTAGGTCAAAATTCGAATTTTTCGGGGAATTTTTTGGCTAAAAATTTCTTATAACTCAAATTTTCCAGCATCATTAGAATGTCATTTTATGGCATATTTCACACTAAAATCACAAATGAAATTATCGGACTGCACCTTCAAAATCACCACGTATAGTCGAAAAGATCCTGATCAAGATTCACAATCAAATGAAAATGGCTAAATATTGATTGTTATCAACTGTGACTACAAGGATGATGATTCATTATTACTTATTTGAAGTTGAAGTGAAATATCTCGGGTACGTGTACTTAGTATCTTGAAGATATCGGGGTTGATTGGATGCATGATTCTTCGAGATCCTTGCTCGATCTTAAACGGCTCACAAAGCATTCGATGATTAAGTCTTGATTTATCTAGTTTTCATAGGTCAAGGGGTGGATGGACGAAGACCTAGTTAACTATCACTTAAACTGAGTTGGTGTACTCAGTGGCACACAAAGATGGGGATAATTCAAGATGAGTTCATATACTGTTAAGGAAGGTTGGATGGGTATATGAAATGACCTATGCTTTAAAGAGTTACATTGTAGTGCTCGGTATAGGTTCTTAGTCATACAACAGTGCAAGTTTAAGTCACAAGTTTGGGTTATTTTACTTCAGTCTCAAGTTCGTCACAGTGGGTTTTCTCCACCAGTAGTCACTACATGAAGCCGGTGTCTTTGATACAGGAGGTTGATAAAGAGTTTGACATTTCAAATGGTATTATTAGTAGATTGGGTATATCGACATCTTCTCACGGGCTGATATGATTCCTGATAAAGGGCTTCCAGCTTGTATTTCACGTACACATCAGTATGCTGATTTCGATTAATCGTAACCAGTAGGGGAGAGAAATCTACGGGCTGATCTCTCATGGGAAAAATAACTGGGATGCATTTGGTGAGATAAAGATGTTGATACTTTATTCCCCCGAACAGAGAACAGATTCAAGGCACTCAGGGCACTCCTCATAAGGAAGGCTCTCAGTTTGGGGGAGATCACTAATTAGGGGAGAGCACTCAGGGCACTCTGAATTAAACCCTAATTAGATTTGCTCACATGGTTCGTCTGCAAGTAAAGAAATGATAGCTGAGAAGATTATGCAAGCTGAAAGAAGTAATGAAGTTTGAAGATCATTCTCTGTGCTTATGGTTTATATTTTACTTGTAGGGAACGTTGTAAGCAATTCCCGTATGAAATCACTTTGGGGAGAGATTGTTAGCCGTAAAAGTTTTGTCATTTTCGGTAATTGCATAGTTATTATGTACGAGGACTAGTCTTGCCAATAAGGTAAAGATTAGATTGTATCTTTGTATAAATACCCCTCCTAGTTGTCTAGGAGGGTTAGGGATTCACATTTCACTTGAGGTGTGTGTGTTTTCTAGACTTTCTCTCTCTAGAAAACATACACACCTCGCCCAATCAATAAACCGATTATACCATGTTTAACCTTTATTTCGTGTTTCCCCGACCTCCTGAACGTGATCTTGGTCTCTACATTTTGCATCATGCAAAATCTCTTGTATAATAACTAAACAAGTACCAGCATAGCAACATGAGTTTATAATGGCAGATAAGGATGTCAATTTCTGACCTGACCTGAAACTGACAAACAAATTAACAAGTTCGGGTTGAGTCTATAATAGATTTCGGGTCGGGTTTGGGTCGACCCAACTAACCGGTTTATTAAACAGGTCATGTTCGGGTTGTGAATAAATTAAGCGGGTCGACCCGCCAACCCATTTAAGATTTTTTACTTAAATTAAAAACTACGTAGTATTTATATTTTATTATACGAGTTAAATGGGTTGACCCGCAAACCCGTTTAACCTTTTTAGCACATGTAATGTGCCTACTTTTGTATATAAAATGAGTTAAATGGGTCAACCCGAAACCCGTGTAACATATTTAACCCGCTAACCCACGTATATATACAGGCTAAATGGGTCAGGTTCAGATTATGTGTAAACAAGTTAGGGTTGACATAGCTGACCTGATAATTTAAATCTGTTAGGTTCGGGTTGAGGTTTTCTGACCAGCCACTTGTTAACCCGAACCCGATCCGAACTGTCACCCCTTGCGGCAGGTAGTTGTAGTGATATTTTGGTTCACAAAATAACATAATTTAAAAAAAAAAAATTTAACGAAATCTATAAAAAATAAACAAAATACTATAAAAACTTGGTAGTTTCAATATTTCTTTTATTAGTTTAAGTTTTCAATATTTCCTTAAATAGTTTAAGTTTTTACTTTCAAGATTACTTGTTTTTCCTTTACTAGGCGAGTACCCGTGCTTAGCAACGAAATTTCCTAGCGGCAAATAATTAAAGATGTGCGATATTGTGGTAAGTGTTTCGTGTCACATTCAAAATAGAACGTGAAAATATCAAAATGTAATATCAAACGGTTGTAACGTGCGATAATTCAACTTTATTAAGCAGAAATTCTTAACATGTATAAAAGAATAGATAAAAACATTTAGGGAAACTGAAAAATAAAACATTACATCAGTTATGATATATAATAACTAACAATGCACGTTACTCGTCGTGTAAAACTTCTTGGTACACGGCATTTGAGGTGTAGACTCCTCCTTGATAGAACTCTTTGACTGGTTTCACTAATACTTTTCAAAATGTTTATGTCGTTCACGGTTACAAGAACGAAGTAAACAATAATATAAGATGAAGCAAACAGGAACAAGAACGAAACAAACATGAACAAACATGAAGGAAAGCAATTCTAACCTCAACATCATCATCAACATTTCTTTCATTTTTCAATTCCATTTCTTTCAACCGATTAGTAATTATGGTTTGATTTTTCATTTTCATTTCTTTATATAGGAAATGGAATCCACTATATCAAATCTTTCATATATTTAGAGTGAATGATAATTTGATTTTTTTCCATATTTATATTAAGTAAACCACTGCATGGTAAAGTGAATGCTAATTTGCTGTCAAAGTTTTTAACCTCAATGGTTGACTTAATAATATGCTATATGCTAATTAGATTTATGATAATTTTCATTGCCATGCGTAGAACGAAGCCATATGAATCAAACCATTGCATGGTAAAATGAATGCTAATTTGCTGTCAAAGTGTGTAACCTCAATGGTTGACTTAATAATGTGCTATATGCTAATTAGAGTTATGCTAATTTCCATTGCCATGCATAGAGCGAAGCAATATGAATTACATTAAATTCAATAGTTGTTAAAGTTGCCATGCATATGAAAAAGAACCAAGATAACACAAAAAAGTTGCCATGCTTAGTTGTTAAAGTTGCCATACAATTTCATTCAAAATAACACAAAAAAAAAGAAGTAAAAAGAACCAAGATTCAATAATTCTGTAACCCCAACATTTTTATTTACACATGCCTAATATATCACGGAGTTGGTTTTGTTTAGTTTCGTCATTTGAAACACTTATGGGCGATTCCATGATGGCCGGTGGTGGTGATGGTGATCTTACAAGAGGTGAACCTGCTGCTGGAGGAAGTAACCAACTCTCGATCGTGTTTGTATTTGAGTATTTCATCGCTTTGGCAAGCTTTGTTAAGATTTGAACGACTTGATTCATGCTAGGGCGTTCCATTGCTTGTTCTTCAACACTAAACAATGCAACAATGCTACAATAAACATGGGTATCAACTCATGGGTTAGAATGTTTGGAGGTCTATGATCCACTCTCTCTATAACCTATTCTTTGTTACCGCCAATCATATTTCCTATCATTTCACAATATATACATAAATCTTATAATAACTGATATATACATAAGTCTTGAGATATCGAAATACCAATAACGAAACAATACGTATGGCAACATAATAAGAAAAGATTAAGAAAGAACAACACTTAGAACATACCTTCATTTGTATTAACTTTTATGGCACATATGTTCCATGGTAATTCATCAAATGCTATATCAATCTGCAAAGAAAAAAAATAGAAAACAATTAGTCTTATGGAAAGAGCAATATTAGTCGAGAAAAAACTGTAAATGTGGTTTGATTTTTCATTTGCATTTCTTTATATAGGCAATGAAATACACTATATAAAATCATTCTTATATTTGGTGTGAATGCTAATTTGATTTAGAGTTTGTTACTTCGTGTGATTAGTAGAGCAATTGCCAATTAGTAGTTAATTTTAATAGAGCAATTGCCATATGTAGTACCAATTAAAAGTTGCCAGCAAAGTTGCCATGCAATTTTAATAATTTTCTTGCTTCAATGTTTGAACGTATGTTATTTCCTTGTTTCAATGTTTCAAATTAAGTTTTAAGTTTCAAAGGGTAATTTAGGCAATACCTTAATTTCAGTTTTTTCATTTTTCACTTCTTGACTTTTTGACAATTTTCTCTTTATAGATAGTATAGATAATATAGATAAGAAAAGTTACAAATTGGACAAATAAATTTTCTAGTTGACCAATATGAGAATTGAAAAGTTGAGATCAATATAGATCACATATTTGTCATAGATCTAATTAATCAATCTTAGCCATCTATTTTTAATCAAAAATAATAAAACACAATTTCCAATTTTTTTTTAAAACAAACATATATTGCAAACGGTAAATCTTCAAGCTATGAAAAATACACCATCGCGACGAGAATTAAATTATCTTTTTATAGATATGCACTTCTATATACCTTAGACGATTTTTTTTTCGACGAGTGATTTGTAAAAGTCACATGTGATTTGTAAAAATCACATGTGATTTTTTAGGCGGAAATTTTAAAAAAAAAATTAGTCAAAAATATATAGAAGTGCATATCTATAGAAATATAATTTAATTCTCGTCATGATGGTATGATTTTTTTCGCGTAATGATTAACGGTTTGCGAGATATTTAATTTTTAAAAAAAGATGAAAGTTTTTTTTTTTTTTGATCAAAAAATGAATGTACATGATTGGTTTATAAGATCTATGACAAATATGTGATCTATATTGATCTTTTCTCGAGAATTGAATTGCAAAATCGAGTTAAAATTGAATATTTGGTCAAACTATTGAAAAATTGATAGTATCTTCAAATTCGAGCAAATATAGTCGAGATATTATTTTTAGTTATAATTGCCTCAACCTAATCCGCTGATGTGTATTTTCATCTTGCTTTAAATTTATAAACTAAGACATACAAGGATTAACACATACTAACGGGCAGAGAACCCGATCATGTGTAGTAAAGCCTAGGTAAATCCGAGTGTCGTCCCTAAGAGCTGTTGTCTTAAAGAAATAAGGTAACATGCGTTATAAATGGTTTGTTTTAAAGATGTATAAAAATAATTAAAATTCTAATTTTACAGATTTAAAATACAGGAGTAGAGTGTAGGAAGATAAAACTTAACCAACACTTTAGATGCATGTAATTCTACTTTATTTTACTCAATCATAGTGGGTGAATATCACTAGAATCCTTTGGTCAATTCGCCCAGCCTATCTCCCTAGAATCCTACTAAGACACCAAAGGTCTGGATCCTTATGGCTGTCGGAGCTTACAGGTAGACTAGTTTGAGTCATTAAGAGCCATATCTAATAGACCTAATTCGTGAGAAATCCGGCCTCACGGATCTTAGATTTCTTCTAACTTCTTAAGTCCCTCCACTTGCTAGGTGATCCTTTGGTCAATTCGCACACAAAGAATGGTTGTACTATGGCAAATTCCTTCCATACTTCGCAATCTAGTCAGCTAGGGTCCTTTGGTGAATTCTCCTAGCTTACTAGATACTAACAAGCTTTGAACGCTACCGAAACTAGTGTATCATTGAATAGGCAAATAAGATGTCTATATTGAGCAATAAAAGGGAATACATAACATAACTAAAACTTGAATTAGATAAATGAATTCATCGTATGATTACTAGAAAAACATAAAGGAATTCAAACTCGAATACAATGATTATAGTAGACGAGAACTTCGTTCTTCCAATCTCCTAAGCCTGGATTCTACTTCTATGGTTGCTCTCCCCAAACCCTAGTTTAGGTTTGGGAAAAGGGAGATGATTGGTAAAGCAAAATCCGTGTGGTATTTATAGGCATGACATAGCTACGACGTAACCTTGTATAATGGTTATGCCGTAACTAATGTAATCTTCGTACGATTTTATCCATAAGTGACATTTACGGCGTAACTTAATTACTTGGTTACACCGTAATATTTGGCGGCAACAATTACGCCGTAACCATCTTGTATGGTTACACCGTAATCATATTAGGGTTTGGTTTACGTCGTTATCTTCTTGCATGGTTATGTCGTAATATCTTTAATCACTTGAACCCTATTATGTGTAACATTTACGCGTAGCCCCATTGTTGGTTACGGCATAATCTTCATAATGTAATAATATCTCTAAGTCTTCAATCATTTATGGCGTAACATCATCATATAGTTACGTCGTAATCTTCACGATGGAGAAATAGTTGTCTCTTGATTCGTATTGTGCCCTGATTCGTCCTAACGTCGCTCCATACCTTATCAATAGTCCTAAAACGAAATATGAAGAAATAAGGGCATATCATATAACAATTTTGGCATAATTAGTCAACATAAGGGGGAAATTGACACTTAGAAAATCAAGATTATTTGATTTTATCAAATATCCCCCCACTTAAACTCTACTTGCCCTCAAGCAGACCTTATTAGACCAGGCAACTTGGCATCTCGACCCATACTATGACAAGTGTCCTCTAGTTGCCCAAAAAATACACAAGTTGCCCAAAAAATAGTCATAAAAGTGACACTTGTCACTTGCAGAGTATAGTTGCCCAAAATGTACAGGTTGCCCTGGTCTAATATCAGAATTTTCAAAAATCGGGGCGGATAAGCAAACGCATTGGGCAACTGGGGCATTGTAATAATTATCCCTAGAAATACTATCAATATATATCCCCCAATTTATATGGGAAATATGCATTTAAAAAGTTCATATGCTAGAATAATTAAAGCCGGACACCTTACGAAAAGGGGAACGAAACACCCCACACTCATCCTAATCTAAGTGTTCAATTTCGGGCTGATCTCTCAATTGCACAGTCATAGCATGTATTCTATCATAGGCTTGGCAGTTAGACAAAACTCTACCACTAGAGCTAAGGTCAAGACAATCTCTGAAGGCAATATTGGGTGAACAAATTATAAGGCTGAGGTGTAGCGTTGTTACTAACATACCACGGCGAAAGCGACAAAGACCATCGATACACGACCAAATCCATAACCAAGACACCAATGACTGCTCAACATTCACCTAAGCATGATTCACAACTAAAGGGTAGGATAAGACATGAGATATTTTAATGGGTGAAAAATAGAAAATGAAACAAATAATCTTAGCTCATAACCAGGTCGCCACCATCCGCTTGTCCATCCAAAACTCCATGCTTCCATGACACCTAAACAAGTAAGTAACATCATCAATTTGTGTTAATTAGGTTTTGATTCGGATTTATTGAATTAGGTCAAAATTTGATATAGTTCGAATTAAGATGTAATTTTTCTGGAAGAGTTGGGTAAATGATAGAGGAATTCATTGCAAAAAGAATTAGATAGATTGATTAAGTTTTGAGGAAGAATTGATTGATTGAATTTTCGGATCAAAATGGGTCAAAACTTTGAATCAATTTAGGTTGCAATTGACGATTCCCAGATGTTATTTAGTTGTTAATTAGTGATGTTAGGATGATACATTGTGAATTAGAACACAAATTAAGGAGTTTTGATTTAGTAGTGTTCATGTGTTCTAGGATTGATTGAGGAATCATGCGAAAATGTTATGGGATGTTATAGAGATGAATGGGATATGTAGAAATCACTATAATTGATCAAATGCATGATAGGAAAGAGTAGGATTTGATAGGATTGATTTGAAGTCGAAGAATAAAAAAAAATTCTTAATAGTGAGTCCCAACCGATTCGATTGCTGGGCAATACCGATCGGTTGGGCATGGGACTTTACTACATCCAATTCGGTTGGAGCAATACCGATTGGATGGAGCCCTCGGTAAATGAAAAATGAAAAATTTTAGAACGAGTTTTTTGACTTCTAAATCATGTAGCCTTGGTTCTTATGCTCTTATACTAACAAATAATTGTGTTTTCTAGAGAGTTATTTTGCAGGAGGATCAGGTATTTCAAAAAGAACTAGAGAAGCAACCAGGAAGAAAGAAAAAATGCCGATTCCGGAATATCATCCTAACCTCCTATGGCGAGGGGAAGATCCGATAGTTTGTAAATCCTTTAATGTTATTCTTCTTAAGATTGGCGGATGGGTGATTCATTCACCAATCGTTATGAATTGGAATGTAATGAAAGAGCTTGGTTGTGATGAGTTTTTGGAAGATATGTTTCTTGTTAGGGTTCTGAGGAACAAACAGATATTGACCTCAAACATGTGGATGAGAGCATTCAACATAAGAGAACCGATATACAAGGAATGGTGCCTGGAGTTTTTATGTTCTATGCGGATGAAAACGGAGGTTACTGATAATGGAGTTACAACTGATAAATTTCTAGATTTCAGACTAGGAGGTAAGAAACATGAAGTCATACTATTTGAATTTGGAAATTTGTTAGGTCTATACTCTGATAAGGAGTTAAGTAATGAGGATTTTAAGTTTTTCATAATGAGTGGAGAAAGGAGTAAAAATAATTTTGACGCACACGAATATTGGAAAAGGATTAGCACGGAAGACAAGCTAGTATTTGGGGAGAGTAAAGTTTTGACAATTAAGAAACCATTGTTGCGTGTGCTACATAGGGTTGTAGTACAATCGTTGTTACATAGGACGTCAAGTGTCGATTTGATTTATGAAGATGATTTATGGGTTCTTCATGCATTAGACGAGAAGCATCCCTTGAGGCATTTGAAAGTAGCTTGGGTGATAGAGCATCATTTGCACCAATGCGCGGCAGTTGGGACAAGAAATTATATATGTGCCGGTCACTTTACTTCACGAATAGCCAGGAATCTTGGGCTATTTACTGAGGAAGAGATGAGTCTTTTTAGTGAACCAGTTATTCCATTGAGCATTGACATCAAAGGGTTCACACACTTTCGAGAAAGCAAGAATGGAAAACTCAGAGGACTTCTGGAAGTTTTAGATGTGCAACCAATAACCACCTGGGATGGTTGATCAGTGGTTATGTTTCAAAAACAATATTTGGTTGAACAATTTCTGTTTCTATTTTCTTAACTTAATTTTCTTGGATTAATAATTTATGTTTTATTTTAATTACTTTTGTTTGTTTTAGTATTTTGTTTGTTTGTTTGTTTGTTTTGTGTATTTTTGAAGTTTTTGCAGGGGAGAATTACCAGAAGCTTAGTGTTGATCAATATTCGGAGTTGGAAGAACTCATGTGCTTAGTTATGATCAAATATGCGTATGCGTATTTTCCCTGGTAGTACTTTTTTAACTAAAATTTTCCCATTTCCTTCACTTTGAAGTTAATTTTTATTACATTGAGGACAATACAAAACTTAAGTGTGGGGGAGGGAAGAAAATAGAAAATATTGGTTTAATTTTTATTTTGGTTTATTTTTTATTTTTTTAGTAGATTTTGGAATCGAGTAACTAGAATTTAGGTTCTCCCTTGATGTTCTAGTTGTTTTCTGAGATATATATAGTTTCAAGAATTAGATTGATTCAATGGTAAAAATGAGGCTATTTGAATTTTTTTTGGAATTTAATCAAGTTATGAGAGCTATTTCAATTTTTTGGAATCGATAACAGTTACTAGTACATGTTATAACCCACCTTAAATTGTGAGGATTTAAGCCTTTTTGTATAAAGCATTTCTTGTTCTCTATATTTTGTTATGAGTGTGCCGGTGATTATGTTGATTCTAGAACTTGTACTCGTTATGCATTACGGTTAAAATTACTTTCGAGTGATAAAATATATTCAAATGATAAGAGGCAAATTAGGATTTACACCAAATGGCCATCCGTTTACGAAATATTTTTGCTAACCACATCGGTTAGTTATCATAGTATTTGGAACCCATTTATTAGCGTTAATCTTTTACGCTAGATACCCTTAGTTACACCTTCTGAGCCTATCTTTTCTTTTTGATTAAATCTAGAAAAATACAAAAATATTTTACACCTTTCACCTTAGCCTTACCCGAATCAAGTTCAATAGAAGTTTGTTTATTTTTTTGAAGATTACGCGTTGGCCACACCTTGATATGTGTATGTGTTATTTCAACAAAGAAGGAGGTCGCTACTCTTATTTGTATTTTTTGAAGCGTGTGCTCATCCAAAGTGTGGGGGCGACGAGAAAGTTGAGTTTGAAAAAAAAAGTGAAAAAGAAAAGGAAGAAAAGTGAATAGCCAATGAGCTATGAATGTATGAGTAATAAAATAGCCAATGAACTAATATGAAGGAAGAAATAAGTTAGTATGAGATGCGGAATAACAATCGAAGAAGTTTGGGAAGTGATTATTTGAGGTATAAAGAGTTGGGAATGGAATTTGGACTTGATTCTTATTTAATTTTTCATTTTGTAGAAACCAATCACAAATAATTCCCATGTCTTATCCCTACCATTACCAAATTGCTTTATTCGTTGTTAGCTTTCGAGCACCCGGATTAAGTGATGGCTTTGTTTAGATATGTAGTGCATGGATGTCATGGTGACCATCCGAGTTTTTGAATAGTTGAAAAATGTTGCTAGCGAGCTAGTACGTGTTTTGGTGACCATCCGTTATGCAAGTAACGTTGCTAGCGAACCAAGGTACAATCTAGTGACCATCCGTTGCTTAGCTAATCAAGAATTCGTTGCTAGCTAGCTATTATGTTCTTGTATGAAATATTTGTACATTAGCCAGGTAACTGTAACCCTTAACCTTAAACCCGAATAAAAGACCTCTTTGATGTTTTATTTTGTTGTTTTGATACTTGTACAAGCTTATGGTAAGAAACATGAATCATGACTGAGCATTGAGTGATTTACCAATAAATTTACCCTTTGAGAGTTGTGTGAATTTAAAATTTCCTTTGTGAGGTGCTTAGTTATGTTATCAAGCTCAAATTAACTTGTCTATGTTTCAAGAACTTTTCACATTTAAAGTAAAAATAACAATTGTTCCATTAGGATGGTTGTTGGATTTTTAGAATCACGATGAAGATACCATTGATATCATATTTTATAAAGGCTAGACTTGCTCGAGGGCGAGCAAAACTCAAGTGTGGGGGAATTTGATAACGCTCAGAATGAACATGTTTTTAGTCACGTTATCGTTAGTTTTGTGCATGATATTTGGTTATATTTGTATGTATTTGTTACTAAATCGTGAAAAAGTGTATATGCAAGTAAATATAGCCAAGTACAGGAAAAGATGGGTGAAAAGATGAAGAATTGAAGTGATTATGCTCATTGGAAGATTCCAGAGATGAAAACAAGAAAGAAACCACACAAGAACTCAAGGATTTGATAATGTCATTATTTCTATGTTCAAATATCAAGAAAAGATCAAGTTCTATGAAAGGAATTAGTGCCACAACAAAGGATCAAGCACGCGACAAGAAAAGAAAAGATAAATCAAAAGTGTGTGTGGCAGAAGGCCCCATCCGATCGGATGGTGCCCGCATCCAATTTGGATGGGTGAAAGTGAATTTACCGAGAGTTCCAACCGATCGGTTGGACCCCAATACCGATCGGTTGGATGATGATGCTATTACAAAAGTCCATTTAATGACGAATTTAAGCCCCATAATCATGGTGGCTTATCATTTCCTGCTTATTTACTAAGAGAGGACATTTTTACTTGAGGAGGAGGGGCTCTTTCACTTATATATAGAATCCAAGGTTAGATACAAAAGTGTGACACCCCAAAACCTAGTAAAGGCTTACACCAAGTCATTACTAACTTATTATCATTGCCTGAAAGCTTGTAATTGCTGTGAAAACATCCGGGGAACTTTGAGTTAAAGTCTCAAGAGTTATGTTCGAGTGTGGACTTGTTTACGTGTAATCATAGGCGGTTGGAGGAGTGTGGTTGCTATAGTTCCACAATTCTAGTTCTTGTAATTCCAAAATTAGGTATTTCTTGTTTAAGTTATTATGAACTATTTTTAGTTTAAGTTGAATGAAAGAATGATTTATTACTTGTGTTTCATTATATTTGCTATGGAGTGATTTTTGGTATACTTGTGTGTATGATGTAACAATTGTTAGAGTATTCTTATTTTATAGTGATGCGTGAAAACATATCTTGATTTTATGAGTTTGTTGAAGTACAATCTAATCTTGCTTAATTTGTTGGTAAAGACAATTTAAAAGAATCAAAAGGGCCGAAAGGATTTTCTTTATGTTTTTATTCCAAAACGATAGTGCACGAATTAGTATGGGATATGGTGTGTGACAAGCACCATGTTAACTCATTAAAATAGATTTAGAAATGATTTCATCACGGATAAAAAGGCCGAAAGAATTCGTAAGAATTCATAAAATAAGAATTGCTTTTCAAACAACCATGAGTTTAATAGAATTGTCGTAATAGTGAAAAAGGCCGAAAGGAACTAACTATTAGATTGAATTCTTAGAATGATTTTCAAAAGATAAACCATCGATTGTGAGTCATTCATATTAAGTTGTACATCACTACAAGTTACACCCAACTTGGTAGATTACTCTATACAATTAGTTAAGGAATTACACACAAGTATATGTTTTTACTTGATTGGATTTTACTTTCTTTTGAATTTGCACCAAATTGGATTGACAACCCTTTTTGTTAAAACTTATTTTACTAAGTACAAACAACAATTCCCTTGGGATGATCTCGACTTACCCACCTTTACTACCACGGACGAGTATACTTGCTCGTATGTGTGATTAGAGAATTGGACAAATCATGTTTATAAATTTTTAAAACTTGCAACAAACGACACACATCATGTCTTTTCCAAATTTATCAAGATAACTCGACAAACTACTCGTCTATGGTCTCGAAATGATGTAAATGTCAAGTTCTAAAGTTTACAATGCTACCGGCACACTCAATATTTGGTAGATTTGAGTAAAAAATGAGGAAACGGAAAGGCTAAATGTCACCAATAAAATAAAGGGTTAATGTGTGCTCGGCTAAGGTCTATTCTAGTTAGGTTAAGAAAAAACATGTCATTTTTTTTTAAAATGGCATAATTTTTCAAAATAAACTAGAAAATCTAGGGCAAGTAAGCTAAGTATAAAATTTTAAATCATTTCCATTCCTATCCCCCCACTTAAATTGTACAAAGTCTCTTTTGTACAAAAATAAAGAAAAAAGAAAATAGAAATGAAAAATTAAGATAGAATAAAAGAAAGAAACTCCCCTATCAATTTCTTGTCAAGGAAGTCTAATCTTAGGTCGTCAAGCAGGTTACGGCGTAACTAACATTATAGGTTACGTCGTAATTGTGATCATCACTCACTCTCTTCATCATGGAAAAGTTACGGCGTAGTTGAGATTTATGGTTACGCCGTATTTTTAATTATCTTAGGCTTCCATTCTGTGTAAGAGTTACGGCGTAACCCTATTACTAGTTACGCCGTAGTTAGCTCCAGTTATTTAATTCTGCATATTAAAACATCAAGAAAATTGTACTCGGGGGTACTAGATATCATAGATCATAGTGTTAGTCCTAGATGTTTAAACTATTACAGACATAGTAAAATAAAAATTGTTTCGAAAGAGCCATAGAAATTGTTTAGAAGGAACCATAGAAATTATTTTTTGCAAATGATGGAGATTTCACTCCTAAGTGTGATCGTGGTCCATGGGGGATTGAAACTAAGTGGCATCATAGGGAGTCCTGGTAGTGCTTCCAGGGGTTTGACGAGGATGCATGAAAGTTACACCTTGTTGGACCCCGATGTTAGGTATATCCGGTACGTACACATAGGGCTCTCCATTCCAGTGATGGTGACTGATGTACATGCCGGCAAGCATCTCACTGGTGCGGTCAGCATTCCATTGGTTGTACGCTTGCTGCTGCTCCTGCATCTGCCTGTAATCACTATAAAAACTATCAATTTGTAAGCTTATACCGTACATACCAGCAACCATGTCATCCAAATCCACACCAAACTGGGTCATGCTACTCTCCATATGCCCTAGTCGACCATTTATCACCCAGAACCTATCCGAAATGCTCATGCTCGGACGCGTCCTCACTTGCTTCTCCTCATCCCGAGCTTGGCTACCACTAGCTTGGCTGCTACTGGCTTGGCTGCCGCTAGCTCCTGCTCCACCACCAAGTGGAGCCTTTGGAATCAAATCACCTCCTCCAATTCCATTTGGTTTACAAAACCCATACTCAATAAGCTTGCTAATCCCGATCAAGCTTGTATCCATTGAAACAGTTACCACTGCCAAAGCCTCAGGAGTCATCAAACCTAAGCTCCTAGCCAGCCTCCCAATCAAATGTGCCCCCTGAATCATACTCTTCTTCTGAAATCCTTTTGCCCCTCCAGACATGAACTTCGCCAAATGCCACGAAACATCAATCAGATCACCACCATCCATACCATTCAACAAAAACAGGTCATCAATAGTCATTTTCTCTTGCGGCATGCCTTCCCTTCACCGAGACAGCGATAAGCCTATGCACCAATCGACGGATTGGGCTTCTAAGCATGGTGTAGGAAGGTGGGTGCTTAGAATTGTACCCAGGAGTGGTAGAGATCCTGTTGAAGTACTCAGTGGGGTTGTAACTTTCAGGCCTTCCTCTGGTACAAACATCATAAAAATCAGCAAACATGTTGGAATCCAATTCCGCCTCAGTGTATAAACCCATAGCCAACATAAACTGCCTCAAAGTCATATACCTTATCACACCACCCAGTTGAATGTAAAGGGACGTTTCATCGATGCTGACAACTTCATCGAAAAACTCCACACTAGCCAAGAATTCCTTTACATACTCCGGAATGACTGGCTCACTAATTTGGAACAACCTCAACCAAGCGGAGCATGTAAAGCTCTCATTTCTATTCGAGAACTTGATCCTACAAAACTTCCTCAACTGTCTTGTGGCCCTTCCACTGTTCACGGTTTTGAAGGCGGCAAAGTCTAGTGCTTCGGGCCCATCAATTTCCTTTTTCGAAAGAAGAGCAAAGTCCTTCCTGCATGAATTCCTTCCCTCATCATTGTAACCAAGGAATTGAAACCACCTTGAGGGCGTGTTGTTGTTTCTTGCAAAGTTACGACTCAGCATTAGCAGACTGTACACAAGTTACGGCGTAACTTAATTACTTGGTTACGCCGTAATTAACTCAGTGCCAAGATTACGACGCAATTCAATTAATTGTTACACCGTAATATCATTTTTACCCAAATTAATCCATTACTCCCAAACACAAGTTACGGCGTAACCTCATTACTTAGTTACGCCGTAAATTCCTATCGGAGGGCAAAAAATATTCAATGGTTACGACCAGTTGGAAGCTACGCCGTAACCATAAAAATTTACTCAGATACGTAAAACTTACCAATTTACTTATATTATAATGATACGCACATGTCTAGACCATTGTATTCAAGTGATTATTAGATCCCCAAATTACCAATTCAAAACCATTAAATTAAAAGAAACCTAATTAATTAACGGAAACATGAATGATTCAATCAATGAATCAATTAACGCGGTCAATAACATGAAACAAATCATAAAAACCTAGATCCCCAAATTTTCAATAGAACATAAATCCTAATTTGAAAAATTGAAAACTAGAAGAGATTAGAAGCAATTACCTGCCATTGTGGATCTTAGAGATGATTGAGAACAAACAATTACAAACTGCTTCGATTTTTTTTACTGTAGCGGCGGCGGTGAAAATATGTGGTAAAAAAATGTGTGAATACGCCGTAGGTTATATTTATACTGGGCGGAGGTTATGGCGTAACCTTGTTACTCAATTACGTTGTAATCTAATTTATATACGTTTTTATTAATTAATTAAAAATTTCATCTATGCCGTAACTTGTCATAATGGTTACGCCGTAGTTGTTACCATAAATTAATTATTGTAATTTTTTTCAAGGGAAATAAATAGGATATATCCCAAATTCAAGAAAATTGCAATATGAGAGGACGAATTACGTACCTTAAGATTTGTTGTAGAGTACAGACGTCTCATAAAATAGATCAAACATTAATTATTAAATTTATGCATATCTCAGATCTTTCATATAAACTGCTCCCCGGCAGCGGCGCCAAAAACCTAATGTTTATTTTCATCCTGCTTTAAATTTATAAACTAAGACATACAAGGGTTAACACATACTAACGGGCACAGAACCTGATCGAGTGTAGTAAAGCCTAGGTAAATCCGAGTGTCGTCCCTAAGAGCTGTTGTCTTAAAGAACCAAGGTAACATGCGTTATAAATGATTTGTTTTAAAGATGTATAGAAATAATAAAAATTCTAATTTTACAGATTAAAAATACAGGAGTAGAGTGTAGGAAGATAAAGCTTAATCAACAATTTAGATGCATGTAATTCTAATTTATTTTACTCAATCATAGTGGGTGAATATCACTAGACTCCTTTGGTCAATTCGCCTAGCCTATCTCCCTAGAATCCTACTAAGACACCAAAGGTATGGATCCTTATGGCTGTCGGAGCTTACATGTTGACTAGTTTGAGTCATTAAGAACCATATCTAATAGACCTAATTCGTGAGAAATCCGGCCTCTTGGATCTTAGATTTCTTCTAACTTCTTAAGTCCCTCCACTTGATAGGTGATCCATTGGTCAATTCACACACAAAGGATGGTCGTACTATGGCCAATTCCTTCCATACTTCGCAATCTAGTCAGCTAGGGTCCTTTGGTGAATTATCCTAGCTTACTAGATACTAACAAGCTTTGAACGCTACCGAAACTAGTGTATCATTGAATAGGCAAAGAAGATGTCTATATTGAGCAATAAAAGAGAATACATAACATAACTAAAACTTGAATTAGATAAATGAATTCATCGTATGATTACTAGAAAAACATAAAAGAATTCAAACTCGAATACAATGATTATAGTAGACGAGAACTTCGTTCTTCCAACCTAGGTAAATCCGAGTGCCGTCCCTAAGAGCTGTTGTCTTAAAGAACTAAGGTAACATGCGTTATAAATGATTTGTTTTAAAGATGTATAGAAATAATAAAAATTCTAATTTTACAGATTTAAAATACAGGAGTAGAGTGTAGGAAGATAAAGCTTAATCAACACTTTAGATGCATGTAATTCTAATTTATTTTACTCAATCATAGTGGGTGAATATCACTAGACTCCTTTGGTCAATTCGCCCAGCCTATCTCCCTAGAATCCTACTAAGACACCAAAGGTCTGGATCCTTATGGCTGTCGGAGCTTACTGGTAGACTAGTTTGAGTCATTAAGAACCATATCTAATAGACCTAATTCGTGAGAAATCCGGCCTCACGGATCTTAGATTTCTTCTAACTTCTTAAGTCCCTCCACTTGCTAGGTGATCCTTTGGTCAATTCGCACACAAAGAATGGTCGTACTATGGCAAATTCCTTCCATACTTCGCAATCTAGTCAGCTAGGGTCCTTTGGTGAATTCTCCTAGCTTACTAGATACTAACAAGCTTTGAACGCTACCGAAACTAGTGTATCATTGAATAGGCAAATAAGATGTCTATATTGAGCAATAAAAGGGAATACATAACATAACTAAAACTTGAATTAGATAAATGAATTCATCGTATGATTACTAGAAAAACATAAAAGAATTCAAACTCGAATACAATGATTATAGTAGACGAGAACTTCATTCTTCCAACCTCCTAAGCCTGAATTCAACTTCTATGGTTGCTCTCCCCATACCCTAGTTTAGGTTTGGGAAAAGGGAGATGATTGGTAAAGCAAAATTCGTGTGGTATTTATAGGCATGACATAGCTACGACGTAACCTTGTATAGTGGTTATGCCGTAACTAATGTAATTTTCATACGATCTTATCCATAAGTGACATTTACGGCGTAACTTAATTACTTGGTTACGCCGTAATATTTGGCGGCAACAATTACGCCGTAACCATCTTGTATGGTTACGCCATAATCATATTAGGGTTTGGTTTACGTCGTTATCTTCTTGCATGGTTACGTCATAATATCTTTAATCACTTGAACCTTATTCTGTGTAACATTTACGCGTAGCCCCATTGTTGGTTACGGCGTAATCTTCATAATGTATTAATATCTCTAAGTCTTCAATCATTTATGGTGTAACATCATCATATAGTTACGACGTAATCTTCATGATGGAGAAGTAGTTGTCTCTTGATTCGTATTGTGCCCTGATTCATCCTAACGTCGCTCCATATCTTATCAATAGTCCTGAAACGAAATATGAAGAAATAAGGGCATATCATATAACAATTTTGGCATAATTAGTCAACATAAGGGGGAAATTAACACTTAGAAAGTTAGGACTATTTGATGTTATCATCCGCGTAAAACAACTCTTGCGTACATGGGTTGAAAACTAGAATACAGATAACGATAAATAATTTAACTATAATACCCAAAATCTGTAGATCGAGTTAAAATATAATTATTAGTTGCACTTATAGCCCGAACCCCGTGCGTGTAATATCATAGTCACAAAATATTAAACACTGCTAAATCCTATGCTCATACATTAAACTAAAATTTTAAAATAAATTTGATTTATGTGTAAACCCGATGCATTACTTATAACAATAACAATGTTAAGATGAACTTTGGTGGTTTTAACCATTGATGTAAAGATTCTCTATCTAGCTTTTTAAGATCGTGCGAGTTAACGTTTCTATTAAACGAAAACAAGTCGATCGTCTGTAGGATCTTTGAAGACATAGGATCTTACGTAAGATCTCAATTTCACCATACGATCCTAAGATCTCGCTCCGATTCGATCCTGCTTCATTCAAATTTTTTAAACAAAGAAACTATAAACAAATGTATTTTCTTAAAGTTGAATAATTAACAAGCTTGAGTGGCAATAAGTGTCATATAAGCGTAAGATATGTAGATTTTTAGACTAAAAAATTAATTGTCGTGAATCACTGATTAGTCAAATTAGTATTTTAAACCCATGTTAGTTTCCTTTCCATTATGTTATATCTTTCTAAACTCTTCTTTTTTTCAAAATAATTGTTTCATTCTCATTTTTAACAATGAATTACTCAACGTATAAGATATTTGGACATTTAAGTATGATCTTCGAACTTGCACCGATCTTACAATTTCTGCAAAGATAAAAACGATTCATAATAAGATCTTCGATATCGTAAAATATTCCTCTCGTCTCATCATTTCGTTTCATAATAAAAATCCATTACAAAAATCACACATTCTACTAATTAAACTTTTCAACAATTAAATATCATTTACACCCGTCTCTTAATTAATATTAGACTTTTGTTTTGGTACAAATAAAAATAAAAATGTAGACAACTATTTGACACGGATATGGAGTAACTTCTATAAAATCAAAATTTCGTTTTTGAGACAACTCATAAGCCTGTTACAGGATATGGGCCTGTAAATCTCTAAATGGGTGTCAAAAGCCCACACTTCATAGCTCATAGTCTCATACCCTCGATTGATAAAAGTAAGACCTTTCGTTTTGATAACTTACGTGATGCGAACACAAGAAAAAATTTGAATAAAATGAAGCTACTTTGAAAGCTGCTAGAGTGAATTCAAATAATATCATATGCACAACGTTAGATATCATAAACTCCTCAAAAATGGACACCAATATTTTGTAGATTACACAGACTTTAGCAATTTTACCAAGTACTAAAAGTTCATATAACTCATCTTAAGTTGTTATTCATCACATGATGTTATTAAGCGTAATTTAGAGAGACATTAATAGAATGATACACTACTACTCTAACCATAAGTTGTATTGAGAAAAATACTCTATGTATGTTAAATCCTTACTATTGAGGATAATTTCTGCATGTACAAGTTGGGTATTAAACGAGCTTATGGTCCAAATGTTTTATCTCAAATATGTTGCACGAACATCACGGGCGGACCCAAGATTAGAGGTCATCAGGTGCATTCTATAAGACAAAAGGATTTGAAACACAAATTTCTCGAGACCAGGTTCATTATTAAATAATGAGTGTTTTTAACAAATTTTTACACTACGCAAGATAAATCTGTATGGTTCCCGTGCACCCCAGGACCCCCTCGATCCGCCCATGCGATCATGTGCATCATGCTTTTAAGTAACAACAAACAAATGAGGTTGATTAAACCTACACAGATTACGCAGGCATGTTGCATAGCTTCGATGTTAAAACTTAAACTTTGCCATTTCATTGATGTTTTAATCTTTCTTTGAAGTCATTCACAATGACCTAACAAGATTAGATCATATCGATCTCTCGTATCCCTCATTTGAAAATTTTAAAAAATGGAAAACTCAAAAACTAAATAAAAAAATTACGCCGCTGCCGGGGATCGAACCCGGGTCACCCGCGTGACAGGCGGGAATACTTACCACTATACTACAACGACTTCGATGTTTAATGAGTCGACTGACAAATGATTTATACGGAGACTTGTTATTCTAAACACAAAGAAACAATTATGACAATTTTGAAAGTGATAAAGTATGATGTATTCCTTTTGACTAATTCTTGTTAATAAAGTATGATGTATTCCTTTTGACTAATTCTTGTTACGTCTCCTCCTAGTAAGAATTTCAAACCAAAAAGATAGAAAATTAATATACACTTCTTGCCTACTTTTTCCCAACAGTCCCAAAAACAGCAACATATGTATAACGTAATGTTACATCACATGCATGTCATTTTATGTTTTTAAATACAATATAAGCCTGAATCAGAGTTATTTAGTGATTGTTTACCAAAGTTTTCACACATGCACACATATCTGAGCACTCTCATCCGCACATTTACATTTGTCGAATGTCTTTCTGAAAGCAGTTTTCTTACTTTCGAGTTTATCCTGGGGTAGGCAAGGATAGGATCTGTTTATATTCTACCTTCCCGTACCCCGCCTTGACGGGATTAAGTATGTTGTTGATGTCGATCCTTCTGACGTTCTTAAAGTCAAATGATTTTAAATGGTGTTTATTACAACTAGCTTGTTTACACATCAATGTCAAGGTTATATGCATTATAATTTTCAAATATTGTTTTCTATAAACTGATCTTCATTGAGAAAAAGGATCATAAAGATGTACTAATTAATATACAAAAAACATGACTAAAGTATAAAAAAGGAATAAGATGTGGCCATTTAGGGGTGTTATTCGGGTTGACCCGGTCAGGTTCGGTTCAATTCGGGTCAAGGCAAAAAACATACCCGAACCCGAGCTTGTTTAAAACTCGGGTTACTCTGGTTCTGGTCTAGGTCATTTAAGAAATATACAATTTTGGTGTTATAAAAGTTAGAAAGAAAAGAATCGGGTCAAAATAAGAGAAGTGGTAGTCAAAGTAGGAATCGTCAAAAAGTATAAGAAAGACGTTTAGAAAATGATAAGCTAAAAGTGTATAGGAATCAAGAAACATTCAAAACAAATGTTATAAACATGGACATATTTACCACTAGGGCATTGTTCCAGTGGGTGGGGCTTTCATTCTTGAGTTAATAGACTCGGGTTTGAATCTCATCCTTGACACTTTGCTTCTATATAGGTACCCACCTTTGCAAAACTTATGAAGAGACTTTGTGGATAAGAGCTCAAGAGTCCGAGAGTTTCGGCTCACTTCAGTTGGTGCCCCACTAGGCCAGAAGAGTTGCCCGGAGCTATTCATTGTGGGGTGGACAATGCATGATGGCAAAAGGCATCCGGGGTCAGGGTGTCCCCGCCAATCTACACTTTTTATCTTTTTTTTTTTTTTTTTTTTTGTGGAGGGGGGGGGGGGGGGGAGGGGGAGGGGGATAAACATGGACATATTTAGGGAATTAGGTCCTAGAAAATTAACGGTATTTTTTTTTTTTTTTTTTTTTTTTTTTGAATTCATGACTTGTTAGGTCATCATTATCACAAGTTGGGGATTAGCAAAAAGTTGATGCTATGAAGCCAGTTGTTTAAGTTACTGTAAATTTATTTAACTAATTTGACTAATTATGATTATTTACTTATTAAAATGTCAACTAGTATTTTAAGACAAAATATCTAGAATAATGTCAATTAGTATTTTAAGCCAACTTTTGACATATATATCAGCTTTTTTCTTGGGCGGTCGATCACGACGGAAAGTGATTGTAGTGTGTGAGTTGTAACCTTCACATTTGCCCGATGGGGTTGTGGTCGGCTCATGGTCAAATGAAGCATCATAATCATATATATATTTTGAATGTTTGTCTTCATTTTTTTGATATACTCAGTCATCTCATATCGACATCTTTATAATGTTTTATTTTACAATGCAATACTAGGTGGAAAACAATTTTGATCGTTCATAAATTAGACTCGAAAAAGAAGATCGCTAGTTCGCATAAAGTCTAACACATCCAAAATATAAATATACGTACGTACATAAGGTGTAACGTACTCTAAGGGTTTGCACTCAAATGGTCACTACTCTTTTATGATTAGGATTATCTTAAGTGTAACTTCATGTTAAAGGTCGACGTTTTATATTGATAATGTTGAAAAGTTAAACTGGAAATATGAATGTCAGTGAAAAACTTGAGAAACTGGTTTTACCGTTAAAAAGTTTGTGACATGCAAGTGACGCCTGACATACGTTTGTATACAAAGTTTGACCAATGATTGAGACGTTAGGTTAATGACATACGTTTGTATACAAAGTTTGACCAATGATTGAGACTTTACGTTAAACACAGTAAGGAATGGATTGACTTACATTTTACCCGTCACATCAGCTTTCTCTCCGACGATCTACAAATGGTTTTTTGTCACAGTAAGGGCGACCTTCATCTATTTATTTATTTTTTCAACTAACAAATTTTAATTTCATTACATGTTTATTTATTTAGTTTTATTTTTTTCCTTCTTTTATAAAAAACTTTACAAATAATATATAAAAAAATTTAAAAAAAAAAACTAAAACTAAAATTAAAAAAAAAAAGGCAGAATTGCATATATATCCCTCCCAAAGTGAATAATTGCATATATATCCTTTGTACAAGTTTTTGATGCACATAGTACAATGATTTTTAGGCATGCTTTAGATATATATACAATTATGCATTTTCGGAATGATATATATGCAAAAGAAAGATATAACTTCATCTACAACCCAAAACACACACACATTAAACACAAACACACCGAAACACACACAAAAGTGGTATTGTTTTATTGAAAGTATTGTTTTATGGGAGAGTGACTGTCGATCGTCCCTGCGACTAATAACAAAAAAAAGAAAGAAGCAATCGATCGATTGCCGATCGACACCCACAGTAGGGGTGATTGATCGGCAAGTCGATCCCTTGCCTTACTGCGTCAAGCCTTAGATTGACAATTAATCGGCTCGTATAATCTTGTGAGGTTTAGGTAAAAGTTTTTTTTTTTTTTTTTTTTTTTTTTTTTTTTTTTTCATGTAACTTTACTGAATTTTAGAGTAAATTGCAGTAATTGTCCTTATGGTTTAGCTAAATTACAAGTTTAATCCCTAATGTTTTGAAATTGTATGCATAATCTTTTGGGAAACTTTCGACTGCATTTTTAGTCTTTGGCCGAACTGAGATGACTAAATTACCCTTGATTTCTTCTATCTGAATTTTTACAAGAACTTTTAACATTTTCTTTAGTAAAAACTCATCGGTATCCTATGAACACCTGAGCAAAATCATAAACTCACAAATTCAACATATATTCATTTACAAAACACTCTAACTACCAAACAAAGTTTTTCATCATCTTCAACCCTAAATCATTCAATCTATTAAACGCACCAATTAATCTCTAACCAATTAGTCATTTCAATTTGGCTAGGGACTAAAAGTGCAGTCGAAAGTTCCTTACAAGGACTATGCTCGCATTTTTGAAACATTAGCGATTAAACTTGCAATTTGGCTAAACCACAAGAACGATTCATTTACTCTGAATTTTATGAAAGAAGCATAGGTTTGTATGTTTTTTAATTTATATATGAAGGGAGTGAATCAAAACACTTGTTCGCCATGTGCAACTGAGTGAAATTAAATAAAAGTATTAACACGATTTTTATGAACCCAAATGCATTTAGAAAAGATCCAAGTCTCTTACAAAATTTAATACTGGGTTGCAAAAGTTCATGGGTGTCCCGTGCACCCCCGAGATACACCCTGATTATGTCCCTTTATGAGCAGGATGCATTATAAACTTTTAATCACGTACTGACTTGCAAATATAACCGACAGATGAGTGTACATATCCACAAGAAAGATGATGCAATTACGAGGCTTACAAGATTGAAGCTTAGAAAAGCCACATGCTTAAAAACGCGAAACAAACAAAAACCCAACACCTTTGTAGCTACAAACATGAAGCTAAGAGAATTGAAATCTGGAAGCTAAAGTCCATCTTCCAAAATCAAAGCTTTTCTTTTTGTTAGTGTTCATGTTTGAAATTTTTTTATTAGCAACTTAACATTACACACACTTTGTTACACACGACTTGTATCTTAGACCACATACAACGGCTACGTTATTTTTGCGTTAAAGGACGAATTTTGCATGTTATTTGCGCGTTAAGGGGCGTTAGTTGTTGCGAGTGTGGCACGTTAACGCTGCGTTAAGGGCTGCGTTAGGACCTTAACGCAGCGTTAAGGGTAGATACTGTCAAATAAAAAAAAAATCACTTTTGCCCCCTATATGTGTCATTTTCTAACCGTTGCAATTTAAAAAGTTTTCATTTTCGCCCCCTAGTTTTTTTTACCATTAAAATGCAACGGCTCCAACTAAAAAAAAAATAAAAAATAAAAATAAAAAATAAAAAATAAAAATCAAAACCATTTTCAATCCCCTATAAATAACCATTTCACACCATATTTTTTTTCACACTTCCACAACTCAATACACTACATATCACACTATCTTCTTCAACCTTCATCCAAAAAAAAAATGTCCCGATTCAACCTAAACGATGACGGGAACGAATCGTTCTTAGATCTCTTAAACTCCGGGTTTAATAACCCCAATGTCGGCTCATCTTTAAACCCAAACGCCAGCTCATCTTCAATCCCGAACCCACTTGGCTTGTCGGACGAAGAACTTTACCAACAACATCAACAAATGCTATATTTCGAACAATAACAATCTAACCTAAACACAAATTTCTCCAATCTCAACTTCACCCAAAATTCACAACAATCTCAAACCGCAACCAATGAAGTTCCCGAGACTCCAACGTCTCCTCCAAAGAAAAACAAGTTCGGGCGTATCAAACGAAAGGCTAGAAGATCAAGAAACCCCGAACCCGAACCTTTGGAGGATGATGATGAAGAACCCGTTGCCAACAAGACCAAACGTTGGAACCCACAAGAGGAAAAAGTGCTTGCTCAGTGTTATGTTGCAGCGTCGGAAGACTCACATGTGGGTCGAAGTCAAAGAAGGGATACGTTTTGGCAACGGGTGCAGAATGAGTTTAACAGAGTCAATTACCAACAAAGAAACAAGGATATGCTCCAAAGTAAGTGGAGAACGTTGAACCGTGATTGCTCAAAGTTCAACGCGTACTACAAACGTTCCAAACGCCAAGAAAGAAGTGGCGAAAGTGAAATTGATATCCTGAAACGTGCCCGAGAAATGTACCGGGACGAGCACAAAGCCGCTCCTTTTAGCAACGAGGAGGCTTGGGAGGTTTTACGGGGTCATGTGAAGTGGGACGCGCCAGAGGGAATTGATTTAACCGGCGATGAACAAACAAGCCAAACAAATGAGGCGTTGTTTGGTCATGATGAACAACAAAGGCCAATGGGAAGGCGTGCTGCAAAGAAAGCTCGATCCGAGAGCACGGGAGGAACGAACACGGGAGCGAGTACCGGAGGAACGAGCTCGTCAGTGCAATTCGTGGAGAGTATGACAGAACAGTATCGTCACAAAAGGGAAATGGCCGAAGCCGCTTATCGGGCAACAAAAGAAAAAGAGGAGGCGATAACAAGGTAGAGGAAATGAAGTTTTTGATGATGAAGACCGACGGGCAGCCTCCAGACGTGGTGTGGTATATCAACCAAGAAAAAGCTCGAATTGTGGCAAAATACAAGCTCGGGCAGCCTCCACAGTAGATTTAGGATTGTCTTTATTTTTATGACGTAATTTTTAATTTCGTCGTTATTTTTATTTATTTTTTTAATTTTTTTGTAAGTTTTTTTTTAAGTGTGTTATGTTTGAATGTAATGTTATGTTTTAATAAATGTTATGTTTTTAAAAAAATGAAGTAATTTATAATTTAGGGGTTGAAATTTGAAAATTTATGTTTAAAGTTGAGTTAAAATGTGTTAAAGCTGAGTTATTGTTGTATGGATTAAAGCTGAGTTAAGTTAAGGTGTGTAAAAGCTAACGTGACATGCCTTAAAATTTAAGACTGAGTTAACTATTGTGAGTGATCTTACAAACAAAAAAAACTTTGGTAACTTGAAGCATTTGCTCAATGAGTCAAGAAAAAATAATTATTGAAACAGTTATTCCATCACTCTAAATTCAACTCATTAGTCAATGTCGTTCTCAATAATAGGGTTTTGTACTTTTGTTTAGCAAATGCTATTTGCTAGTCAAACCAGGCCAATAAAAGTCCAAATAACACGTGATCGTATAAATTGGTCGACTTATCAAAAATTTCAAAAACAAGATTGTAAGTATTGACAAATCGATTTGTATTTACCACATACATCATTCTCGTAAATCATTAATTACAAAGAGAAAGAAGATTATTTAACATTGTATGTCATTTAAAGATATATGTGGTGTGCGACTAGGATTCAGGGGTGGAGCCAGAAATTTATGGTCGATGGGACAAATTTTGATAACCTTTTGAAAGTACACTGCAAATCGGTTTGTCAGAAGAGCAAATTACAAAAATAGTAATATATTAAAAACATATATACATATATATATATATATATATATATATATATATATATATATATATACAATTTTTTTCGCTAGGAGGGCACGCTCCTACCCTACCCCTCTCCTGTCACTACGACCTCAAAGGGACTAAGTTGCACTCGTAATTGAAAACTTGAGTTGTATCTCAAATGTGTTGGATATCCCAAAATTCCGATCGGTATTTATTCAAATTTGGGTTATTGAAGACTATTGTTGAATAAAATAAAATAAAATAAAAAAACCTTGCCAAGATAAACATCAACATGGATTCGGTTTTTAACTTATACTGGAAAACTTTAAAATGTGCAAATTGATCGAGTGATAATTCTATTGCTACTGTTGGACCATCTTCTTACAATTGGGCTTGGAGAAACATCATAAAGCTTAAAGAACGATTTTCGTCGATCAGTTGCTCCTGACGTTTGAGGATTCCATCTTGACCAATCAAAATTATTCATGGTTTTCACAATTAGAAAATACATCAATTGTTGGCGTCTAATCTGTTAGTAGACTTATATTAGAGTTAGGCTTGTATTTATATTTGTATTGCTTAACTCCAAGACTAATTAATAGGTTTTGTTAATTATATAAAGAGTAAACTACACCATTCGTCCTTGTGGAATGCGTTGACCGACAAGTTTCGTCATTTGACTGAAAAATGCACCGTCCATCTTTAACAGCGAAACGTTATGTATCGTTAGTCCCTCACTCTAACAGGCATCACTAACGGTCGTTATACCTCATCCACTCGAGGGTATTTCAGTCTTTTCCCAACCATAAGGACCAACGGTGTAATTTAATCTTTTTATTATTTATTTAACCATTAATAAATAATAGTTTTCATAAGTTTTTATACGTTTTCATCATTTATCCGTTTTAAACGTTTTCGTCCATTTTCATACGTTTTTATCCATTTTTATTTGTTTTTTATGCGTTTTTGTCTGTTTTTATACGTTTTTGTACGTTTTATAAGTTTTCATATGCGTTTAACCGTTTTTATGCGTTTTTGTCTCTTTTCATCCCGGTTTATAAGTTTTCGTCTCGTTTTCTTACGTATTAATAAACTTTTTATCCGTCTTTATTCGTTTTTATACGTTTTCGTCCGTTTTCATACATTTTTATCCATTTTTATGCGTTTTTGTCTGTTTTATACGTTTTCGTCTGGTTTTCTTATGTTTTATCCGTCTTTATCCATTTTCATTCGTTTTTATACGTTTTCGTCCATTTTTATACGTTTTCATAAGTTTATATTCGTTTTCATTCATTTTATACGTTTTCGTCCGGTTTTCTTACGTTTTCATACGTTTTTATCCGTCTTTATCCGCTTTCATCCGTTTTTACACATTTTGTCCGTTTTTATACGTTTTTATCCGTTTTTAATACGTTTCTGTGCGTTTTTGTCCATTTTTATACGTTTTGTCCGTTTTAATCCGTATTTATCTGTTTTTATTTGTTTTAATACGTTTTTGTCCGTTTTTATGTGTTTTTGTCTTTTTTTATACGTTTTATCCATTTTTATAAGGTTTTATCCGTTTTATTCGTTTTCGTCCGTTTTCGGATGAAAATTTTTACTCTAAGTATATATATATATATATATATATTATATATATATATATATACATCTTCGTCCATTTTTATGCGTTTTTGTCTGTTTTTATACGTTTTATCTGTTTTTATACAGTTTTGTTCGTTTTATACGTTTTCGTCCGTTTTTATTCTCTTTCGGATGAAATTTTTTACTCTCTCTCTCTATATATATATATACAATGGATGAAAACGTATAAAAACAAACGAAAACATATAAAAATAGACGAAAGCGTATAAAAACGAATGACAACGTATAAAAACGGACAAAAACGCATAAAAACAGATGAAAACGTATAAAAACGAAACAAAAACAGACGAAAGCGTATAAAAACGGATGAAACATATAAAACCCAAAAAAAACGCATAAAAACGGGGAAACGGTAAAAAACGTAAGAAAATGTAAGAAAAGCGGACGTAAAGCGTATAAAAATGGAAGTAAACATATATAAAAACGCACTAAAACGCATAAAACGGATAAAAATGGACGAAAACGTTTAAAAAGTGATGAAAACGGATAAATACCGATAAAAACGTATGAAAACGTAAGAAAACCGGAAGAAAGCGTTTAAAAACGGAAAAAAACGTAGAAAAACAAACAAAAACGCATAAAACCGGATAAAAACGAAAACAAACGTAAGAAAAACGGATGAAAGCGTATAAAATGGATGAAAAGTATAAAAACATACAAAAACTTATAAAAACAAATGAAAACGCATAAAACGTATTAAAAATGGATAAAAGCATATAAAATCGGACGAAAACGTACAGAAACGGATGAAAACGGATAAAGTCTGATAAAAATGTGTGAAAATGTAAGAAAACCGGACGAAAACGTATAAAACCGGATGAAAACTTATAAAAACGGACAAAAACAAATAAAAACGGGTAAAAACGTACGAAACTGAACAAAAACGTATAAAAAACGGATGAAAACGGATAAAAACGTATTAAAACGGACGAAAACGTATAAAACGGACGAAAACTATTATTTATTAATAGTTTAGTAAATAATAAAAAGTGTAAATTACACCGTTGGTCCTTATGGTTGGGAAAAGACTGAAATACCCTCGAGTGAATGAGGTATAATGATCGTTAGTGATGCCAGTTAGAGTGAGAGACTAACGATACATAACGTTTCACAGTTAAGGATGGACGGTGTATTTTTTTTTGTCAAATGACAAAACTTGTCGGTCAACGCATACCACAAGAACAAATGGTGTAGTTTACTCTTATAAATATTGGGACATACCTTAAAATCTATAAAAATTAAAAGAAAACTGAAGTCGATCGTACCCCTTGTTTGGTTACACTATACATGCCTCACCTATTAGTTAAATGTACAACTCGAAAAACATAAAGTACAATCAGCCGCTGCATACAATGATTGCATACCCCCAATAGCGGGTCAGGAAACTGCCCCTTGTTTTTTTTTTGGTTCACCTTTAGCAGACTGATTTTTTCTCTAGTCTACTGCACCTAAAGTCTACTACTACCATAAAGTAACCCTTTTTGTCTTTTTGTGTACTGCACCTAAATTCTACTGCACCTAGTCACTTGCCATAAAGTCTGACTACCTTAAATTAACAAGTTTGCCATCGTGTGACGTGAGCTACTTTTCAACAACAAATACTTGGTTGTCGTTACGTATAGACAATATTGAGCCAACAAACCCTTGTCCTCGATTATAATGACAAACGATGCTCCTCCTACTGCTACCATATCACATTGCAATAAACTCTATCTTGTTCACTTAATCACTAATCAAATTCTCATTAAACTTGATATAGACAAAACAAACTATGTTGCATGGTGTTACTTTTTAAAAAATCATTGTGAAAAGTTTGACACCTGCATTATGTTCAATGAAATGGGTGCAAATGTGTTCAGTTTTTGTGTGTTATAAACCAAGTTATTTAGTTATGGGTCAAAACGGAGCGTATGGGTTAACACCCATATTTTGTATAACAATATTTCCGCATGTCTTTAGATGTTAAACTTGTGTAAAGATATCTTTATGAATTATGATCAATGAAATGTGTTTTCCTGGTTGTTGCGCAAGTAGTAGTCAAGTTTTTGAAAAAGTGCAGGTCGCAGACTTTGTAGTCTTTAGTAAGCATATGGTCTTTTTTTTTTTTTTTTTTTTTTTTTTTAAATTAGACGTTTAAAAAAAAATTCAATTTTGTTAGTTTCTCAATTTTTAAGTGTTTTGTGCACCAAATTTTAAGTGGAGTGTGCACCAAATTTTATAGAAATATTCACTCTTGTGTTAAACTATAAGAGTGCAAGGAGTGGGAGCGGGTTGGAGCTTGAGAGTTGGATAGAACAACGCCGCCGCTTGAGCGAGCTCGGCTTGCGGGTTGGGTGAGCGGGCTTTGAACTCGAAGCGAGTTGGAGAAGAAACAACGGTCATGTGATCGTTTAAGGGGTGTTTGTGAAAATTTATTGTAGCCGTTTGAGGGGCAGTAGAGCAAAAAAAAAATAAAAAATAAAAATTAGTCCCCTTTTTTCCCCTATATATATCACAACACACATTTTTAAAATCACAACACACAATTTTAACAAATCACAAAACATATTTTTAAAAATATGGATTCAAGAAATAAGAAAATTGGTGCAAGTTTCTCGTCGAAGGGTCGTGAACGGGGCACTCGATTTAAAAATGTTAGGGACAAATTATGAATATTTAAAAAAAGAAGTTGGGAAGTTGAGAATGATGGGCGCTACAAAAAAAGGTTGAATGGAGTGTTGGAGGGTTGAAATGAAGCGGAGAAATTTGATTGTGTAATTGGGTTAAGATTGATGACTCCTTCCACCCTAAGAATTTTATTTTTCCCATAAAAACTATCGTAATTTTACCACGAGAAATTGATTTTACACTACAAATAATTTTTGAAGGGCATGTACGTGCATATCCTCTTCTTTAGGTGTGTCCGCCACAAATTTAGACACTTGCCTTTGGTTTGTGAAAAGATAAGACCACCTTGAAAATATCGAAAACGACAATGCATGCTAGCATCCATTTCATATTATCAGCTTGAAATGATCTATCATCGTTGACACATAGATATCATTAAAGTCAAATGATCTGGAAAGTATTAATTACAAATTGTCAAAGGCTAAATGTATAATCATCAATAAGGGTATTTTATAAAGATTTATTAAAAACAACTACATTTTTTGTCCTCGTGGTTTACCGGGTATAATAATTTTGATTAAATAGTTTCATTTGTAACGGATTTTGTCCTATTTTTTCTGACCCATAACGGGTTTGGTCCAATTTTTGTTGACCATAAGTTTGACTAATTAAAAAAACGTGATATGACTAGAATACCCTCGAATTTACACCCAGAAATTGCACTATTCGTCCTTGAGCTAACGGCCGTCAGTTCTGTTAGTTATCATGTGACAACGTTTGTCCATTTAGCCAACGATTATTTGCAACGTTAGTCCTTTATACATTTTTGTCCGTTTTTCTTATGTTTTCATACGGTTTTGTCCGTCTTTATACGTTTTCGTCCGTTTTTAGTCGTTTTTATCCGTTTTTCTTACGTTTTCATACGGTTTTGTCCGTTTTTATACGTTTTCGTTCGTTTTTAGTCTTTTTCATCCGTTTTTCCTACGTTTTCATACGGTTTTGTCCGTTTTTCTTACGTTTCATACGTTTTTGTCCGTTTTTATACGTTTTTGTCCGTTTTTATTCGTTTTCGTCCGTTTTTCTTATGTACGAAAAAAAAAATTAAAAAAAAAATAAAAATTAAAAAAAAATTAAAAAAAAATTAAAAAAAAATTAAAAAATTAAAAAAATACTTTTTTTTTACAATTTTTTTTTTCCGAATTTTTTTTTTCCGAAAATATTTTTTTCCCGAAAATATTTTTGAAAATTTTTTCGAAAAAATTATTTTTGAAAATAATAAAAAATGATAAAAAAATATTTTGCGAAAAAAAGGTTATAAAAAAAATTTTTGAATTTTTTTTTTTCAAAAATATTTTCTTTGAAAATTTTTTTTTCAAAAAAAAATATTTTCGGGAAAAAAAATTTCGAAAAAAAAATATTTTCGGAAATTATTATTTTTTTTTAAATTCGGAAAAAAAAAATTTTGAAAAGAAAAAAGTATTTTTTTTTTTAAATTTTTTAATTTGGTTTTTTATTTTTTAATATTTTTTAATTATTTTTTTTTTTAATTTTTTAATTTTTTAATTTTTTTTTCGTGCTTAAGAAAAACGGACGAAAACGAATAAAAACGGAAAAAAAACCATAAGAAAAACAAACAAAAACGAAAAAAACGGACGAAAACAGATAAAAACGTATGAAAACGGACAAAAACGTATGAAACGTAAGAAAAACGGACGAAAACGTATAAAAATGGACAAAACCGTATGAAAACGTAAGAAAAACGGATGAAAACGACTAAAAACGGATGAAAATGTATAAAAACGGACAAAACCGTATGAAAACGTAAGAAAAACAGATAAAAATGTATAAAGGACTAACGTTGCAAATAATCGTTGGCTAAATGGACTAACGTTGTCACATGATAACTAACAGAACTGACGGCCGTTAGCTCAGGGACGAATGGTACAATTTCTGGGTGTAAATTTGAGAGTATTCTAGTCATATCACGTTTTTTTAACTAGTCAAACTTACGGTCAACGAAAATTGGACCAAACCTGTTACGGGTCAGAGAAAATAGGACAAGATACGTTACAAATGAAACTATTGGACCAAAATCGTTATACCCGGTAAACCACGAGGACCAAAAATGTAGTTTACTCTTTAAATTACTTGTGTACACATATACATACAAGTTTGTCCGATAGTGCCCAAGTTTTTCCTCATTTACAAATCTACCCAAGGATGTCGTGTATTCCCATACACGACATTACCCGACATTACGTGGCACCTTCTGATTGGAAGAAGAAAAAAAAAAAAAAAAAAAAACAACAACCTAAAGCAATGTCGCGTACACATATACACGACATTTACATTTAATGAAAAGTAAAAAACTTACAAAAAGTACCCTTAACTTTTTTATATTTACAATTTTTTTATATAACAAACTTTATTCGTCAAATATTTAGCAAATATCTAGTGAATTCGTTAATGAAAAAAATATCGTTGCGAGTAGCTCTAAATTGCGAACAAAACAAGCCCAATATTGATATGCTTTTGACGTACTCTAACATTAGGTATAATTTCGATTAACTCCATTGGTTTTATAGTGTTGTACATTTATTACGGAATGAGAAGATCAATAAGCAATGAATAAATGGACAACCAAAAGGATTAAATGTACCTTCCCGCCTAGCAATTCAGCAGCCTCCCAAATCAGATCATATGGATTCCTCTTCTTTTCACTATCTAACCTTGTCAAAATATGAAGATATGTGTAAATAAGCAGACAAAGATCTGTCGCCTCGATAAAAGTTGCACTGGACGAAAATGAAACAATGTAATTACGCATATGTGGTGTCACTTTTGAACCATATGCTCATAAATCAGTCAGTTTGGGTTGGGATTTATATCAAACAGATCAAATAAAAAATGGGCTCACAGGGGGAACATGCCATTCGGGTTTAAGAAGTTAAAAGTTACCCAGAATATTCTTAGCGTTCGTCGACCAAAGAACTTAAGAAAAATTCCATTCCTGCACCTGTTGCATAGCTGTACCAAAAAGGAAAAAAAAAAACAAAAGAGCATTTAATTATAAAGCAGACAGAGTAGATACCTCAACAATTCAAATGACTTACCTTAACCTTCATCAGTGCTTCATCCACTCTCTGAGACATCACAGTTATCTCCCAAATTTTGTTTGGTTTAGGGAACTTGCATACTAAGAGATAAAAACCAAACCATAGCATAAGAGATAAGTGCAAACTTTAGCTAAAACAAACAAATTCATTGAATAATTCATCCGGCTTACTTTATTGTAGGACTTGAAAACCAAACCATAGCATAAAAAAAATCGAATGATTCACTGGAGTAGTCTAATGTCTTGGGTTTTAGGATGGTTTAGTGAACGATGAGATTAGGTTAACAAAGAATTATGAAAGCTATAATTAAGCAATATATATCTTCTATAGAATTTGTGCCATATTTTGTAAACCGGTTATATCTAAATATTAAAGTATATAATCCCCTAAATAAAGATATAAACCAAAACTAATCCAATTACGTGTTTTTTAAAATTTATGGTATTAATATTTTGATCATCAGTATATTTATGGGTTTGCAAGATATAACACAAAAAATAAGTTAATCTAGTGGTAAAGACAGTTATTAATAAAACTATAGATCATAGGTTCGATTTTTGCAAAATTTTTTTTTACCAAAATGACAACCGAATTTAAATACATCCTTACTTATAAGGATTATATTAAATACAAATTTAATTAAAAATGTGGAATTATGAAGTGGCATAGTTTATGATTATGTGATATTTTTATGATTATGTGGCATTTATGTGGCATTATCTACGTGTAACGTCTCCTGTTATATATAATGTAGAGATATAACAGGACAAACATGACTAGATAAAGCCACGTCATCATAATTAAGTACACGTCAAATGCCACATCATCACATTTAGTCCACATAAGCATGATTTTAGGCAATTAAAATTCGAACTTGAGTCATTTAATCCACATACAAATGCTTCAACCACTAGACCAAGCCAGATTTTGTGATTTACAATACAAACTAATTATGTCATGCTATAATAACTACTTAACTACTGCATTCCCTAATAGATATTCATAAATCTGTAAATTATATTGCATATCTATTCCTTAATTATAGTGACAACCTTTAAACCGGTTCATTCATAAATACAATTTTTCTCCAAATCCAAATTTCATCTCTTCCTCAGCCATCCCTCACTACCTAATCCAGCATTGTAGATCCATGAAAACTTCCAGCATTGTAGATCCATGAAAACCATTCTCAACCATCATAATTCTTTACTACATCTTTCATTGAATATTCAAAATTCTTTGATGAATAAAGTATTTAATGGTTCTTATTCACGGGTGTTTAGGGCTGCATACGATTTAAGGTTTTTGGTGGACTGCCATTATACCATTCATCACTGACTTAAGGTTAGTTTTAGTACTGCCATTATACCATTAATTATTACTTTTAATTATTCTATAAAAAATGCTTGACCGATAATATTGGTTAAATCATGGATCTGGGAGATATGATGTTGCAGCTGTTTAGTTAGGATTGTGTGTAAACCCTAGATTCATACTGCTGTTCCTAATGACTTAGTATTGTTCGACTGTTTTTAGTACTGCCAGTTGAGAGTTAAAGATCATTTGTACTGCTGCGTTTATGTTTGTACTGCTAATTGATTTTTGTTTACAAAGATCATATGTTGTGGGGATGTTGGAATTCTGAAATTACTGAATTAACATCAGTTACCGTAAAATAGATGTACCAGATTTTCAATTGGTAATTTTGGCTGGTGTACACAGAGGTGTGTAAACTCATTATGTTGTAGCTATAACAGGTCAAACGCTATTTGATCGTTGGTCCTATCGCGTACTTTTCAAGGTATGTTTAACACGATGTGATGTGTTCAACATAGTGTTTTTATGAGGACTTTTATGCGTGTTTTAACAATTATAGAATGTAGCAAACAACCATCTTTTTTATTTTGATTATTTTTTCTGTGTGTTGTAGGAGTAAATTGAAGTCTTCTATTGGTTGGAAGAGCTTTTCATTGATCTTTCTCGCATCTTTGATACGGTAATAATTACAATGGTTTGTCAAACTTATCACGTCTAATACTTATTGAGTTTTATAATGAATTCAACGCAAGCTTCTAAATGCATAATTGCCTCCATCAAATTCTATTTTGTTAAATACAAGTGATCAAAGTGATACTCTTTGGTTTCTAGGCTGTTTGTATCTCTTTGGCAGCAGTTAATTATCGTTGGTAAGTTTGGCTAATTATTCAGGTAACATAACCCTTCTGTAGCAAGTGGAATAATGGTAAAGAATACATAGGAGGGCTTATTGTTCGATGTGTATATGTTGGCGGCTGCAGCTGAACCAGCGGTGGCAGCGGCAAATAAAGCAGCAGCTTGCTAGGTTGGCCACGCTGTCCGAAGACATGGAAATTATAACCTGATCCGCGCAGCAGGTATTAAATCCAATATTTTTACTCAATAGCAGAAGTATGGTTATTAAAAAGGTGGTTGATTTTTTTTGTTAGTGTTATTTGTAGGCCTGTTTTCAGGATTCAGCCGCAGTGGATTTACGTGACTATGCAGCGTATTCATATTCCAGGTTATTTCGATACTCATTTTTTTGGTTCAGAGTGTCCGGCAATACAGTCACACATGAGAGGTACACGACACTGAAATCTAGCATTATCTGTCTCAAAGCGTGTAAGAATTTACTTATTTATCAGCAGAGGATTAAATAGTTGTATATAATGGAACTGTTATGACAGATGTGTTTCAGCCCGTTTTTGACAACCAATCTGCGTGTGGCGCAAGAAAAAGGAGTTTCACCCAGATGTCAATAGGTAATTTTCAGTAATGTTACATACGTTGTAAGGATTTAGATACATTCCAATGGACACTCATTTATCCCTTTATGTCCCGATCGTTATAGGTGAGTGGTCTTTGGAAGGACGCCAACCAACAACAGATCCTGAAATATTGTCTGCACCGACATCGTCGCGTAGGCGTAATTAACCTATTATTATTTTCTGCGTTGTTTGAATTTTGGTAAATGCCTTCATGTAATAGTAGTAGGATGCCTGCTCTACAGGATTGTTCAAAAAGAATTTATTATCCAGTTAAGCCTTATGCTTACTATCCTTCCATCAGATCAACCTTTTGGTGTTGGAAGAACCAAAACGATATCTTCATCGCCAATATTATCAATAACGCAACTTATGTAGAAAGGTTTTTGTCCTCTAATTTCCATGTCATAAAATGAGGCATCACAGGTACGGCATATACAATAGTGCCAGTGCCAGGTTTGTTTTTCAAGCTTTCCATCAGGTTTGCAGATATTTTGCTGAAACTCATGATCACGTGCGGTCTTTAATATGAAAGCGTCGACTCAAAACTTTTGTTAAGTCCATATCCATCCTCTAGTGTCGTTGTAACATCCATTGACATGGTACCTGATCTGTCACGTTTTCAGGTACTATTTCGGACTGCGTAATCTGAAGGGATTGTTTGTGATTAAAGATTTGCTGGTGCTTACAACTTGCTTTTCTGATGCTTGCGTTCATTTGCTGATGAATGCGTTTGTTTGCTACATGTAGTCATGGTGTTGGACGCTGATGAACAATCCATTGTATCAAATATACACATTTCTAAGTTGCGCGCATTCATCGACAATACCAGGGATCTCTTTTTGCAGGTTCTCTTAATTCAAACGCTTGAAAAAGTTCAAAATATAGGCTTTGTAATCATGTTTAGTATATTTTTTATCAGTCAAGTCCAAAAGATAAGACCAAAAAATGTTTATGAGTTGTCCCAACCCGGCCAGTCCGCTTTGGCCCCTAACTTAAGATTACCCTTTTGACTCATTACCTAACCTACTCGCTAACCTTCCATATTGATATCGCTTTTAAAGTACAAATTTCTTATTAAAAGATGGTAACTTTTCGTTGGTGCAGTGTTTCTCTCGAGCTACAAGGGCATCCGACTTTTCGCTCCTTTCTCAAATTGGCCCTACGACTTTACAACATCCGTGCTTCTTTGGTCCATTGCTTTCCCTTGAGAAAGGAAAATATCCATAACTCCTCATTTCATTGTACTAGACTGTTTTATTACTTTTGGTCAAAATTACATCGTGCCTTTCATTTGAGCTTGGTTAAAAGTATCATGTCGAGAATTTATCAAAAATGAAGTCAACGCTTAGTTTTCGTGGCTGCAGGTATGCCATTTTACATGTATAATATTTCCATTTATTAACATCCCAGCGCCAAAGTAGCATACAAGCCCGATAATGGTAAATACATTGACATATTTTTTTTTGAATAGAAGAGGATGATGAAGGCAAGATTTTTTTTATTTGTTAATTGAACTATAAACAGTGAACAATGAGATGCTACTTAAATTTCAATCCCTGGTATTGTTATAAATAATTTATATGTTAACTTTTGAAATTTAAATTGTACTGTTTTCAGGAGACATATGAAAAGGAGCTAAAAGACGCAAGAGCGCGGGAACTCATGCATGCTGAACGGGAGATAATTTTGGACAAGGTGATTCATTTACTTTTTCTAAGTTTGATACTACTTTCTTAATGTGATAGCTAAGCCTCTAAGGTTTTGGTGATCTATTCTTCATTATTAAAAACATCAGGTACTGTCCATATCCATGAGCTGTTTAGGAAGGTAATATGTTTGAGCTCTATCTGCTAAAGTTTGAGTGGTCGTGTCTATTTCTACTAAATCGTTTGCTGTGACGTTGTTACTATTGAACCATAATCGACATTTAACATCACAGGTTTGCCTAAATCTTTATTTATTGAGGCAAGGCATATCAAAAGTAGTTGTTGAAGCAATTATTGCATGCCATCTTCGCATAAGAATGATTGGATTTCATATATTTTTGGTTCTATTGCTTTGAACTTAGTATACTATTTATAACTTTTGCTTACATAACTTGTTGTACCATCTTCTTCAAGTGTTTGCTTGAGCATCCGTGAATTAGCTAATGATAGTACCATTTTGTCCAAATGAGTATAGCATAGGGTCATTTGTAGTTTAAATTATGGACTAAGGTAGTAGTAGGACTGTGATTTATTATTGTTTCCCATCATATAACTTTTCAAGATACTGTGATTAGTTTAAATTATGGACTAAGGTAGTAGCATGTCAGTTTTAACAACATCCTTTTTTGAGTTATCATGGCAATGCCAATGCGGCTGCAATATATTTTATTCAAGCACTATTGTTCGATTTAGCTAAGTTGTGTCGTGATAGAGTAACCCAACTCATCCCTACAAGGTTACAAGCAAGTTGGTTAATCACTTCCTTTTGCAAGTTGGTTCGATTTGGGTTATGTTTTTACTCTTTTACCTCCAACGGGTAACGAAATAGCATAAAAGGAAACGGGTCAAATAAGTTAAAAACCGCATAATGTGTATTTTTTATGCATTGATCTCCTAATCATGTTATTCAAACAGTTAGATTGTTATGGAACGATGTGTTTTTTGTAATTAAAATGGACAGTCAGTTAATCATAATGAAGCTAAGTATATTTTACATGGCCTTAACTCCTTTCTTAAATTTTAGAATGATACCCTTTGTAGTATTGCTGACTTACACCGGATGTAGCTTAATGATCTGAATGCATGTTTTTTAACAAACTTTATTCTATTCATATCTGAGTGTTCCTCTACAATTGGACTTTGAAGTTGGAGATGCTCTAATAGACCCTTCTGATTTGTGATCAACATAGAATATACAATCTCCTATTCACAATAAATACCTGTTATGATCTAATCATTCACTATATTTTTTGCAAGTTCAAGAATATTAAGCTCAAGTTGACTAATTGGTGCGGCTTTCTGCGGGTTACACGGGTCAGTTTTAACATCCTTTTTTTATTTATCATGGTAATGTCAATGCAACTGCAATATATTTTATTAAAGCACTATTGTTTGACTTGCTACTAAGACAATAAAGTAGAACATAATTAGATTTTAGAATCATAGATAAACATAAGCTCGCACACCTTCTACCATATCCCAACATCTTTATTATGAAGTGCTATGGTGCAAATACATCTTTGTTAGAAATTTTGACGCTTTTTCAAAACGGGAGAAGTTATTAAAAGTTAAAGGATCAGTAAGGTTGCTTTGCAAAAAGAGGTAATAGTTGACTTTAGTTGCTAAAATGAATCTATCTACTTATTAAACTATTAGTGGGTTAAGCAAAAGATGGGATAAAAAGATAACTGTTGAATCAAGGATGGGCCAACAAAAATATGGGAGTCTATAAAGGCTGAATTTTAAATTTCATATATTGAGAAGGCTTGGTAGATAGGCGCATAAGAGACAGAATAAGTTGCCTAGTCCTGTTGAAAAAGAGAAGGGAGCAAGCATGTGGTTAATGATCAAAGATAACATTGGAAATGAACCTATATATTCTCTGCAAAAATATTGAACTCGAATACCTTGAACAAGCACCATATGAGATGAGAGAAAAATGATCAGTATGTTTTTTTTTTACCTGCAGTCACATCAAACTTTTTTATCACATTATATTGAAATAATTGCTTTTTGTGCGTCTCTCATCTTTAGAACTAATACAGAAGCGCAATTAGCGTTTAACTTTCTCTTCCGGTAGAATACTAACTAGAGCTATTGATGATGTACCCTCCGAACGGGTCGAAGAACTCCCCTTCGAGCCTGTAGAAAGCCCTCCCTTCGGAGGCCCAGGTTAATCTTCTAACACGTTTCATTGGCGTAAAACCATTCGCCTGCGAACTGGTTACCATGTGGGAATCCGCCAATCGAAGCCCCAAGCCCTTCGGGGTATTCCTGACTAAGGGACTAGCACGAAGGACCATCCTGACCTGGTCAAACCCACGTCTCCTCTTCCCTTTGGCTTTCCCGCCAAAACAGAGATCGTGGGCTACAAAGCCCTAGCGGTTACCACTTTCCATGGGACGCCCCCATGATCTCCGAACAATGTGCAACCGCCCAGTATGTCCTATTTCTCCCCTATAAATAGCATAGTCGGGCCAAAACAAAGTAAGTTAACTTCACTCTCGCAATTTACGATCTATATTACCATTACACATACTTACTCGCACGCCGGAGGTGGTTCGCAGGGTCCAACCCCTGCGCAATCACTTAACGTAGTGTCTTCGTATTTCTTATTTTCAGGTTAAGAACAAGCTTGGCGCAATCTCAACACCCCATTATTCCTTTGATCACCATCGAAGTCTTGGTTGGCAATTATTTGTTCAATCAGTGGCGCCATCCGTGGGACCGCTACAATTGGTCTCGTTAATTCTGAGCTTATAACCTACCAACCAATTTCACTATTATTCCGGCATGGATCAAGGGAGAGAAGATACTCCCCCACCGGGTTTCTCTACCTTGACACCAATACCAATCGACGACTCTAACAACCTTCCCCCAATAACCGCTTCCACCTTCACAACACGTTCTCACCCAGAAATCACAACCAACAATCATGCTTCGACATCAGCCAACCCAGAACCTGTCATTAGCCCAGCCTTTGTCGAAGCCAACCACGAAGTGTTGGAAACCCTTTTAAGGGCTCGTAACAGGCAAGTCAGGAATGCTGAGGTGCGAAGGGAGTTGGAATACTCGAGTGATGAATATGATGAAGAAATGGAGATGGAACCTAGGCCTCCGACCTAGGGGCCGACCCTATCGGCCTTAAGAATTGGGTCTCCAATCGGTCGAAGGCTAAGCAAGAGGTCCGTTGGTTTCGAAGGAGTCCCCGAGAGGGCTCCGACAAGAAGAGAAGGGGCGGTTACTGAAGGCTCTAACGGTAGGAGCCAGCGAAGGGAAGAAAGGGGGGTGACTTTGCCTCCATTACTAGCAGCTCATCTTGGAAGGACTGAAGCTGGGGTTCCGTTGCAGCCTTCTCACGCATCAGGCGTAGAAGGCAATCCGTCTACTATTAATATGGGAGGAAATCTTCTTCCCAATGGTATGTACCACTCGTTCCAAACTCAGTCTTATCCTCAAAATTTATATCCTCCAATAAATGGACAGCCTAATAACCCAAACTTCCCCCAAACTTAAGGGGGCATGCCCTTCGGCCATCCCATGGCGTACCCTCCGTACGCCTTGGGAAACAGTTACCCGTTTGCCATGAATACACCTTATCAGTCCTACCCAAGCCAGACTCCTATGGGAATGCCCCCAAACAGCAATCCATACAATACTTTCCCCATGTACGCACCACCTTATAATTGTCTATATTCAGACCCTATGGGTTCGGCTACACCTTTCGTTAGGTGGATAGAAGATTACCCATTGCCTGATGGGTTGAAAATGTCTTCACATGTCGGGACTTATGATGGGAAGGGGGATCCGGACAATTTCTTACACTTGTTCGAAGGGGCTATCAAAATGCAAAAATGGGTTATGCCGGTGGCCTGTCATATGTTTACATACACCCTACGGGATTCTGCTCGTATTTGGTGGAATGGGCAAAAGCCCGGTAGCATCGTCAACCTTGATGATCTCAAAGCTAAGTTCCGGTCACACTTCAGTCAGCAAAAGAAATTCACAAGGACTCATTTAACGGTGCACAACATCAAACAAAAAGATAACGAAAGCACGAGGGCCTTCATTACTAGATACACCGATGAGACTTTGCAAATTTTGGGTCTTCATGAAGACCAGCGTATTTCTGGTTTCGTACATGGCCTTCGGAATCGGAGTTTGGTGGAATTCTTGTCCACTGACCTTCCGACAACTTACAAGGGGCTGACCGAAAAGACATATACTTGGATCGAAGCAAAAGAAGTGTCCACTAATGGGGCTCCGATAGACAAAGATAGCAACAACAAGTTTTCGAAGAATTCTTCGTGGGAAGGGTCCAAAAACAAGAGCAAGAACAGAGACAGGTTTTCTCCGTACAACAAAGGCCCGAACCATGGTTTGTTAAGCAGTCTAACGAAGTCTCCAAAGGAAATACTTGCTACGGAGAGGGCAGCCAAAGCCTTCGAAGCACCTCCTCGCATGACAAGTAAGGCCAAAAACAGGGATACCAGCAAGTACTGTCACTTCCACGAAGACAATGGCCATGATACGAACAGTTGCAGGGAACTAAAGAAACAAATTGAAGAGGCCGTAAGATCTGGGCAGTTGGCACACTTGGTAAAAGGAATCAAGAAAGGCAAAGAAAAGATGACCGACACTCAAATGGCCAAGGATACTAACCCTACCGAAGCCCCCATACTAATGATACAACGGGGCGAAACCACTTCGAAAAGGAAAGTACCGGATCCGGAAGCAAACGAGGTAAGGGAAATAACGTTTTCCCCTATCACAGGCAAGATCCCTTCGAATGATCCGGTAGTTATCAAAATCATAATCTTTAGCCAAGAGATAAGTGGAGCTTACATGGACTGCGGAAGCCCTTGTGAAGTCATATATGAACATTGCTTTCGAAGGCTCTCGCCTGCGGTCAGATCTCAAAGGGTTGACTCAAAGATGCCTTTAGTAGGATTTTCTGGCGAACGTTCGTGGCCTCTAGGAGAAGTTCCGTTGGAAATAACAGTTGGAGAGGGCAGGGTTGCAAGGACAGAAACCCTCATGTTTACTATCGTAAGGTCCAACTCTCCCTACAACTTGTTGATAGGAAGGACCGCCATGCAAAAGATGGGTATAGTAGTCTCCACTATACACGCAGCGGTGAAATTTCACACACCCTACGGAATAGGGAAGGTATTTTCTGAGCACGGCCCGAAGGATAGCAAGAAAAAAAGGGAAGGTTCTAAAGAACTTACGAAGGATGCTATCAGGGGTGCGGATGTTGAAAAAGATATCGTTACAAAAAAGCATCACGCAAGACGGAGGGTAGTAGGCGAAAAGCAAACTCCAGCTAGTTCCACAACAGACTTGAAGAAGCCACACAAAGCCGAGGGGAAAGTCTTCGAAGGGACGCATCCTAGGAATACCAGAACTCCTCAGGCACCTGTGACTGACGACAAGCTCTACGGCGAAGAACATCAACTCAAGGGGTTCAAACCCATTGAGCCAACTAAGCAAGGAGTCAAAGCCAACCCTTCGAGGTTTAAAGCAGCTATTGATCTACCAGCTCCGAGGTCATTAGAAAGACGTGATAGTCCAAGCTCCATCAAAGATCAGACATCCGCAGGAGTTCTCAACGAAACACCTTCCAGACATAGCCAAAATAGAGAAATTCCCCGATGGCAACGGAGGGGTGGAAATTATACACTGACGGAGCCTCAAGCTCCGATGGTTTCGGAACAGGCTTAATCCTGATTAATCCGGATGGAAAGGAGTACAGTTATGCACTACGTTTTGAATTCAAGACCACAAAAAATGAAGCAGAGTATGAAGCCTTGCTGCCTGGCCTTCGACTCGCAAAGGGCATGGAGGTTCATGACCTCTCCATCTTCGTAGGCTCACTTTCAGTCACTAGTCAAATCAAGGGTTCTTACAGAGCAAGGCAGCCAATAATCAAGGAATATTTGAATGAAGTTAAAAAGCTCCTCCAAGGTTTCGAACGACACAAATTAACAAATGTCCACATAAGCCAAAACGAAAAGTCGGAGGCCCTAACCAGATTAGCATCGACTGCTTTTGCTCATCTACCCAGCGAGGTTTTAGTGGAACTATTGGCCACCAGGTCAATTGCACGAAGTGAAACATCTGATGGAGGCTCCAGCTGGATAGCACCAATAAAAACGTACTTGACAAGTGGCATTTTGCCTGATAATTCAAAGTCAGCGCGAAGAATCAAAGTCAAAAGTCCCCAGTACAGGCTCATAGGCAATAATCTATACAAAAGGCGTCTTTCATCTCCTTGGCTTCGTTGTGTCGAATTAAAGCAGGCTTCGAGCATTCTCTACAATGCTCATAAAGAGTTTTGTGGAAGACACACAAGCCCTAGAGCCATCGCCTCGAAGGTAACAAGGTGGGGTTATTACTGGCCGTCCGTACTAGAAGACGCAAGGGAAGCAATCAACATGAAGCTTAACCCCAAGAAGTGTTCCTTTGGCATGGAGGAAGGGAAATTCTTGGGGCATTTGATAACGAAGCAAGGGATTAAAGCTAGCCCTTCGAAGGTTAAAGCCATCACTGATCTTCAATCTCCAAAGTCATTAAAGGAAGTCCAAAGCCTCAACGGGAAGCTTGCGGCACTTAGCAGGTTCCTGTCGAAAGGGGCGGATCGGTCTTTGCCATTCTTCAAAACACTCAAAGGGTGCACAAATAAAAAGACTTTCCAATGGAGTTGTGAGGCGAAAGCAGCCTTCGAAAAGCTAAAGGAATTCATAGAAATCTTGCCAACACTTACAGCCCCAATCAAAGGCGAAGTTTTGTTCATGTACATTGCGGCTTCCTTTGAAAGCATCAACGCGGTGCTTTTAGCCGAAAGGGAAAAGAAACAAGTCCCAATATACTTTGTTAGCAGGGTGCTGCAAGGAGCTGAACTAAACTATCCGGAGTTGGAAAAGCTAGTTCTTGCTTTAGTATATGCTGCAAGACGCCTTCGAAGATACTTTCAGGCTCATCCCATCACAGTCTTGACTGACAAGCCTATCAGACAGATACTTTCGAAGCCTGAGAAATCAGGAAGGGTAGCTAAATGGGCTATCGAATTGGGAGAGGCATGAGATAGAATACAAGGGTCGAAACTCCGTCAAAGGTCAGGTACTTGCGGATTTTCTAGCTGAAACACCTTCCGGACCTAGCCAAGATAAAGAGGTTCCTAAGCAACTGCCTTCGAAGACGATCGAGGGATGGAAGCTGTACACAGATGGAGCCTCAAGCTCCGATGGTTCTGGAGCAGGTTTAATGTTGGTTAGTCCGAAAGGAAAAGAGTATACTTATGCATTGCGCTTCGAATTCGAAGCCACCAACAATGAAGCTGAGTATGAAGCTCTGTTAGCCGGCCTTCGACTAGCAAAAGAAATGCATGTTCAGAATCTGTCCATTTTCGTAGATTCCCAGCTAGTTGCTAATCAAGTCAAGGGCTCCTATGAAGCAAGACAGCCCACCATCAAGCAATATTTGGAAAAGGCTAAGGAACTTCTTCAAAGTTTTTAAACCTATGATATAGTACATGTCCGCAGAAATCAAAACAAGAAAGCAGATGCCCTAAGCAAGTTGGCCTCAATGGCATTTGCTCACTTAACGAAAGAGGTTTTGGTAGAAGTATTGGCTGATAGGTCAATTGAACGGAGCGAAGTTTCTGACATCATACCCGAGGAAGGCACCAACTGGATGACTCCGATTAGGGAGTATTTGATCAGCGGTATCCTGCCAGAAGACCCTAAACTAGCTCGAAAGGTCCGGATCAAAGCTCTCCAATATAGACTTATTGGGGATAATCTATACAGGAGATCCTTCTTATCCCCATGGCTTCGTTGTGTGGGACCAAAACAGGCTTCGAATATCATATATGAGGTTCACGAAGGATCTTGCGGGTTGCATGCAGGCCCTCGCTCTGTTGTCTCAAAAGTAATGAAGCTTGGGTATTATTGGCCATCCATGCACAGGGATGCAATAGAAATAATACAAAAGTGCGAAGCATGTCAAATCCACTCCAAAGTCCCGAGAATGCCTAAACAAGACATGACCTCTGTTACGTCAGCATGGCCTTTCTGCCAATGGGGAATTGACATAGTAGGACCCTTACCAGTTGCTCCAGGGGGAGTAAAATTCTTGGTCGTAGCCATAGACTACTTTACCAAATGGGTTGAAGCCAAGCCCTTGGCATCAGTAACAGGAAGGCATATGGAGAAATTTGTGTGGGAACACATAATCTGTCGTTTTGGTGGTCCCTCACATTATCATCTCCGACAATGGAAAGCAGTTCGCCGAAGGGGTGTTCCCGACCTTCTGCGAAGGCCTGAAGATCAAACAGTCGTTCACTTCCGTTTATCATCCCCAAGGTAATGGACAAGTAGAAGTCACAAACCGGGATATCATAGAAGGAATTGAAAAGAGATTGGGACGAAGCCATCATGGGTGGGTAGACGAGCTACCCCAAGTTCTGTGGGCACATAGGACGCACCCCAAGTCAAGCCACGGGGAGACTCCTTTTAGCCTTACTTATGGAACGGAAGCTGTTATACCCTCCGAAATAAGCATCGAAACGGAACACATTGTGAACTTTGAAGAAAAGGCAAATGGCGAAAAGATTCGAGAAAATCTTGATCTTCTGGAAGAAAGAAGAGAAATAGCTTCGATCAGAGAGGCTATCCACAAACAGAAGATCGAAAAGTACTATAACAGCCGAGTTCGACCCTCCAAGCTCTAGCCAGGTGAATATGTCCTTCGTTTGAATAGTGCAAGCAAGGCCGAATACGAAGGAAAACTAGGGCCAACATGGGAAGGACCCTATGTTATATCAGAAGCCTACGGCAATGGCGCGTACAAGCTCGCAACGCTTAAAGGAGAAGTCATGGATAGAACTTGGAACGGTACTAACCTTCGTAAGTTTTACATATAAAACTTACATATAAAACTTACTACAAAAAAAAACACTCAGTTTGTTTTTACAATTTCATGTAACGCATTCTTCTCATCTGGGGAAAGAAGCATTAATGGTAGGTGTCTTAGTATTCATTTCTTAAAATGATGTAATCCTCCCTACCCAATTAATGATATAACGCATTTCCCACAAATCTCTTGTTTCGTTCTTTACAACAAAGATTTGTCCAGCCAAGTAGTATAAAAGTTTCAATGTCGAAGGATGAAGCAAGGCACACGCCTTGTATATAAATAACATCCAGTATAACTCACATTAACTTTCCTATGAAGTCTTAGGGTATTAAAAGCCCTCTGCTACTTAAGGATAAAGACGGAGTGGGTCGCGACCCTCTGTCGCAGTCAAATTATACGATTGCTTAAAATCTTGGTCCAAAATACACACAATAAGGTTATAACCTTAGGTTGTATGTGTACGCTCTTGAAATGAGCGTAAGAGAAGGTAAACATGACAATAAAAGTGGGACATATCCCACTAAATTAGCATAAACAAAGACTAAGTACAATCTTAGCTACCATAATCACAAAAAGGACAATTGTCTAAAGATACGGGTCGAAGCCCAGTAACATGAAAGATAAATTATATCAAACAAATAATACTTTGGGGAATCATTTCAAGGTTGAGCAGAGTTGGATTTCTTTGTTGAGGATGCAGGCTGGATCTTCATAGGCTTCTTTGCCAAAAGCTCCTCTATCGGAGCCAATGGATCTTTGGTTACCTCGGCAAGATAAGGGTACTTTGTTGAAGTAAACGCATCACCAGCCTCATTAAACTCTCGCTCAGAGTCGGGGCGATAGTAAGACACCTCCGACAATACAACGGGTTTCTTTGTCCTGGCAATTTCTTCCAATGCGGTGCAGGTTCCGTAGAAGATGGCTGCGTTCACAAGTCTCCCAATAACTTCCCCCACCTCATCGCTACGGTACAATTCCATCGCCACATGAGGAACAACTCTCGAAACTACCTCAGCTCGGTCTCTCTCCAAGATTTGAAGTTGGGATTTAAGGTCATTGAGCTTATCACAAAGGTTAATCTCCTGCTCAGCTAGCCTAGACCTTTCGACCTCCAGGCTTGTACATTTAGACTCGAGCGCGGCAATTTGGGCTCTATAAATGGAAACTTTGGACTCCTCAACCTTTAATTTATTGCACCTCGTTTGGGATTCTTTCAATTGACATTCGAGTCTGTCAATTTTGACTCGCATATCTTGCACGAAGGGATTCTTCTCAAAGTCCTCCATCACTTCTTTACACTTAGCCTCCAACTCATCATGTTCTTGATCCCTAGCTTTTTCTTTAGCTAAGATATCATCCATTTTTACCCTCACATCCAACACCGTTTGCATCAATTCCCTTGTTCTCGAATTAAGATGATTATCCAACACAGCCTGCCTAGCGTAACTTTTGGAATGAAAGTCGCAAAGCTCTTCAATAGACATGTTATCCAAGATTCTTTTCCAACTGGTAGGTGTCATTTTGTCAACCAATTGTCGACAGGCATGTGCATTAGGAAGTTCCACAACATCGGGAAGGCCTAAAAAAGAAAGGAAAACAAGTCATATGATGCATAACATTTGATACGCATGAAAGATGCTAGCTTACTTGGAGTAGGATCATCAGGAATCGTTAGAGGAGTGGGTATATAGGTTTTAGAGTGTGATCCTTTGGGCTTCACAACTCTCGCGGGAGGAGTAGGAAGGGCTAATTTCCTCTTCAGAGGGTTCCTTACAGACATAGCAGCCTTTGCTTTCCTACTTCTCTTATCTGAAACACCGGAGGACCTTGCGAGCCTCGTTTGAAATTCCTTGATAAGGGGATCATCGGAATCTGCAACAGTTTCCACGAACTGCGGAGTTTTGTCATTCTCAATTGACATGGATGGAGAACCTATCCCGTAGCTTATATTTTCTGGCTCTTTAGGGACAAAGCTAACTTCCCTAATACCACGAGCCACGACGAAGTTCCTAAATGCCATCCCTACAGAAAAACAAAAAGAAGAGATAAATATCATCAGATAAGTCATTTACTTTATTTTAATAGGTATGCACATACTTTTCCCATTGCAGATTATCGCAGGTTCCAGTGGAGAGCCTTCCCAATGATCTACAATCCCCGCCATAAACAGTATCGGCTCAGGAAACGTTTGCACGTCAAATGGGTGGCGTTCAAGACGTTGGTAGAGGGGATAGCTTCTAACGAAGTGTAGCAAAGGATCATCAAAGCGTTTCTCGTCAAAACGAAAGTCTTTGTCTAGCAACGCTGGATATTTGGGAGGTATGATAGTGTCTTGCACATAGAAAAACAAACCTTTCCATTTTCTTATGTTGGCAAAAGGTTTTGTTATTAAACAGGGAACATCAGGTTCACTTCTTTTACCTAAGGTTAACCAATCACCACCAGGGCAAAGGTTGATAAAGCCTCTAAGCACGTTAAGCGTGGGCTCATAACCATAAGCTTTGCATACGACAATGTAGGTGGTTAGTTTGGCTAAGCCAAATGGGTTCAACCTGGAAATATGTACTTGATAATACTGTAAAAATTCTAAGATTAGTGGATGAATAGGAATCCTAAAGTTGGATTCTGTAAAAGCATGAACATACAACCCAACATACCCAGCAGGGGCATCAAAAATACTTTGGTTTTTGTTTGGGAGTATCACTTTATACTTTTTTAGTATGGGATATTTTTCAAAAAAATCCGCCAAAGCCTGTTCTGATAAGGTACACTTTTGTTTCCTAATGGTTCTTTTTGCCGCCATACTCATCTTGTATTTGTAACAATAAGAACAAGGGAGGGTAATTACCTTCGATCTCAGAAGAAGCACAAAGCACAGTACTGTGTATGTGTATTTTGGGCGCAAAATAAAAGTATGATCAGGTAGGGATGAGCAAGAGTTTATGTATCCCTATTGAAAGTTTACCCTGACCGTCCACGTGTAAAATACGGACTCAAAGCTCCTCTTTCAATTTTGAAAAGAAGTTTGGAGATACCGATATCTTGGCAGCTGTATTCAATAGCGTGGTAGTTAGTTATTCAATATCCGCATTTATTGCATATTTTGGTTAAACACTTATCCTTATTCCATTCGAATTTGTAACGGAAAGGATAGAGTGTGACATGTTTTTTGAGTCAAATGCAATTTATACTCGCACGTATATATCACTTTCGACTGGGGGGCTTGATGATGTACCCTCCGAACGGGTCGAAGAACTACCCTTCGAGCCTGTAGAAAGCCCTCCCTTCGGAGGCCAAGGTTAATCTTCTAACACGTTTCATTGGCGTAAAACCATTCGCCTGCGAACTGGTTACCATGTGGGAATCCGCCAATCGAAGCCCTAAGCCCTTCGGGGTATTTCTGACGAAGGGACTAGCACGAAGGACCATCCTGACCTGGTCAAACCCACGTCTCCTCTTCCCTTTGGCTTTCCCGCCAAAACAGAGATAGTGGGCTACAAAGTCCTAGCGGTTACCACTTTCCATGGGACGCCCCCATGATCTCCGAACAATGTGCAACCGCCCACTATGTCCTATTTCTCCCCTATAAATAGCATAGTCGGGCCAAAACAAATTAAGTTAACTTCACTCTCGCAATTTATGATCTATATTACCATTACACATACTTACTCGCACGCCGGAGGTGGTTCGCAGGGTCCAACCCCTGAGCAATCACTTAACGTAGTGTCTTCGTATTTCTTATTTTCAGGTTAAGAACAAGCTTGACGCAATCTCAACACCCCCTTTATTCCTTTGATCACCATCGAAGGCTTGGTTGGCAATTATTTGTTCAATCAGCTATGTATCGCTCTAAAATCATGTGAAGATACTAATTTAAAAGACACTTTAGCAAACATAGCATTTGAAGACGATTATGGTAGTTCGGTAAACATGAACCTTATTATGCTATTCCTTTGCTCAATAAGATACTAATTAAATGCGTCACATAACTTAAAAGTTGTGTCATATGGTCATCTCACAATTCCACACCAATTAAAGCAATAAAAGATTAAACGTTGATGATATACAGAGGAAGAAGTCTACATGTTGTTCGTAGGTGTACAAGTTGGCTTCTCACTTGAATTTTAACATTTGAAAACGTATGAGGTACAAGCTAACTTACTTAGCACACATGGTTTCCAAAGTTGGCTCAATAACGGTGTTTGTAAAATGAATTCAAAGTGACAGTAGCATAAAATCATATATTTTGGCACAAAAAATGAGCCTCTGGTATTATTGACATTGAACTTGCTTATAGCTTACTGACTACCAAAAATAAATGGTTATGATCTCATGCTATTAGCTTGACAAAGTCAAGTTGTAAATTGGTTATCACATTTGAATGGACATTGGCTATGGGATATTAGGTGTTTATGGAATGGAAATAGACTATTAAATTGAATAGTGCTTACATACGTCATTTGCTATTCAAGACCGTCAAATTTGGAGACGACAACGCATGCACATTTATTATTTTAATTGTTACAAACTCATTTGATTACCGAATAATTCACGCATTATCTTCATTGTTTCTTTCATATATTAATGGAACATGTTGACGTTCATTTTGAATTGCTTACAATTATTTCTCGATTAGACATGGATATGTAATATTGGTAGATTCATGAAGGAAATGATCCTGGAGTTGTTTGACATGAAAAAGGGCGCATTGTGATAATGGTAAATACATTTATTAGATTCATAGTCATATTTCAATCTATTACTTTAGTTATGTAAATAATGGTTTGTGCTACATTTTCAGGTCACATCGGCCCAATGTATTGTGGTTTTAGGGTTGAAAGGCAACAATTCTTTAAAACTGGTACGTTTATATCTTATTTTGTCCACTTTTTGCAACCATTATTTAAAACCCTTCTTACGCTATACAAACATATGTCAATGATAATTATAAGTTATGCCCGCCCAACGGGCGTGCTTATCTGCCCGGGAGGGCCTATATATATATATATATATATATATATATATATATATATATATATATATATATAATTTAAATAAAAAAAAACTTTCAGAACACACTCTTAAACCATAGGGACCAAAGACATACAATTCTATGAAATATGAATATCGTTTGAAGATAAAAACGTAAACATTTATAAATTAAAAACGGTATCCTTTTATTCATAAAACTAAAAACGCCAACCTTTTTTTTATATAAAACGTAAATGTACGAAATAAAAAGTTTATGAATAAATTTTTTTGTTTTATATAAAAAAAAGTTGGCATTATTAGTTTTTTGAACAAAATGATACCGATTTTAGTTTATGAATTTTACGTTTTTATTTCCAAACGATATTCCTATTTTATAGAAATGTACGTCTTTGGCCCCTATGGTTTAAGATTGTGTTCTGAAAGTTATTATATATATATATATATATATATATATATATATATATATATATATATATATATATATATATATATATATATATATATATTATATATAATATATTCAAACTTCAACATTTTTTATAAAATCATATGTACGTCAAAAGCATATCAATATTGGGCTTGTTTTGTTCGCAATTTAGAGCTCTTCGCAACGATATTTTTTTCATTAACGAATTCGCTAGATATTTGCTAAATATTTGACGAATAAAGTTTGTTATATAAAAAAATTATCAATATCAAAAAGTTAAGAGTACTTTTTGTAAGTTTTTTACTTTTCATTAAATGTAAATGTCGTGTAATGCATGTCGTGTATATGTGTACGCGACATTGCTTTAGGTTTTTATTTATTTATTTATTTATTTATTTATTTATTTATTTTTTCGTCCAATCAGAAGGTGCCACATAATGTTGGGTAATGTCGGGTATGGGAATACACGACATCCTTGTGTGGATTTGTAAAGGTGGAAAAACTTAGGCACTGTCGAACAAACTTGTTTTTTTTTTGGTGCAAAGGTGAAATATATATATTGAACTCCAAAGATTTACATCATAAGAATAGGAAACAAGATTTGGACATCTCCCAAATCTAATACAAACTGAAATATACACAAGACAAACTCAGAAACTATACAAAATAGTTCTACTCGATATCAGACAAGCCTTATGTCTGATAATAGAACTCTGATAACCAGAACAGAGCTTACTTCTTTTCCAAACATACACGTTATCTCAATTCACCTTTTAATGCACCTTTCATCTAGCTACATTTCCACTTCTCCATTCTACCAAGCCACTCATCCTGCCACCACAGTAGACAAGGTATAAATGAAGAGTGGCATCACTAGCCACCCAAAACCCATCCAGGGGGGGGGGGCTCTGCCAAACAACCTACATTTTCCTCTCAATGGAAGGCTTCAGTTGTTTGGGAACACTCTCCCTCCATGATGACCAACCATTACCTCCTGTGATGGTGTATTGAGAGGACTAAGAAGTTTCATCTTGCACACATCTCTATTCCACTCATCATACACCATCCTCCTAGACCATTTACCCTTCACAATGGGGACCTTACTTTATGGTACATTCATACCAGTTAGGTCTCCTACTTAGACATGCTTGATTGTCCAATTCCATCCCAAGGCCAAATTGAACAATCAAGAGGTTACCATAGGTACAGACATACCAGTTAGAACTCCAAGATACAAGGTATCACTCCATTGTAATGGTCTGAATATAAGAGCAGTGGTATTTAACTGTGACATATAACCACTGATATATCATCAAAAGAGAATACCATTGACTGAAATATACATTCAACAGCTGTACACTCCATATCCAAACACCCCTTAAAGATCAGTTATTCCACCATGTCATCAATACAGCCTTCATCCTCCCAATCCTATTATTAAGCTTGAATTTTCCTTAGGAATTTGATTTTCCACAACTGTTCAGCATTTAGTACATTGGCAGTCTGCTTAACAGTTATGAAAGCCATTTTGGCTCTCAATTCTTCACAGATGATATCAAATACCTCCTCTTCATTCCTCTTACAGTTATTGAACAGTCTCCAATTCCTTTCTTGCCAAGTATAGTACACAGTAGCAGCAAGATTAAGTTTTCTAATAATACCCCAAACACTCCTTCCATTTATCTCTTTACTTAACACTTTCACAGTATTCTCCTAAGTGACTTCATTAACTATTATTTTAGCAAGTCCACATACATTCTCCCATATCCCCTTAGCAAAGTCACACTTGAAGAACAGGTGGTCATGAGAATCTGCTTCTTTATTACATAAACTGCAGACATAATTTCTATTAGGATACCATTTTTTCAATTTGTCTTGAGTGCACAATTTTGACTTAACAGCCAACCACATGATAAAATTGTGTTTAGGAATGCAATTACAATGCCATACAAGATCTTTCCAACAAACTATAGCAGGATTTCCTCTGTGTCTTTCCAAACAGTACTTGTAGAGAACTTTTTCTCATTTCCATCATTATCAATCCAAATATGTTCATCAGGATGATTCTTAAGGAAAGGAACAACAATATTACTCAACCAAGTATACTTACTCAACCAGTTTTGAGGCCATTTCCAGCCCTGATCATTTATCATATCTGCGATACAGTCTGAATCTTTAAAACCTGCATAGAATACCTCTTTTTTCTGATTCTGCTAGATAATGAAATTCCATTATCCCATTTATCATGCCAGACATTAATGCTCTTACCATCACCAATCTTGTACCTCATATAACCACCTACCATATCTCTAAGATTGAGTAAACATTTCCAGCCCCAACTGTCTTTAGGATCAATTGCTCTATCCCAAACACTCCTGTTTTTTAGCTTAATCACATTTATCTACTTGACCCATAAAGACTCCTTCCTAGAAGCCACATTCCAAAGATGCTTAACAAGCAGTGTTTTATTCCAAAGTTCTAATGATTTAAACCCTTGCCCTCCCTGATCCTTAGGCTTGCATAGATCCAACCAGGCCACTTTAGCTTTACCTTTACAACTTTCACCTTTATTCCATAGAAACCTTTTAAAAAGCTTTTCTATATCATTAATCACTGCCTTAGAAAGAAGTAAAACAGACCCCCAGTATACTTGCATTGAAGCCAGAACAGAAGCAATAAGTTGAGCTCTCCCAGCATATGATAAACTTTTGTTCTTCTAATCATTAAGCTTTTGCTGAACTTTATCTACAAGTTGCTTGCAGTCTGCAATCCCAATCTTTTTAGTCACCAAGGGCACACCAAGGTATCTAGCAGGAAGCTTGCCTTCTTTAAATGGAAAAATATTGCTTATATCTCTCTTGGTATCCTCATCCAAACTCCCACAAAACATGGTGCCTTTGCCAATATTTGGATATAAACCAAAAATAGCACTGAACTTGTCTAAAGCCCTCTTTAATGTAAGCACAGATTCCTTACCACCATGGCACAACATAATTAAATCATCTGCAAAGCACAGATGAGTAATTTTCAGTTGCTTACATCCAAAATGGTACTTGAATGATCTATCTTTCATGATTTCATCCTTCACAATAAGATTCAACAGCTCCATAACCATAGTAAAAATGTAAGGAGAAATGGGGTCACCCTGCCTCAAGCCTCTGCCTCCCTTGAAGTAACCATATCTCTCCCCATTGACACAGATAGTGAATTTTGAGCTTGTAATACATGTCATTATCCAGTTAATCATCTTGTCAGGAAAACCAAACCTTTGCATCATCTCCTTACCACCATGGCACAGCATAATTAAATCATCTGCAAAGCACAGATGAGTAATTTTCAGTTGCTTACATCCAAAATGGTACTTGAATGATCTATCTTTCATGATTTCATCCTTCACAATAAGATTCAACAGCTCCATAACCATAGTAAAAATGTAAGGAGAAATGGGGTCACCCTGCCTCAAGCCTCTGCCTCCCTTGAAGTAACCATATCTCTCCCCATTGACACAGATAGTGAATTTTGAGCTTGTAATACATGTCATTATCCAGTTAATCATCTTGTCAGGAAAACCAAACCTTTGCATCATCTCTTTAATGAACAACCAGTTGACTGTGTCATATGCCTTCTGAATGTCAATTTTAAAGGAGCATCTTTTGGGTCCATTTTTACAGTTTTAGCCTTTAAGTAACTCTTGAGTGAGCAAAATATTATCAGAAATAGCCCTCCCAGGAACAAAAGCACTTTGGTTGTCTCCCACAATATGATTCAAAGCAGACTTGATCCTGTTGGTTAGAATTTTACTGATGCATTTGTAGATAACATTGAAACATGCAATAGGCCTAAAGTCAGAAACCTTTTGGGGAGTTAATGATTTTGGAACTAAAGTGATTAATGTTGCATTTATTTCCCCCAATAACTTGCCACTCACAAAGAATTCCTTCACTGCTGCACAAAAATCCCTTTTAATGCTGTCCTAAGCTTTCTTGAAGAATTTTGAAGTAAAACCATCAGTAATTTTCGCATTTTATAAAGTATAAACTGATACTTCTCTAAAAGTAGCTAAAAACAATTCTAAAGTATAGAAAAAGGAATAAAATTTGATTAGGGTCAAAGTAAGAAAACTGTTAGTCAATAAGGAATCATAAAAAAAAGGTATAAAAAGGGGAGTTAGAACATGATTAGCTAAAAGTGTATAGCTAGTAATCAAGAACATCCAAAACAGATGTTTTAAACGAGGACATAAGTTGTGCTCCATCCGTCTCAAAATTATAGTACACATTTCTTTTTTGGGATGTCTCAAAATTATTGTCCACTTTCATTTTTAAGTAAAAATTAGAGAATATATTAGGAGAATATTCTCTTTGAGTGTAGTTAGTGGAATTTTTTAAAATTTTGTGCATTTTGAAAGTGGTCATTTAATATGCGATGAAGAGAGTAATTCATATTATTGTCTGTACATCATTAATGCATACTCATGATCAAATTTACAAGTATACAAAGGATTAAGATTTTCTTATGTTTGATTTGAACATAATGAGTCATGTTAATTAGCTTTATTTAAAGAAAGTTTAGGGTGCGTTTGGTATCCCACTATGAGAATGAGACTATGACTATGAAAGTGATTAAATGTGTTTGTTTAAGATGAGGGGGCCCACCATTATGGTAATGAATGATAGATATAATCCATACTCCATATACATCAAGAGAGCTAGGTATGAATCTTTCATAGGTGAGGGACCCAGTGACCCACCACTATTATCAAACTCATACCCATTTTCATTCATGCCAGCATACTAAACACACCCTTAATCTTAAACAAAACAAAGGTCACATAATAAAGGTCTCACACTAAAATTCTCACATTATATTTTCACCTCACAAAAAACTCTAACATAACCTATGATGCTCAAAATACATTAAATAATACTAATCCGTATGGAAATATCATCTTCGACTTAATATAATTATTAGCTTATTTTCAAGAAGATCCATTAATATCGTGACAACATCATGATCGAAAAATTCATAGTCAACACTCAACAATGTATCATCAAAATATGAAAGCAAAAAAAAGAAGCGAATATATAAACCTCTAAAAGTAATGAAGAAAAATTCAAAAAAGGACTTTTGAAAATGATGAAAAACATAAAAAGGTATTAAAAAGCATTATATATATGTGATAATAAGACATGGGCCAAATTTCGACATATCACCCTTTTTTCTTGGGCGGTCACGGCGGAAAGTGATTGTAGAGTGTGTGTGTTGTGCTGTAACCTTCACATTTTCCCGCTTGAGTTGTGGTCGGTTAATGGTCAAAAGAACCATTATATGATCCATTGAATTTTGTCTTCCAAATATCGACATCCTAATTGTCTCATCAGGACATCTTTATCATGTTTTCTTTTTCAATGTAATACTAGCTGGAAAGCAATTTCAGTTTACAAATTTATTGACTGGAAAGAAATTAGATCGATGTTATTATCCTACATTGATCAAGGATGGTACTGGTTGGTGGTTTATAATGTCTAGGTGTCCCTTCTTACAAGCTAGCTTTTTGAGTGAGTTCTACACTTGGACTTACGTACCGATGCGAGCATAGTATGGCTGGGGTTGGGTCTGTAAGGATCGCTAATTTGCTACTGACCCCCAACATGTCCAACTAACATGTAAAATCATATGAGGTTTAACTCGAGTAATCCATCAAGTTCATATGTAAGCATTTATCTCTTTATTTTTTTTTCGATGTCAGGCTGCGTTTGCAACTAATAAGGTCGCTCGTCATGATATTTTTATGCATGATCTGGATTATGTTGAGTTTATAATTCATGTGAAGAGTAAACTCTTTTTAGAATCTTGAAAAGTTATATTGGAAATTTGAATGCTGATGATAAACTTGAGAAGCTGGTTTACGGTTTTGCATTTAAAAAGTTTGTACGTGACATGCAAGTGACGCATGGCATACGTTTGTGTTCAAAGTTTGACCAATGATTGAGACCTTTAACAATTAACCGGCGGGTCGAGTTATTCTAACCCTAGGATTACAAAGGAATCCTCCTAGTGGAGTAGGGTGTGATCGGTTGACCCGTCGGGTTCGGGTCAACTCGGGTCGGGTCAACTCGGTCAAGACCCTTAAAAAATACCAAACCACCCTGTTTGAACTGGGTCAACTCGGGTCGGGTCATTCGGGTCTCAGGTCAACTCGGTGGGTCAATTCGGGTCGGTCAACTCGGGTTTGGGTCAACCCGAGTTTTGCCTTGTAATTTGTTAGTTTTCTCGGTCAATCGGGTTCGGGTCGGGTTCGGGTCGGGTCAAGGCTACTAAAACATACCCGAACCCGACCTTGTTTAGAACTCGGGTCATTCGGTTGACCGATTGACCCGAATATAAATTCGGGTCAATTCGGGTTGACCCGAATTGACTCGGTCGGGTCGGGTTCGGTCGGGTTCGGGTCGGGTCGCCCGAATGACACCCCTAAGTGGGAGGGTTCGGTGTACCTTGTTTATTTTTTTATTTTATTTTTATTTTTATTTTATTATTATTATTATTTTTTGAAAGATTTTTTTTTTTTTTTTTTTTTTTTTTTTTTTTTTTAAATTTTTTTAGTATTTATTGTTATGTTTTTTATGTAATGTTATTTGTATTCGTCTAATGTGTTTCTATTTAATTAAACAACAACAATAACACGTTAACATTAACACATTAAACAACTACAAAAACAACTGTTATTATTCAATTAAACAACAACATTAACACATTATTTAAAAACAACAACACCTACTACATGTGAAGATTATTTATGTCATCTAAAAGCTCATGAAGCATTGCACCCGACTGACATGCGTGATCCTCAGAATTCCTTGCCAATTTCAGTGATGCCTCGAGCGTCTTTATTCTTGTCATCAACATTTTGTTTTGAGACACTAGCATCTTGTTTCTTGTTTTAAGCTTGTCAATCTTATTATCTTTAGCTACGCAGTTTGAACATTGCATTGAAGAAGAGGCTTGACTAAAGTGCTTGTTTTGAAAAGCATCCTTCCACATAAAGTATCCACACCCATAGTCTTCTGTTCCTAGCTGTTACACGTTAAGAAAATTATAAGAAATGTATTCTTAACAAACAAATTATTTACATAGCTAAGTAAACGTATGATTATTTACCACTGAAAAAGGACATGCATAATACGGTTGACCATAAGTAGCATCTTTACGGGATGTCCTTTCTATAATCAATCATCTCCGACAGCGACACAAAAAAGGTTTTTTTCATTCCACCTGGCCAAAGAATTAATTTAAATAATACAAACAATTATTTACAACGTAAATCAATAATATTATTATTAATTTAAATAATACAAACAGTTATTCACAACATAAATCAGTAATCGTTCACTATGTTTTGTCGGTATAATTATTTACAACATAAATCAGTAATCGTTCACACATTGCAATACCCCTTGAAAATTAGGCCCCTTTTCTTTGTCCAAAAAGCAAAACACCATTGAAAATATTTTGTTTGTTGAAGTTAATCCGACAATTTCAAAATGTGAGTAAAGGACTTGGATTGGAGTTCTATGACCTATTAGGGTTCCACGGATCTTATTTTGTGCGTTATATATAGTTCTAATGCTAGACACGTTATCCGGATTACGCTCATTTATTGACGAAAGTATATGACGTGGTGGTACGTGATACTCTGTCAATTGTTGCACCAAGCTGAACTCATCATCCTTTAATCGCATTGCATATGAGAAACCATGCAACGACTCTGCAAAATCATGATTATGCCTATCACACTTCACCCTCAACCACCAAAAATCTTGTGTTTTACAATATTTCGCTACTAATTTGAATGGACAATCGGTTTTAGAGGTACTGGTTTGCCGTTTAATTTCATCTTCTAAACCTTTACGTTCATATTTCCCACCCTTTGAACACCTATAATTGATTTTGTACAAATACTTACCACCCTTTTATGTGAAACTGCTTATGTGGTGGTTTAAGCATTTTTTGATCTTTTTGATCTTTTATGTGAAACTGCTTATGTGGTGGTTTAAGCAGTTTTTGATCTTTTTGATCTTTTATGTGAAAATGCTTATGTGGAGTTTTAAGTAGTTTTTGATCTTTTATGTGTAACTGCTTATGTGAAACTGCTTATATGGTGGTTTAAGCAGTTTTTGATCTTTTTGATCTTTTATGATCTGCTAGCAGTTTGATGATTTAAAAAACCCGAGATACGGCGATGACGATTTAAAAAAAAAACTTGTTGATTGGCATGGCGTAACCGAATGGACGGCAAACACTTTGCATCCTTCAAATTTGTAGCCATATGATTAAAAATAATAATCTGAGCCATCTCGATTTATCATTTTTTTTATAAACGTTACACATTTTTGAAAGTAATAGCGTAAAATTATACTTCGTTCGTGTAAAACTGTGATGTATTCATCGTAAACTCGGATTTTTTGATATTCTAGCACTATCTTTATAACTGCTTATGTGAAACTGCTTATATAACTTTTATGTGAAACTGCTTATGGGAAACTTATGTGAATGTAACTTTGCATTGATCAGTTTTATAACTCAAAACAAAGATTCTTCAAACAGTGAAATACACTATACGTAACACTCCAGTGACTTTTTTTACTGACCAATCTTGTGAAATAGACAATGGACAATGGACAAAAAAAATGACACATAAAAAGGACAAAAAAAAGAAGGACAAAAAAAAATCGAGTGTGAAAAATCGCTATTAGTAGGAAAAAAAAGTGCAGACAATATAAGACAAAAATGACAAATAGGGGTAGGGAGGGTATTGGTAGGGAGGGTTTGTATAGTGTCCCCCTTAACCGGCTCGTATAGTACCATGAATATATGGTTGTCTCCATCGGTACTTAACATCATATTACTCTTCCCAATTGTAAATACTAAATACATAAATAAATAGAGCTAAAAAGTGTATTATCGATGGACACTCTCAAAACTCCTCTTTTTAAAAGGTTGCTGAGTTAATCTGGATATTACCTTGAGGCGTGGAGGTGGAATCGTAATGTTATCATATATAAATGATAGTGTATAGGAGTTCTAGCTTAAATAGTTAATGCCCATACACTTGACACATGCCGAAGACAAGCCACAAGAGTAAAACCCGTCACGCCTTGCCTCAGAAGCAAGTTCCCAAACCTGACAGCGAGCAAACCAAGTCTAGATAAACAAATCCAAGCAAAGGCTGGACTGAGATCTTATCCTAAAGGGCCGTTACAACAAACAACACGTGTCACTACCTCATTAACGTAGAGGTAGTGTTGAGTTTAGCATGACATAGTGGTCGTACCTGAAGCACAAGCCTCAACCAACCATGTATAAGCTTCCTGAGGACTCATCTTCAACCTGGGATCATCATTCCTAGTGATAGGAAGGTCGTGATATTTATTCATCATAGCATGAAACAACCTAAAAACTCCATTATCGTAAGAGAACCTATGGAAACCTACAAAAGCTCTCCCAAACTCTGTACAACAAAATAAACAGCGAAAGAACGACAAAAGAAACTTAATCAAACATCATTTCTCCTTCGTCAAATACTCTATTGGAGCTTGAGTTACTTCTACATCTTATGATAGCTTGGACCTCAGATCAGTCACAAGCTCCTTTAGTTACTCAGATTCCCTAACAGAATAAGTCTTATCAGCCTCTGCCTTAGCTACAACATCGTTAAGCTCTCCAAACGGTTCTTCCACGTTTGAGCCTCATAAACCTTCCGGTCCTTCTCTAGATTAAGAGAAACCCTCTCTTGCTGCCAACTAACTTGCTTAGTCCGCAGTTCCTGCAACTATTGAACTTGACTAGCGCTTAAACTTGTCATAGCCAAGAGGAAAACCTTCTCCCGACGCCAAGTGGCTCTCTCAATTTCAAATCTCTGCTTCATTTCTTGAGATGACTTCTCAAGATCAACAAATTTAGCTTGAAGCACACGAGCTTGGCTTGTGGCTGCTTCAGCACATTTCATCAAGGAATTGTAGTTAGAAATGCGATCAACCAGGCTTTGATCCACGACCTGACGACTCTCAACAAATGACCTAGCCTAAAAAATAGACTTCCTCCCAAGAGGAACAATGGCAGACAAGTAAATACGTTGAGAAGATGGATCCTTGAGGGGATCATCAAACTTCAGACACGACTCAAACTTGAGATGAACTTCCTCACCATCATCAAATGTCGCCACATCAGCATCACCTATACAAAGCACAAGAGACAAACAAACATTTAAATGATTAAGTATCAGATAAGAAAGCCGGAACAAGACATGTCAGAAAGAAAGGAATACCTACATAAGGCGATGTACCTTTACTCCTTCTCACCCGCATTAGCATGCAAAACAAAAGAGTTTCATGTTCTCTTCCTTCATTGCCATCAGGGGAACTATCTCCCTTATAACTCCCAACAGGAAAGAAAGTCTCGCCAACATCAGAAGCACTGAAAGTCCTAGTATCCATCTTTCTTTTCCTATGGGATAACAAACACGTAATCTCTTCATCCTCTCCCTTCTCATGGTTCACAATATTCTTAGCTAGCGCAATGCCTTTCTCTTTACCCAATTGGCTTTGGGAGGTGTCTACAGTAGACCCTGAGGGAACGACCTGTGAAATGACAAAATTCGAGGAAGGATCAACAGTGGTTTCCAAACTCTTCGAGATTACAGATTGAACGCTTGATTGGATATGAAATTCGACATCTGGCTGGACAGTAAGATGATTAATCGCCTGAAAGACAGGTCTACCTACACTTGACTGCTCAACTGAGCATCAGGACGAACCTTAACCTAAATACCACTACGAGATGTGCTTCCAGTAACAACATTAACATTAGGTTCTTGCAAAGGAATGGTTGGTTCACTAGCAACATCTAAAAGTTCATCGTCCCTAAGCAACATATAGTCACTTATAGAGAATGAAAAGATTGTTTACCCCTGCCATCCCAACGAAGTACTTGCGTATAACCTGATTCACACATGCTACTCAGTTGAGCATGCACCAAGGCCCCCTCATGGAAAGGCCTCTAGCACACAGACATAGTGCAAAGGGCACGGTATAAATCCCTTCGCACACCAGCAAGGACGGTTGGAGGCCTGGCATCATCTAGCCTAACATGATAGCCTTAACCAATGAATTGATTTGGCACATTGCCCCTCAGAAAATGAATCAGAATCCAATTCTTATGCCATCCGTGATAACCTCTGGAGGTAGCCTTGGGTTAAAACCTTTTTATAGTCATCCCCTTTCTCTATAGTATACCAGGAACCACATGGTTTCAAAAAGAAGAAGGCACGAAATACATCTATAAATGCCGATATATTGACACTACAACATGCAAGCAA